>QANW01010974.1:125892-198752 GCA_003254865.1 Dryas drummondii | reverse complement strand
TTTTTTTTTTTTTTTTTAATTCCAAAAGGGGGTTGGTAAAGACTTGTTATTTGCAGCTTTGCAATTTTTGCTGATTTGGTGCTTCTACTTTCTTTAGTGTTTCCCCCCCCCCCCCCCCCCCCCGGTCCCATGCCCACCCCTAAATGAAACCCTTACTCCAACTTGGGTTTTATTTTCCCCCATCTTGGGAAACATTTATTGCTTCTTTTTAGACAAAATTAACTCTGCTATTATTTCAAAATAAATAATAGATGAGGGTATAATTGGAAAACTAACTTAATTCCTAATTTACTTTCCCAAGCTTACCAAACACATGAAAGGGAATTTCACATTCTCTTCCCCCTGGAAACCAAACGGGTCCTAAGAGTAGACTCCATAGAGGTGTACAATGGCTGGGCCGGCCCATATTCGACACAGACACGACTCGTGCTTATGGGTCCTGCTGGGTCAATTTTTTTTATCTTGTTGGGCCGAGTTGGATTGGGCCAACCCATGTAATTGTAAGAGTAAAAATTTCATGTAATTGTATGCACATGTTGTCTCCTTACGTTTGGAAAATAACTTGCTTGTCCCTATCATAGGGACATGTTGGTGTCACTAAGAGAGGAGAGAGAGAGAGAGAGAGAGAGAGAGAGAGAGAGAGAGAGAGAGAGGGGATACCACCTCCCCGTGTCATGCAAGTTCTTCTGTACGTTTTGAAAGAGAGAGAAACAGTGGTACAGTGATAGAAAAGTTTTTTTGCCCAATAGTCCAAGCTGCTCCCCTAACTCTCAGGCCCAATGACCAGCCCAATAACCATAAAGGATCATAATTTCCAAATAAACAAGGACTATAAACAATTTCCGAAGTAAGAGGTCCTTGTATGCAAAAACCCCTCAACCTCATTCTAGGGCTAACACATAACCAGAGCGCCACTATCCAATATATATATAAATTCAGCTCGAAAAACCTCTTGCTTCTCGAAAACCCTAGCGGCCACAGATCCAAAGCCTACAAGCTCTTCCCCCACAAAGGGTTTACGATTCCGAAAGCTCCACAACCATGGTAAAGCCCAAAATGCCCACTCTCTCTGAAATTTTACTCAATTTCTTTCTCAACGCAATTTCTCTTTAAACTCTCTGTATTTCAGGCGGATGTTGAGACCGATGTGGCCGCAGCTGGGGTGCCAAAGAAGAGGACGTTCAAGAAGTTCAGTTTCAGAGGTGTCGATTTGGATGCTCTCCTCGACATGTCCACCGACGAGCTTGTGAAGCTCTTCCCTGCTAGAGCTCGGAGGAGGTAGTGTATATGACTCAATACGATCTCTGAGTGTGTTTTTTTGGTGGTTTTGGGAAGTGGGTCTGAATTGGTTTGCTTGGACTTGATGTGATTGATAGGTTTCAGAGGGGTTTGAAGCGCAAGCCCATGGCTTTGATCAAGAAGCTGCGGAAAGCGGTAATTTTTCTATAACTATCGATCGAATTTACATTTCTTTTTGTGAATATGGTGTGGGTTTTGAGTTTGGATCTTGGATTTATGCTTTGATGGGTTGCTGTATATGTATGAAAATGGTTTTATTTATCCATCATAATGATGCTTTATTACGAATATTATGTGCTTTTGTGAATGTGATGTGTATGATGTTATTGGTTTTGTATTTTTCGTTGAAGAGGTGTGTGATTTAGTTCGTCCTGCTATGAGCTCATCCTCATATATATTATTAAAAGTTATACAGGTACTGAACTTGATTATTCTCAAGTGCATGTGATTTGTCTTCTGATATTGGCAACCTTGTTTTGCTGATCTTCTTATTACTATTACACAATATGGAAATTGTTTAGGTTTACCCTCCCATTCTTGTTACTATGTTCTAAGCGAGAACAGCTTCCTCTTCAACTAGATTTAGTTGTCTTGATTGATGTCATGTATAATGGTAATTTTTTATGTACTTGTTAGGAACTTGTATTTGTTTGTTTGTATATAAGAATTACATAAATGCCAGTATTAGTCACTATCAGGATAAATGACTAGTGACTTATAAGAATTAATGTTGCAAAAAGTTCTGTTGGTGTGAGGATCAAGCATTTCTGTTCCTTTTTAGCTCCTAAATTTTGTTGCAGATGGCTATGTGATTCGTTGGCTGAGGAAAGTTTGTGTCCCTAATTATAACCTTCTGTGTTGCTTTGTAACAGAAAAGGGAGGCCCCGCCTGGTGAGAAGCCGGAACCAGTCCGTACTCACTTGCGCAACATGATTATAGTACCAGAAATGATTGGAAGCATTATTGGAGTGTACAATGGGAAGACCTTTAACCAGGTTGAAATCAAGCCTGAAATGATCAGCCATTACCTTGCTGAGTTCTCAATATCATACAAGCCTGTAAAGCATGGTAGACCTGGTATCGGTGCCACCCATTCTTCAAGGTTCATTCCTCTAAAGTGAGATCCTCGCCAGCAGTCTGGATATCTAGTCATATTATTTTCTGAAGACTTTGATGTTGATCAAATTTTTGCTCGTTACTTTTAAGTTTTGACTTTTGTGTTGAGTACTATTTAGATTGAAGTTAAATTTACAGTTCGAAATTGTGGTGTGTTGGATGGTTCTGATGAATGATCTCAATGTTCCATTTTATGTCAGAAACTTGATTTTGTTTAAGTGTGGTATTAATCAAATTTTATCTGGCCCATTATATAATTGGGGTCATATTAGAGGCATCAAAATAGGGTTAGTTGTTTCAGACTTTATTTTGTCCAACTCCATTAAAAGCGACAGGCATAGAAGTGATTCACTCAATTTTCACCCAGTAGCCATGTAATTCCTTGTTTGTGGTTGATAGGATACTTTTCCATTTCCCAGTCTGTTAAGTATTGCCCTGGATCAAATATTAAGCAAGCCTTCATAAGTTTAGTGCTTCTGATATTTTGAACCCCCATAGGACTACAAGGCTGCTAAAATTTTCAACCTGCTTTAGATCATTGTTTTAAGCCAAGCCTCCTTGAAGTTTAGGCCGATATTGGAGACCCTACTCATTAAATGGACTATTCTGGCAACAAGTACTCAGCCTCATCAGAGTTTCATGGATCTGGTCGTCTTTTTTGGCATTTTTCTAGACGAAGGTAGTAGTGTTATTTACCTAGTGTAGCCATGGATTGCTTGCAGAGGAAGCTTGAATTGAAGTTGTTCTCCAAATTGGAGATAACTGGTTTGTTTTCCACCATCCGGAGTTTCCCTAACTTTCTCACCGCTTCCTGTAGGTGTTGTATTTACTCTCTCATCATCTCATGGACAAGCAGAACTCCCAAGCATATTCCCAAACAGGAACTTACAATGTGATCCCTAATACCCCTTGGCCCTTGGAGAAACAAAGACCTTCCACTTGTAATGATCGACTTCTTTCCGATTAGCATTCACTTGTTTAGGACAGGCCTTGTCATGGTGGCATGTCCTTTATGATTTGGTCTAGCAGTTTCTACTGCCCATTGAGATGATGTTTTGCAGTTTGATTTTGTCAGCTAACTTATAGGGATGCCAAATCATGCTCTTATATTTAACTTGAAAAGTGAGGCCTTATAGCTCCAATGGTAGAGTATTTTACTTCTACATGTACATGTACATAAGAGTTTGATTCTTGTCCTTCACCTCTATCATGTATTTAAGAAAAAAAAAAAAAAAAAAAAAAAAAAAAAAAAGTAACAAGGGATACTTTAGCTGCTGTGGGACATGTACGAGTTCGACAGGGATTTTCTTCCTTTGTTAAAAATAAAATTCTTCTTGATGCGATGAGTATTGGGTTAGGGGTTTCATGTTCTTTCAGTTGCAGGATAGCCAAAAAAAGAAAAGGTATTATTTCCTCAACCTAGCTTATCAGCCCTTTTCTTTGGTTTAAACACTCACTAGCTTATTGGGCTTTCTTAATGCCTTTTGTCACATATTTTCCTCGTGCTGAATGAGAGTATAATACTAGACAAGCTTGAAAATATATAGATACATATTTAGTCAATTCAAATGACTACAAATTTTCTAGCCCTCTGCCCAGCCCTATTTTGGGGCTGGCTTATTATTAATTTATATTACTCTTAAGTCTTACCCACTATAGCTTACTACACATGCATATACACAGCCCTTTGTCACATCTTTTCCTCGTGCTCAATTAGAGTATAATAATAATAGGTAGTCAAGCTTTAAACCATTATTAGTCAAGTCGAACACTCAAACTCATGACTCCAATATGGTTTGCAAAAATTTCTTCACAAGAATAAACAAATTGACCCTCTAATTAATTAATTTAATTTCCACATCACAAACTTCCTCACTCCAATGGCATGATTAACAATACAAATACAACCAAAGGTTAAAAGATGCCGACGAAGATGACTAGCACTGCCAAATACTTTATTCCCTTGAGCTTCCTGGCAATGAAAAACAAAGTTTCCACTCAGCTTCATGTAGTGTTTCTTGCAAGGTCTTCTCTAGCTCTGAGGCTCCAATCTTTCAACAATAAAAAAGAGACTTTTAGTATCATATATATATATATATATAAAATGCTGGTGAGTGGTGAGAAAAACCTCGTGTGCAATTTCAAATATTCAATTTGGGAATAAGACTACTTGTTTAGCTTGCTATATCGTCTATGCATGCATAGACCTTTGAAACGTAGTTGTCAATCTTGGCCCAAAAGATAAAAGTGTAATGGTCATTCCAAATAAAATAATGAAGTAGGTAGGAATGTAGTATTTGGAATTTTGGATTTACCAAATTTTGAGGTTTAATCTTCAACTTTTGATTTAGGTGGCAAAGAGTGAGAGTGATATGTGGGCTCCATTATTATTATTAATATCTTTTTTTTTTTTTGGTTTTTTCAAATGAGGCCTAAAACTTATCATTGGGATAGACAATTTTTCTCACGAGAGTTAAACTCTATGGCTGGATATTTTTAGCCCCATTTTGTCTGTCTTCTTCATCCCTTCTTCGATGACACATATCGTACTTTGTGGTGTATGAAATAGAAATTATGGAATTCGGGTGTGTATGGTATAATAATGCAATTGACAGAAATAAAAGGATTAATGTGTGTAGTATGTGTGTCAAAGAGAAAGATACCTTGGTTTCAATTTCCAGTTCTGCTGAAAACTCCTCTGCAGAGAAATGAGACTGGAAATTTCTGGTTTTCAACCCCAGATTTTGCAAGAACTTAAGAACCTCCAGCATGGAATCAACCCCTGATGTTGGATTAGCCACCCTTAATCTAATCTTGGTCCCCTTTTCTGCTCTCTCCTTCTCATTGATTGTTCCCAAAATGCCCTCGATCTCCATGTTCCTCTTCCTAAGCTCCTCCTTATACCTCTGCAGCTGCTGAATGTTCATAGCTGTCATTTGCACAATCCAATTCTTATCACCCTGTAACACGTAACACAAAGTTTTATGTATTGAATTTGATAATAGTATGTGGTCGATCAAAGGACTAGAATTAAAATCCCATCTAACACTCGAGTTTAATGAAAAAGGTGAGAAGGGTTAAGATGAGGATATGTTGATGATTTGATTCCCTCCAATGTAATCGAAAACATAATATTGAAAGGTGAAAATCTAACTACACCAAATTTAAAATAATTAGCCACCTTGGATCCATTGGGCAGCATAGAATGCAGGGCCAAGTAGCTCTGCTTCTGCTTCTCCCTCCTCATCCGCTCATTGATCATGTGGCGGAAACACCGGTCCTTACCGTTCTCTCGAACTTCGATCCTGGCAGTAGTCGCAGGTGGCCAGCTTTTCCTCAACAAGTGTACCATCCTCTTGTTCATGTTCATGGAATTTGACCCAAGAGGAGGTTTCTCTGGCTCAGCTTCGCGAATGGGTCCGCCTGTGTAGGGCACAAAAGCGCTTTGAGTACTCACCGGAAGACTCTCATACCACAACAACTGTGGTAACTCACCCTCCAATGCTCGTAGAATATATTGCTCCATGTCCATCTCTCTCTCTCTCTCTCTGTTATACTTGTCCCGGGAATTTCAAATTTCCGTTTGGGAAGTTATTATATAACGGTCTTCTCCCACTGGGTTGCTCTAGTTATTGAGGCGCATTTAACACGTGTGGTCAACTATTTGACTTTGTTGAAGAGACTTTTCCTTCTTAGTCAAAAACGGGTACATCATAGTCGTGGCCACTGCGTCGGTCTCGTATTACAAGGCTCCAAGGTCTTATTATTATGGACTCCAAGCTGTGTGGGACCCACTTCCTTTATGGGATTTTTTTAAAGGTTGACCCACTTCATTCGCTTCGCGGTTTTTTTGTTGGTGTGTTCATGAAATTGAAATCCAAACATTAGAATCAACGTCTGTTGTTTTCTTCTAGGAAACTTGACAACTTGATAGTATTTTTGTTTTTGGATAAAAAAAAGTTCAAATATGAAATTATTAAATCCCGTGATGATATATATATATATATTTTTTGGATAATGGGTAATGAGTAATGGCATACAACTTATCATAAGTACTCACAAAAGGGACTTCAACTAAATGATAACTCAGACAATGCATGGAACTCAATTCAAGTCATTTGGATGAGCACTTTTTTGGATGATATCTTATTTATTTATTTATAATTTTATCAATCTAAGCCAGGAATCCAAACTTCTTGACTCCAGCCTTGAACAATGCAACCACCACTCCATCTTCTGCAACACTGATGTAATTAGCAGCCTGATCAGCTGAAGATTCTGCTGACACAACTCCTCATCCTCCCTACATGCATATACTGACTACAATGCAGAACCTTCAAAAACTCATCCACAGCCCTCACCCACCAAATCCCACCAGCACTCATCCCTTCAAAGAAAGCCAAGTGACTCCCATGCTTTGTTGTAGCCAACACAACATTCACATTTGCCCCACACTCCTCCCAAGGAATGGCCTCCCTAGTACAAATTGGATCATCCAAAGCACTGATGCAGAGCAAAGGCACTGCCACATTGCACAAATAAATGGAACTGCTAGTCCTCCTGTAGAATGTGTCCACAGTCTCAGACTTCCCCACATCACAGGTTTCATGGTAATGTCTAATACAGTGCATCTTACCTCCCCAACCAGCAAGCCTAGAGTAGCCATCCTTGTGTTGCTGTGCATACCACTGAACCCCAAGTGTCAGAGCTTTGTCATAGAACTTCTGCAGCAGAGTGCGCCTTATGAACCTGTCACCAATCACAAAATCCCAAGGTGAGCAAATGGCTGCAGCACCAGAAATGGGAACATGGTCTCCATCTTCCCCAAGGTACTTGACCAAAATGTTGGCACCAATGCTTGTCCCAATTAGAAACAATGGAGACTTGGCGTGTTTGTGGTGGAGGTGAGTACTGACCTCACGCACATCATTAGTCCATCCACAATTGTAGATGACGTCTGAAGTGATTGGGACTCCACCAAGTCCTCTGTGATCGCTGACCACCACATTCCAGCCCATTTTGGCTGTGTTGAAAGCAAGGTGCCTTATGTAAGCAGAGTCAGAGTCACTGGTTAGTCCAGGAAGGATTATCACAATTGGGATTGTGTCATCTTTAGGCATAGTAGAACCACCCAACACATCAGAGGTCACTACCCAATCCAAAGCAATAGTACCACCATCAGATAGACGAAATAGTTCTCTTTGGTAAGTGACTGAAGGAAGGTCCCAAAGAAAGTGAGGAACAAATTCTGCAAATGAGGACTTGCCAGCCACGGTGTGGCCAAGTACCGGGCGTGGAGGACCCGGCACTTGGAGACCACGCCATGGTAGACGGGGGAGTTGGGGTTGTAGGTCAAGTCCACCATGCCCCAGAATCTAGTGAACAAGTCGTGGCGGAAATGGAAGTCCAAGTAGTAGTAGAGGAACACAAAGGAAGTGATGAGAAAGGCTACCAAGTAGTGCCAAATGGGTATCCTTGAGCAAAAGCTCGTAGGGGTTGGCAGAAGATTCATGGAGGCCAGTGCAGCAATCCATGTCTTTGTGGGGAAGTTGAAGTGATCAGTTGCTGTGTCCTGCGTTTTGTTGAATGTTTAAGGGCTGAAATTCAGAGCATTAAAAACATAGTATTTGTGAATGCATTGGGATTTGCCTTTTGGTATTCTAAGTACAAGAAAACTGGAATATTCTCTAGTCAAATTATGATGAACCATAATAAATGTTGTTACGATATATCTATGCATAATAATAAATCGGTATCTATCAAGTGAATAGATACGGAATACTGAGATACATAACAATAATCACACTTTGGATATTCCATTTGTTATTTTAGTTTTTCAATTTCTTTGAAAATTAAGATGAGGACCACAATTATGTTGAGTCCTAGATTGCAATTATCACGAGATGTGGGTTTCGACCAGTCAGAAAATATAATTTAATTAATTTTCATATTGGATAAATGATGAAGACCATTTATAAACATTCCATGCATCTTCAACAACATAAAAAGTTTCTTTAATAATGGTATTGACCCAACCAAAAAGATAAGATAAAATGCATGCCTCAAGTAATTAATATATATCAGACCAAAAAAAAAGTCATTAATATATACATACATAAAGGTTTATGAATATGAACCATGCAATTCCATTCATGTATCAGTTTGTTGACCTTAAAGCAAAGCTTGTTTAAACAACCCTTATTGCAAATAAGAAAAAAGAACAATATAAGGTAGTTACTAATAGCAAAGCTTTAATCTATATGAAACCAAAGAGTAATTCTTTCATTATCGACATTAAAACTTCTAAAGCTGTAGTAGGTGATGAAGTATCCAACCTGATTTAAGAATCAAATTCATTTACATAACAGGGATTGTTAAAGTGAACGTATTATACAAGTTTGAGGCTTGAAAACATCAATATTCTCTATAAACCAGCTACATCTAACTCCTTCCACAATTTAGGTTCATTTATGGAATTAAAAAACCATGGCAAGAGATCATGACAGAAACTTGCCTACTAAAAAACTACAAAAAAAAAAAAACTAAATATATCTAGGCCTGCACGAATGATTTGTACAATGTGATGAGCAGACAGGATACTATTGCCACAAACCTTCATGACAATTTCCGAATGCTGTCCAACCAATGGTTTACATTCAGTTGATTCTGTCATTGAAAGCAGTTATCTTGCTCATCTTGGTCAGCTCCAACACATGAACCCTTGGGCACTGCATGTAAATGTTGTTGAGGAACTTCAAATTCTGTTTGAGAATCCTGTTCCTGCAAATGATAAGGAAAATTTGTTTCCAGGTGGGGATTGTCTGTTGAGTAACTGTTTTCAGCTTCACCATCATTTTCGCTGTTATACGTTTCAAGATAAGCATCATCTTCGTCCTACAAAAGGGGAACAAAAGGACTAAGATGTTAGAACAGATGGTTTAACTAACAAAAAGAGTAAATCAAGTAAGAACAAGTAAATACCAACCTCAGTATCCTCATCATCAGTAGGATAAGTAGAATCTAATTTGTCATACAATGCTTCATCTCCGTGGTCTTTCACAGTATCCATTTGTTCCTATCAATGTGAAATATGAGCCATTTAGAATGAAAAAGGAAAAGGTGGTATTATATATTTCTCCTGCCAAGTAAAATAGTTTGACTTGTGATAGCAATAGCTAAAATGTATAAAGGGCATACAAGTTCAGATCTGAGTTTGTCCACACTACTCTGCACAAGTGAAATATGTTTTAGAAGAGCCTGTTGGACAAAGAGAAAAATAAGTCAGGAACAATATTGTTCAAAAAACATACCAAGTAATAAACAGTAAAACTTCATATATGTAGGGAGCAAATCACTCGGGAAAATGCTAACTTGCATTTACCACCCTGGGTCTTTGCATCTTACTTTCTCTACTACTACACTATTGTAGTTCATGCATATACATACATATTAAGTTATACAAATGCATATCTATATGCATATATGTGTGCACGGTAGCATGATAAAGCTCATCAACCAGGATATGTTTGCTGGCAGGACAGTGAGAGAATCGGGCATGGCCTGCCCATCCCATATCCCATGCAATGTTCAGCCCGAGGCACCTTTATAATGGGAGGATGAAAGGGATTACACAGATCCCCATGAACCAAGAATTACATACATATTGGCAATTTAAAACCTATAATAGCGGAGTGAATTCTTATATGCATATTGGTCATTCTAATTCCATATTTTACAAGAGCAGGAACATTGAATTAATAGCATCCAAATTTCTAGTCATACCTCCTGCCTTTGAAGTTCAATAGAACGTGCCAAAGCCTTCCTTTTTGTCAGAAGATTCTTTGGTCTCAATGTAGAAGGCCGTTGATAGTCCTTTCCCCGGTACACGATTATAGCAAACTTTTTAGAAACTTTGTCTACCGAAACCAAGACACCTCCACTCTCAGCTTCAAGTGCTAATGCAATTTTTTTGACCGGCTCAAAAGTTTTAGCATTCACCATTATCTTGACCAATTCCCGGTACTTCCAGTGCAAATGCATGTTCTCCACTGTACCATCAAAAACACCACGTCTACCTGAAGAAATCAAGTTTTTCCATAAGTAAACCATAATAAAAGCAAAGACATGATAAATTGGTAAATGGAGAATTATTATACCAAGAAGTAAGAAAGCTTTCATCCTCAAACCAAGCTTACGAAACATAAACCTCTCCTCATCAGTAATGCTTTCTGGGTCTGCTTGCTGCTTTGATGGTTTTAAAGACTCCTCTACCTTAGATAAGGCTTGTTCAGCTCTCATTAGCTTTCGTTCAGCCTAACAGATAAAATTGAAAAGTTCAAGCCAAGAGAAATTCTAGCACTGGAACAGTGCGATATCAAAATAGCATATTAATTATTCAAAGAGACTTATCAAAGCCAATGAGAATATTGCAAAACGTACAAAGGCAAGCTTCCGTTCAAGTTTTTTAACCAGGCTGGTATGCCTCAATATTTCTGCTTCTTGCATCATTTTTTTCTTATGATGAACATCCAACCTTTTTCCCCACTTAGCATCTGCATCCAAAGTCTCCCCAAGTGTGCCAGCAGTACCAAAGTACTGAGCTGGTTCAACACTTAGTATGACCATGGCCGATGCTCTCAACCTTGCCTGCTCCTCTTCATCTTGGAGGGATTTTGCCAATCTCTCCCTTTCCAATAATGCTTCAGTGACATCTGCAGACAAAAAATTCTTCCCCCTATAGAAGACCAAGAAGTCCTTGTTTCGAGATAGCAGCACACCCCCAGTCAATTTCTGCAGCAAATAAATAAGATTTTATTGTCAAACATTCTATATGTGTCACCAGATAGCTAATAAAAGCTCAGATGTACAGATATGAAGTGATACTTTAACCGGTAATATTCCATGCTATCAAACCATGCACATTAAAGTAGTAATTGGAATAAACTAACCAGAAGCCCAGATCACTAATATCACTGCTTTGATTTCTCATCTTACCATAAAATAATAAACCTTATTTACAGATGTTATTTGGATTCCAAAGCATTTAGATATACACTCTAGACAAAGTAATGAACACGGAAATAAAGGAATTTAGGAAAACAAAGAAAATACTTCCTCTGGTGCACCGATAAAGCATTTCAGAAAGATACAGCACATAGAATTGTAATTTTATGTTTAAGAGTTGATTTGATTAACTCTGAATAGACAATGAAAGAAACATTGACCACACAATAGTCACAATGGTATATAAGGAAGAATGAACAGGACAGACATTGCATTATGCTTAGCAAGGCCTTTTGCCAAATATAAATTTATTTTTCAAATTCCTTAAAGAATGTAGGCTTTTTCTGATGTAAACTTCTGTCAGCAAGTCAACTCACTTGCATATTACCACAATATTATCTCTAGCAAGAAACTTGGACCAGGTGCCAACTTTGTTTCTTCTTTAGATAAGTGGTGCCCAGTTGGCCAACACTAGAAATGTAATGCAATCAAGAATATCATATTCCAGTTCCCCTGGTTTTATCATAATTTTCCTAATGGTTTGATCAATTATATAAGATATTATTCACCCACTGATTTAGAAACTCAGCATGCCAATTTTGAGTTTAGCAATTAGAATGAAACATAAGTATGTGACAAGGTGCACCTTGGCAAAGAATTACTACCTAAAGAGTCATAAAGTGATTGAGTTCCATTACCTTGATGTCTTCAGCCATTCTCTCACTAGTAGTCAACTGAACACCACGTTTCAGTGCAATCTTTGCTATCAAACTTCTTTCCCATAATTTAGCCATGGCCACTGCTAGACCCTGGAGCTGCCTGCTTCGACCTACAGTCAAAATTTATGCATAGTCAAATAACCATCTTGACAATTATGTGCAACACAAGAATGCATACCTAAAGCAAAATGTGGTGGAAGAACCCTAGCAAGCCTCCTTAAAGATGTTCCTTCCTTTAAACCAAGAGTAGATCGCACTCCATAAGGAAGTATTCTGAAGGGCGGTTGGTATCCAGGAACTATCCCTGGGAGCATATCTGCATCTACGGGTAATGGCTCACATCCTGGCCAATCCTTGAATCTAGGGCCTATGCTATCTAAGAGTTTGTCTACTTCATCTTCATACTTCACTTCTGGCAATTGTTCTGTGTCTTTCTTCTCCTGGGAAGTATTCTCTGACTTTTCTTGAAGTGTATTTACATCACTATAAGAAGCAAGCTCAGAAAGGTTCCCCACAGAATTATCAGCAACAGTTGGTAAAGATGTAGAAGAAATTTCATTTCTCTTGTATATCCGCTTGCTTAGTTGCACTGAAGGAACTTCATAGCTCACACCTCTGTACAAAGAAAGAGACGTGCCAGACCTCCAGACTACCAAACCACCAGTTTTTCGCTGTCATAATAACAAAAAATAAATAAAGCAATTGGACGGAAAACAAACAACCAACATGAAATTTGTAAACATACAATTCTAAAAAATTATATTTATTTCTTCTATTTTTTCTTTTGTTTTCCCTCTTTTTCTTAATGACAGATTTTTGTACAGAAGATAGATACTGAATGAAAGGACAAGGATGAAAGCTTTTAATTCAGGTCATTTCAAGCCTAACAAAGCTGTTTGTATAAGAATTCGGACAAGAATCGCTACCTTCAACATCCACCAACTACAATACAAATATATATATTTGTTCAGTTTCCAGTGACCAGTCAATGCTTATCACCAGTGAAGAAAAGTGATTTCTAGAACCTTCATGCCTTATCTAATATAGCCTCCATTAGCTGAATGGATTCCTTGCTTTTGGTTGGTGGGGGTGGGGGGAGGAATCCTTACAAATTAATTGTCTCTGAAAATGAGTAACTCATATAGGTGAGATTAAACACTGGCATATTGGCTTCTCAAATGTTTTAACCACATTACCACACTCCATATTTAACTTTTCCTTTCCTAGATTTGAAAAGCCCAAGTCAAGCAAGAATAGTGAGGCATCAAGTTCTTGAGCTATACATTCTAGCTCTATTTTCTATTTCGTGGCATATGTGTAAGAACCAAAGCCAAACCTCATGTACTGTCAGAAGAGAGCCATTGTTTAAAAGCTTTTTGGCCTGTATCTAAAGAATCTAAGGGAGTTCATACATGGAACTGCTCAGGAGATTCATAAAATTTGAAGAGGTACTTGCATCAAATTCTCACAGAGATGTAAAATACAAGTTTTGCTTTATATATTTCGTGATATATCTCTATATATCCCTTCAATTAATTTCTAATCAGTAATCACCACTCAAAACAAGAGAAAAGAATAACCAATTTGTTTAATATATAATTAAAAAAAATTGCACACACAAAGTTGTGACTAATTTCACAAGAAACAAACCTCCAATATCTCATGCATTCTCTTCATGTTAAGTGCAGGTGGACCTTCAATTTTCAATCTCACAATCTCAGAAGTCTTCCATCTCTCATGAATCATATCCACTACTGCTTGAGTAACACCACCACCTCCAATCCTAGTCTTGTGCTTCTTCTTAAATGTCAAATTCCTTAGCCTTCTCAACTCTGACTCTGGAAGAGTTAATTCTGCCAATGAAGTCCTACTCTTCCTCCTCACTGAACCCTCTTCCAACCTCTCTTTCTCCTTGGCCTTTTCCCACGGAAACCTCACATCACCATCACCTCCAAACACATCCTCTACACCTAATGGAGATTCCGCCGAGAACCCACCTCGAGAATTTGGCAACATTCCTTCCTCAACATAAAATATATCCTCCACAGAACCTTTTTCGATCACTCTGTCTCTCACCTCCCCTTTATTCACATTACTATCATCAATGTACCCGAATTTCTTCAATTTCTCCACAATCTTCTCCATTGTACTACCACCACCATTTCTACCACCACCACTATCACTCTTAGCATAATCTGAGCTACTCAAATTCCCACTTTCACTACTCTGATAGTCCAACAATGCGCGAGGCGGTTTCGGGCGATTTTGTTTCTGGGATTCGTTCCATTTATCAATCCAACTACTACTAGACAAGTTCTTGTTGGGTTTATATTGAGAAATGGATTGGTTTGTCCTAACTAAATTTGATTTTCTTGGTGGGTTTTGCTCAGGGTTTAAAGTAGGGCTGATAATGTACTGGGTGGGACAGAAACTGTGCTTCTTAAAAGGAATTGAAGAACCGTACCTGAAGAACTGGATTTGGGAGCCATGGAACTTTGAGAAGGAGCTGGGGAATGAGTCAAATAAGCTCGTTGGGTAAAGTTGACGACCGGGCACAAGAGCCATCAGGGAATATAGCAACAGAGGTACATCAATTTAGTGAAGTAAAATGTAGAAACTAAGCAAACCCAGATGGTGAAACTGGGAGATTAACGAGGGTTTGTGAGGTTTTGGGGATTTCAACCGAAACAATAACGATCAGTGAAGCTTGTCTTCTTCCTTAGTCTGTGGCTATGTTGCTAACTTGTTATTATCCATGGCGGGGGAGTAATATCTAAAACCCTGTTTGGACGCGGGGAATGAGGTACTCCTACGCGGTTATAGGAAATTCTCGATCCAGCTTAGTAGATATCAGAGAGATACTTGTTGCACTTTTACAAATTACAATTGTACCTTTAAATTTTTCTTTTTATTTGTTTTATTTTTTAAAAAAGGTTATGTAGCTGTACATAAATAGGTCCATTGAATTTAAATATCAAATTTTAATAATTTTTTAGTTTAGGTATTAAAATTTAATAGCATTTTAGTTTAGATACTAGTTGAAAAATTAAACAAACTAATAAAGTAAAGGGTATTATAATTCATAAAAATTACATCATATGCTACTATAATAAAAAAATTTTAAAAAATTCCCAACTAACCACCGCCCACCTCCGTCCGACCAACCACCGACCAACGCCATTCAACAACACAAAAACAACTTGGCATAGAAGGGATTCAAACCCCTCATGCAAGAGAAAGAGATGCCTCTTACCACTACACTACATAATAATTTCAATAAAAGTATTACTTTGACTTCTATTTATCCAATATTGTAATACAATTTAAAAAAAAAAAATTTAATTCAGTCACAATTCACAAGTTAAACTGTGACTGTCTCACAATTTGTTGTGACCGTCATGATAAGTTGAAAGAGATACCTTCCCCAATTGCACTAGTAATTATTTTGTATAAAAAATATTGCTTTGACCTTTATTTATACTACATTGTAGTACAATTTTTTCAAAAACATTCAATCAAGTCACAACTTAACCGTGACAGTCTCATAATTTAGTTGTGATTGTTCTGTAGTGAAGTTGTGACTGTCACAATTTGAAAAAGATAGACCATAAACTCCAGTATGCAAACTATAGAAAGTACACCTAAACCACCCCCAAAACTCATATAACAAAATTTGAAGTTGTGACTAATATTAGGAAAAAGATAAGTTTAACATAAAATACATAAATGTTTAACATAAAAGCTCACGTAAAATAAAGAATAGGTTCGGAGTATCCCCTACATAACCAGAAAAAATATTTCTAATTTCCAAAGAACAAATTCAGAGTTAAAAGGCTTAAAGCAACCTTACTTACCAAGACCAGCATTCTTATTTACTACCCATTTTGAGTTTTATTACTTGTTTTACTGAAAAAAAAACTCTGAGTTGGTCATTAAGCAATGAATTAATTTCAAAAAATGACAAACTCATGAACAATACATGGAAACCCATAATCAACATCAATGCAAAAGTATCGGTAAACCTATTCTGCCAAAAAGGGGGGGGAAAGGAAACAAAAGCCCAAATGATTCATTGGTTCTAACTTTATTATTCTCAAAGAAAAAATTACAAAGGTAGCAAAATGAAAATCATAATTTAGAAGACATTAAAAGAATACACACTTGTCATAATAATGGAAAAGAAGTCACAATGAAAACTGAACATACATGCAAATACAAAGTCGCAATTTGACATCGAAATTCAAAATCTTTGTGGCACTCACTATAATGCACTAAGTCTTCTTTTGTGTAAAGTAATTGCTTTGAACCTAATTTATATAATATTGTGTATATATATATTAAAATAATTGATCCAGTCAGTCACAACTAATTAAATCTAAGTTGTGACTGTCATAATTTAGTTGTAACTGTTCGCACAACGACCAAACAGTAATTTTTTAACAATTATTAATTATACTAACCCAATAAACAGGCCAATGGCAAAATCGAAATATGAAATAAGCCCACTAGAAATGGGTTAGGCTGGAAATAAGATTTGGTATCTAATCTAAAATATTTTTAAGAAAGTTAGTAGCCAAACTAAAAAAAATAGTCATGTGCTGATATTCCAAAAAGTTATTAAAATTAGGTAGTTAATCCTAATTTTTTCTTCATAAATATGTTTAGGACTAATTTGTAATATCTAATTACTAATTTATAAGTATACTGTATACTCACTCTCCCTCCTATTTCCTCACCTACTTTATTTTTATTCATCATTAAATTTGAACAAAATATAAAAACAATTTTCAAACATCTCATTATTCATATAATATCCTTTGATATACCAACTCAAACACTTTTCTCACTCTCCTTAACTATCATCTCACCCACCTGCTTTCTTCCAAAATTCTTTTGTTCTATAAACTCTAATTCTATTATGTCACTAAAACTTAAAATCGATGATACTATTTAGTTGATACTCATACATTTATTAAAATATATGATAATTTTATACCTTAAATTTTTTTATTTTTTTATAGTTTTAGATTAAGAATTCATTCAATTTTAATGTTTTTTTTATTTAGAAATTGAATATTAATCTTAGAGATTTAATTTGAAATTTAGAAATGAATTATAAGATGAGTATAAGATTTTTTTTTTTTCTATTTAGAAAAAGATAGGTGGATAGAATGATAGTTAAAGAGAGTGAGAATAGTGTATAGCAGGTGAGTGATTGTGTCGATATATCAATGGGTATTATAGAAATAATGGAAAATGAGAAAAATATTTTTATATTTTTTTTCAAATTTAATAATAGGTATAAAAATAAGATGTGTAGGAAAATAAAACAGGGGATAAGAATATAAGCATTCTCTGTAAATAACAAAGTCTAATGAGATCGACAAAAAAAAAAAAAAACAAACAAAGTTTAATGAGAAAATTAGGGGAATTGAGTGTTTGTTTTTTGTTTTGCCTGAAATAAACTGTCATTCAAGGCCCAAAAGAACAACAATCGCTCCAACACAGGGAACACCAGCAAACAACAAAACATGAAGACAGACTTGTTTCTTGGAGGTGCATTATATAACGAAGCTTTTGAAGGAGCTGAGGGGGAGGGTTATCAAGGACCATGGCTACGTACTTTCTTGCAATCACTTAAAAGAGCAGAGGCAAATGAGAGGTTGTAAACGACTCAGGAAATAATGTGTCATTCCCTGTCGTTTTTATTGTCGTATGTTCCTACCTTGCAAGAGCGACATCTTGGAGGGAGTCGTTCATGGCATATGGAGAGCTGGAGTTTTGTTGAGATGTGGACAGTGGACCTATGAGATCTATTTTTCCTCTGCTATTTTGATATATTGAAAATATTCAAAGAGTACGGCTATTTGTTGAGATTCTGACCTACGGTAATAATGAATTGGATTTGTAAGTATTAAAAAAGTATTGCTATTTGTATCATCTTAACTAATTGTATTGTGTATCATCTTTCTAATAGAAATTAGACTTAAATATTCAAATTATATGAAAATTGTTTATGTAAATCATCTTATAAGAGGATTAGTTTATGTATTACTTTTCTATAAGATGCTTATGATGTTTGTCATTTCTACAAGAATTTGGAATCTTAAAAGCTGTTTGTTGGGTAATGCAACAATTATTTGATAAATGATAGATGTTAAAAGTGCTTAATTAAGAAGTGTAGCGAAGTGTGTATCCAAAACTGTCACTTTAATGAGTTGGCGGTTGTCCTTTTTCCTACTTTCCTTTCTGCCTCCCTTTCTCTCCTTAAACCTTCTTTTTGTCACTCTTAAACTTTAGATATTCATTTGTTGTGAAGAATGGAAATACGTCATTACGATACAAGACCATTCACTATCGTTAAAGATTACTATTTTAGTTTAAAGGGTCTTTCATGTGTAGGATTATATTCTCTTGTAGTCTTGTTTAGACGCTCTAAGTCTCTAACAACAAAAATGCTTTATTTTTTTAGGGAATGATTTAAAATATGGGCATTTTGGATGACAACAATATAAACTGCTTAAAATTATAACATTATAAATATAGACTACACATGGAGACAAATATATATTTAACCAATAATTTAAATTCACTGTTTGAGATGTAGTATCGAAATATTTTTGTGCAAGTGTAAGGATGATTTCATTCACATAAAGACTTTGTTGGCTAACACTGTTTGGGATTATATTATATCCTTACATTTAGAAAAGGCAACGACTTTCTTATTAACATTAAGACTTTAACTTTATGATCCAGAGTCTATTGAACACTTTTTTTTATTTTTTATTCAGTAAAGGGGGAATTCAAATGCAGATTATGAAAAAAAAAAAAAAACAAGCAATCAAACAAACAAAATGACAACTGGATTAATAGATAATTATGGAAAAATCGAATTGTGCATTGTACCTATCGTTATTCTAAAGTTTCTAACTTATTACCCTATCCATCTTCTCTCTTAGCCCTTCCATAGTGGTGAGGTGAGTGTGGTAGTTATACATAAGTTTTAAAGTGGTTGATTTTGTGATTTAAATAGTGTTGAGAGTGATATTATATGTTGAAACTGCTAAGAGTTATAGTTGAGAATGATATTGTTTGACTTAATTAAATTAAGAAATAGAGAGCGGGGGTGTTTTAAAATTTATAAGAAAATCCTTTTAATTCATAATAATTTATAAAAAAAATCTTTTTAATTCATAATAAAGTCATTTTAATTTATAAGAAAATCATTTTAATTCATAATAAAGTTTTTCCTCATTTGAAGGGTATTAAAAACAATATCACTATTGGCCCAAAATCTTGGAGTTAAAACCTAACATGCAGCCGTTAAAGAAGAAAAATAAAATGACTTAATTAAAAACCTTAAATCACTACCTGTATTAGTCTAAGAAAGACTCATAAAATGAACTAGACTCCAAATCTCCTTTAAATTAATCCTAAAAGAGATTAAGTGATTGTTAATTTATAATTTATAACTTAAATTTATATAAAAGTTATATCATTGGTTTTATTTTAACAAAATCTTTAATATAAGGTCAATTTTGAATATATTTGAATATTTTATTTTATTACTCAAATTATAATTTCCCTATTTTCTCTCTACCAAATTGTCTTTTAAGTTGTTTAGTATTTTTTTAATATTTGAAATGCATAATGATAAACACAATACAATTCATTTTATTTTATGATATAAGCGGCGACAAATATGAACTTTTCTTATTTTTTATTGATTTTATATGATTTTTTCAAACTTTTGTAACGGACAATTTGTTGCAATCGTTGGATTACCAATTACATTGATGGACGACCCAGATGAATGCCAACGTGCTAGCAATTTGAAAAAAAATAATAATAAAAAAATGCAACAACAAGATGATTTGCAACAGTCAACTAATCCATGTCGTTCTTCGAGGACACACGCAACCCAAGAGAGAGGCTGACAATGTCTATCACGTGGGCCAGGCCTTATCGGCCACTTTTCTCTCTCCCACATGTGCCTCTTCTTTTCCACGTGGTGACCCCCACTTTCTATGGCACTCAGCCTATATGACACTCACTTTGGATCATACATGACATTCTTTTTAGATCTCAAATCACTATCACACTCATTTTTTCGGCCCAGTACAGGAGTGCCAAAGTAATGCATTGGACTCAAATCACTTTGGCCCTTACCACTGTGGAAGGCCTTAGGCAAACTTTAACAGTATAGACTTGTCTAGTGAAACATTTAGTACTTAGGATGTATTAAAAAAAAAATCTAATTAGGATAAATCTAAAGTCTAAACAACATATGTTAAATTGGCTTTTCTTATAATAATGAGTATTTTATCCCTTCAAACACCCGAGGTAAAAACAAAAAACAAAAAACAAATATTAGGAGAACATCAAGAGTCAATGAGTCAGAGGTTATAATAGCTTACTAAGGATGAAAACTTCATAATTAAATTATGTAAATGTCGATACTTAAATTTACGTATATATCACTTTTAGTAGATTTCGGTGTAAAGAAATTTTAGTTAGATTTTGTTCTTTTGTTAGTTAATTGTTGACTAATTAGGATTAATGGAAGATTTTTTTGTCTAATTAGGACTAGATTTGGTTTGATTTCATCTTCTTTCTTTATTTCTTTTCTAATTTTTTCGATTCAACTATGATGATATATACTGATATTTTGTTGACATATAAAGATATCGAAAAAATATTAATATAGTCTATTTAAATATCGGTGGTTAAAATTATGGATACCTTGATAAATATATCTGCAATATCATAGATATTTTCATCCGTGTAACCAAACAACTCGGCAAACACCCCTAAGCGATATCGTGAATATTTTCATCCATGTAACCAACCAACTCAGCGAACACCCCAAAGCGATATCGCGGATATTTTCATCCATGAACCAACCAACTCGGTGAAGATTCCGAAGCGATATTGCGGATATTTTCATCCATGTAACCAACCAACTCGGCGAAGACCCCGAAGCGGCTCACTATATCAAAATATCTTGGAAATAAACTAAACTGCGCAGGGTGCTTGTCTGTCATCCAAACTTCGTGTGCATATAACGCATGCAAAACGGCCAAATTAACCTTCTATTTCTTCCATCAATTTTGGTCCCCCCCCCCCCCCAGTGGATCCCTCTTAGGGCCCCAGTAGGTACGTTTTCTCTACTGGGTTTTTTCTGAAATCCTAACAAGTTCTTTCTCTTGAGCTGTCTCTATTTTATATTTCACAAAATTTCACTTCATCACAGTTGTTTTGGTCTCATTCATAGCCTTTAAATTTTGCTTCTTTATGGTTTAAGTCAGGTGCTTTCAAATATTTTTAGGCTCATTGGATCTGGGTTTTGAATAAAATGACTAATTAATGGATAATGCTTTATTTTGCTATATGTGTTAATCGAGCTGATACAGCTTTGCATATGCCTGATTGATGTATTTGTGATTGCTCCATAGTGTACATCTACAAAGAAAAGCACAGGCACAAATATTAATTGACCCATAACCCAATTTGTTTGGCTGCTATTGAAATTTAGGTGTGTTTGCAGATATAAGATATATAAGAAAAGATGAGTTTATAGGATAAATAGAGTCTCGATGCGAGATTTATATATATATTTATATATAATATACGGTGCTCTAAATTTAAATAGTTAGCAAGTTAAATACAAAGTTAACAACTTTTTTAAATATACCACATGACTAATTTCATAATTTAAATTGTTTAATTTTTAGGCTCTAATTTTAATCATTTAGTCATCTAATTTTGATCAAATAAATAAACTATATTATTTTCGATAAAACTATATAAATATAGTTATTATTATAATCAAATGACTAAATAACTTTCAATCGGTCAAGAATTTGTATTTAGTAATATGCTTCTACATGCACAACCCTTGTTTTATGCACTTGTTCTGATTGAATACGCAGAATCTGATTGATAATCTTGTTTGTTTGGACATTTTTTGTAGTAGATCTGAACATGTTTTTTGAAGTGGAACTGCAGAGGCATGTGGCTGTCCCTGCTAGAAATCTGGACTGCAGAGACAGAGTTGTTTCCCAGAGGTTGATTATAACAAGGCTTCTGGAGGAGTTGTTAAGGGAGAAGGTAAGCAAGGATCATGGCTACTTTGTTGCAGTGACAGGCATAAAGAGGATAGGCAAAGGAAGGGTTGTGAACAACGCAGGAGATGATGTAATCTTCCCTGTAGTTTTTAAATGCCGGACGTTCCTACCTGTGAGGGGAGATATGTTAGAGGGGGTTGTTCACAATGTGACCAAGTCTGGAGTATATTTAAGATGCGGTCCAATTCAAAACATGTGTCTCCCTTATCTGAGAATTCCGGGTTACGAATATGTGCCTGGAGAGAATCCTGTCTACTTTAATTTTGAGAAGATGTTGAAGATTGAAAAAGATTCCATGGTTCGTTTGATTGTCATCGGGACTCTGTGGCATGTCCAAGGAAGGGATTTTAATGTAGTAGTTTGTATGCAGTCTGATTCCTCTAGGACCAGATTCTTAGTCTGATTCCCTCTGCTTAATTATGACCTGGAACTGGAACTATGTTTCTGTGTTTTCTGTTTTGTACTCAACTTTACAATGTTGGCTGTTCATGCTACTTTTAGCATTCTACTTCACCTTAAAAAGTTAACAGTCTGTCTTAATTTGCTATGTTAATAAGATGCCAGAAATGTCTAATCTCTTTCTGTTACTTCATGTTTACTTCGATCTGTTTGTCATTTTCTCACAAAATCCGAGTTGCTGTTTGCACTTGACTCGGATCAATGCTAGCCTTTGGACCTGTGCTGATAGAGCTGTTCTATATGCCTACTATGCTACTAGTACGTACTATCTGAAATATCTTATTTTCTAGGAACAATCAGACTTTTCTTTTCTTTTTCCCAAAAGATGAACAGAATAGAAGTTCATTCAGAAAGGTCTGCCCGATGTGAAAGAAATCTAGTGGTCTATTGAAAACGAAAATGCACCCACTGACCAACATGCCTGCCTATGGATTTGGAGAAGGTTTTGTTTGCCATGGATTATTCTTGTTTCTTAAAAATAAAAAGGTATTGTAATGATAGGGTAGCCTAGTTGAAATGACCGTATAATTGTCCCTCCACCCAAGTTTTTTAAAATTTATTATTTTAGTTTAAAAGTCTCTCATGTGTAGAGTAATATTCTCTTATTAAATAATTTAACAACATAAAAAATTTATGGTACAAGACTATAAATATGAAATACACATTGATATATAAATATAAACTTAATCAATAGCCCAAATACACATATATTGTCATATATAAGATATTTATACTCAAAATGTAACGTAATTAATCACTATTACAGCTTACTAAAATTTAAGGGTGATCCTATTTATATAAAAACTATGCTAGCTAACATTGTTTGGGATTATATTATATCCTTGTATACATGCAGAAAAACAAAACCAATTTCTCATCAACGTTAAGGCTGAAATGCTTCATGATCCAAAATATACTAAACACATTATATATATACGAGGGAGGAGGGAAGAAGAATTCAAACTTGAAATCTCTTTAGCTATAGAGAGAAATACCACTAATAACTAGTTAGTCTATTAAACACATTGTTTTGTTACATTGAAAAAAATTAAACTGTAGATCTATCCAAATCCTAACTCATTCTTGATCCACACTTACCATTTTGAACTAATTTCAACAGCTTATGTATTTAACACATTTACTAATAAGAATGCATTTTGAAAAAATAATAATAATAATAATAATAAAAGACATCATATAAATTTGCGACTACACCACCGCTTCCACGGTGAAAAGCTTAAGCTGTTAAGCATGAGCAAACTTGTAAAAAATCACAAAGCTGCCACCTCTTTGCCGACACATGCTAACGCACTTTCGCACTTGCTCACCAAAAAAATCTCATTAGTGTCCTACAAACACAAAATATCCGAAAACTTTTCATCAATGTCTTTTTTTCTTGACCGAAATTGTCTTTAAATGTTTTTAGTTTGAATACTTAACTTTTTATATTAAACAATTTGAATTGATCTTTTTTTGGTGTGAATATTCAAAATATTTGTTAATGTGATAAAACAACTTTTTAATCAAACACATAAAAATATATATTTTGATACAAGAGTGTACTTACTACAGCGCAAAAAAAAAAACAAAACAAAACAAAAAAATTGTTCAATTGAAAAGGCATATTGAAATTCACAAATAGTTACAAAACTATATTGTAACATATGAACAGTTACAACTAGAACCTCGTTTACTAACAGTTTCATTACAACCATGGAAACTGTTTGAAACATAATCAATGTTAGACAATAGTCACAATAACAATCATTTTCATTGGCCTGTGAAGATCTAGGGTAACATGGTAATTTTTCTCTGATTGAATTAGTTTAGGAAGGTATTCGAAGTGTATTCTCAAATTCAATTGGAACCTAAGAGGTCACACGTCAATAGGTGTGGGATGGTATTAAAAATATGTTTGAATAGAATTAATTAATAAGTTAATTAATTGGACCTACGACTAATAAAAAAAAAATAAAATGATGAACTTATTAATTAATTAAGGTGTTAATTAATTGTTAATTACCTAGTCAAATGGGCTAACAACTTATCCCATAAGATCGGATGGTCAACCTCCCTTTTGTGGAAAATAGTTTTCCACTCAAGTCTATAAAAAAAAGGCCTAAGTCAAGAAGTCGGTATGTGTGAGGCTCCCAATAAAGATCATTTTACGTTCTTTTTGTTTTCTCTTAGGCTAACTTGTGAGAAGAGAGCTAGCACTCCCATTCTCTAACAAGTTCACCCATTTATTTCCTCCTTGTGTGAACTTATTAGAGGTTATATTTTTGTGTGACTATAAAAACCAACTGGCAGAGAGTTTGTGAATTTGCACCTTGATGGGCTTCCAATCAAGATAACAAGGTATGAATCGTACTTAATTAAATCATATTTTGTTGCATCATATTTATGAAGCATGATCATATGAGTCATTTATATGATGATATATATTTAAACGCATAGCACTATTCATAACTGACTTTTGTTTTTGGCTTATGTATTAAGTATTAACCCATCTTTCTCTTGGGTGTCAGCATTTATTTCGATTTTTAGAATTATATATAGCTACCTGCCTACCTCTCAGTATCTTTAAATGATTGTAATAATACTTTTGCATTCTAATATAAAATCACTCAATTTTGGTTGTTGCAAGGCTTCTTCTTTAGCCTTTATTATATTTTTTATTTTTTTCCTATCAAATTATTTTGTTAAGTTTTCATATGGTTTGTAATTTTCAACTTGCTTATGAAACTAAGAAAATAAATTCAACATATACATATTAGGAAAATCCTATAAAATTCATTGTGCCTGCCAAAATATCAATATTTGTGTAATATATAGAGCTTATTCGCACTCGCTAACGAGATTAGTTGAAATAAAATGAAAACTTTACTTAATTATGGACTGAATATCAGCCTGACAAAAAAAAAAGGATGTATTTAATAGTAGTCCTTTGTATAGGACTATTTAATCATTAACTGAAAAAATAAAAAATAATTAGGATTTGAGTCTAAACAACAACTACTAAATTGAATTTTCATTATTTTTTTACTAAAAAAAAAAAACTTAAATCAGATTTTCTAATATAACGAGTATTTATCCCTACACACAGTCACACACCCAAAGGCCAAAAACCAAACCTTGGCAGGACATCTGGATTCAGGGGTTATGATAAGTTATCGAACGTCATTGATAACCAACTCGGCAACAATAAAATTTGCATGTCCCGTGATAGGGGGCGACGTGGCATCCTCCCAAGATAGAAAGAGAGACAGAGACATAAATGGCAGAAAGAGAAAGAGAGACAGAAACATAGATGAGAGGGAGGGATTACACCTCTCCTATTCCGGCAAGTCCTTCTCACTCGGTAAACATGTAAGCGGCTCACTATATCAAAACACCTCGGAAATTAACTAAATTACGCAGGGTGCTGCGTTGTCACTCTCATCCAAATTGCGTGTGCATATCACGCATTCCAAAAACGGTGAAACCTTCCATTTCTTCCTTCCCATCAATTTTTGGTCCCCCAGTTGATCTTTCAGAGCCCCAGTAGGCTTTCTCTTCTGGGTTTAGCTGAAATTACAACCAGGTTCTTTCTCTTGAGCTCTCTCTTTATATTTCACGAAATTGTACTTCATTAGATTTGTTTTGGTCTCATTCATAGCTTTTAAATTTTACTTCTTCAAGGTTAAAGTCAGGTGCTTTCACGTACTTTTGGGCTCTTCGTATCTGGGTTTTGAGTAAAATGACTCTATTTCATGGTCAATGCTTTGATTTGTAATATTTGTTAATGGAGTCATAGGAAATGGTGACTGGGGCAGTTTTACATGCACTTGATTAATGTATTTGTGATTGCTCCATAGTACATCTACATATATAGAAAAGCACAGGCACAAATATTAATTGACCCATAACCCAATTTGTTTGGTTGCTAGTGAAACTTAGGTGTGTGTCTGCAAATATAAGATATAAGAAAAGATGAATTTATAGCAGAAATAGTCTTAATGAGAAATTATATATATATATATGTTTATATATTTCTCAAAAGGATTAATTGGACCAGAAATTTTTTATCTTCGACTGTCCTGCTCATGAAAAATTGAAATTCAAAGGATTCTACTATTCTTTTCTGTTCCCCTGATTATAACTCAATAACTCATAATTTTTTTATTTTTTATTTTCTCAAACAACTGTGTGTTTAAGTGAAGGAGATATAAGAAGTGATACCAAACAACTGAGAGGTTATTTGTTCAACTGTTTGGCTAGCTGTTGCAAAGAGGAAGACATGCATCTCTTAAGAATGGATTTAGCAACCTTTCGTAAGGGTCAGATTAGAGTATACATGGGGCTTGGGTGATTCCGTATGATTCAATATTTGGAAAACAAACAAGTAATTATTTATGGTCATAAAATATCATAAAATAATGGGTGAGTTAAAACCAAAATCAGGGAAGAATTATTACTTAGTAATGTGCTTCTACAAGCATAACACTCGTTTCATATTTTACATTATCATTCTTGAGCGATTGTTGCATCTCATGTTTCCCTCATTTGCAATGTCTCTCTGTGTGTGTCTATATCCTGTATATGTTATATAAAGAACATTGTCATGTTCCCCTTTGTTAGTTGACTTTTGTCACCAACAGTAGGCGTTCACTTGGAAAATTCAATTAACAAACTTGTTCAGTTGATTTGAATTCCTAATTGAAAATATGCCTATTTTGCTAGCATGTTACATGTGATTAATGCAGATGCAGCTGGATGGTTGTCCTGAGTACATTTATAGAAGAGGTTTCATTATTGCGTTATAGAAATTTGAATGCCTTCTAGTTAATTACTGATATTTATGCAACTTTTAAAGCAAAAACTTGGGCCCTCACTAGTCACAACCTCTCCATCCTTACACTCAAATCAAATTTTAAATGTATCTCAAATCACTCACTTGGAGAAGAGAATGTTAATGGTGTTGGGTTTGAAAGAGGAGAATGTGAATATATTTTAGTGGTTTAGAAGAGTTTTGTCTTCCTGGAAAAGGAAAAATGTAATGGTTTGATTGGAACATGTCAAAGGGTAAGCATGAAGGGATTCTAACTGGTAAGGACCCAAGTATTGTTCATTTTTACTTAAGGTTGTCCTGTGTATATTATGATGAATAATTGTAGTCCTATCTGCTTAGTATTGAAAGTATTGAAAAACTATATGAGAAGAGTTGAAGCCATGGACCCCATAAAAATTCTTTACACCAGTCCACCAATCAATGCCTGATGACTGGCCAACTCTCCATAGGACACCAGTTTTATTTTTGGAGAGGTCTTCCTAGCATATCATTCATTCTTGTGATTCAATTTATTGGGGCCTTTATTTTCTTTTTATGCATTTTCTAAGCTGGTTGATTGATGGCTGGCCAGCTCTCCATAGGACACCACTTTTATTTTTGGAGAGGTCTTCCTAGCATATCATTCATTCTTGCGACTCAATTTATTAGGGCCTTGGTTTTCTTTTTGTGCATTTTCTAAGAAGCTGCTTGAGTGATTTTGCAAAATTTCATTTCTAATCTTGTTTCTTTTGGTCATTTTTTGAAGTGGATCTGGACATGTTTTCTGAAGTGGAACTGCACAGGTTTGTGGCTGTCCTTACTGCAAATCTAGACAGAGATAGAAATGTTTCCTGGAGGTTGATTATAACACAGCTTCTGGAGGACTTGTTAAGCGAGAAGGCCAGCATGGATCACGGCTACTTTCTTGCAGTCACTGGCTTAAAGAGGATAGGCAAAGGAATAGTTGTGGACGACTCAGGATTTGTGTTCTTCCCTGTAGTTTTTAATTGTCGCACGTTCCTACCTGTCAAGGGAGAGATCTTGGAGGGAGTTGCTCATCAGATAACCAGGCTTGGGGTTATCATCAGATGTGGACCTGCCAAATATGCTTTTCTCAGTGATCAACTAATGCCAAATTACCAATTTGTCGTTGGGGATCATCCAATCTTCTTGAATGATAAGTTTGTAAAGATAGAGAAAGGTGTTGTGGTTCGTTTCATGGTGCGTGGAGTCAGATGGATAGAGAAGAGGGAACAAATACGAAAGGAGTTTGCAATGCTTGCCAGCATAGAAGGTGAATCGCTTGGTCCCGTTCCACCTGGTGAATTGGATTTGTGAATATTCAAACTATATGAACGTTTCTTCTGTAAATTACCTTGTAGAAAGACAATTTCATTTTACTCTTCTTTAAGATGCTTATGAAAAAGGAAATCTGATTTTCCGTTGTGTTGTTCACGTGGTTTTAACTCTTAGTTGTTACTGCTTGTTGTTATAGCCAAAAATCGTTTGACTATAAGTTTGGACCTTTTAGCTAGGTTGAGAATGCAGGCTTGTCACTGTCTTGGGCTTTTTTGGCCTAAGATCATAAAGTTTGTATCTTTGGTGTTTGGGCTTGAGAACTGGCCCAATTGACTTCTTAACAAGCTAACTGTTCGACCGAGTAAGAACCGAACTTCGTCTGGATTCTTTTCCCGCCCAGTCTAGCTATGCGTGAACTCCAAGGAAGTGATCTTGGCTACTTGGTCTTCAAGCTTATCTCCTTTTGGATGTGTGATGCATGTAGGGTGTGACAACTTGCACGCCCAGTGACTGTTACCCTATTTGATGAGCTGGCACATGAAAAAAGTTGTCAACCGAGCTTGCGTTTGGTAATTGCCAATCCAAACTTCCTTGCTTTATTACCAAAGGAAACTTTTCTGTTTTGAAAAAATTATTTTGTATAATCGCTATATTAACACATGATATAATCATTCTATTTGTTATAATATGAGTGTATGTTATTAATATTATATCCTACTAATATAAACACATCGTCCAATAATATACTTACACGTTGAATTGGTTATACCACATGACGGTATATCGGTTATACCCTATAATTTTTCCTTGCTTTGATCAGCAACATTTGCGATTGGAAAATGCTAGAGAGACATACTGGTGGGTCACACTTTTATTAGAGACATAGTATATTATATGGTACAAAAAGATGGTTTCCCTATCACTATCATTTGCCTAAGTTTTCATTTCTTCTTCTAAATTACTAGGTTTTCCGACAAGTGAAGAAAATTGATAAAACCAAGTAATAAATAAGCAAGTTTTGATTGTCAATTTTGGAGATCAATCATTCCCTGGAATTGTGCTTGTCCTTGACTAGTATTTGAGTATTGTCGAGTAGTGCACAAATAAAACTTCTCCTCACCAAGTGAAGAAAATTAGTAAGTGAAGTAATGAATAAAGAGAGTTTAGACTAGAAAATTTTGGAAATTAATCTTCTCTCGTGCTCATCTTATTGAGTAATGATTTAGCTTTATCGTGTAGTGCTCAGCTAGACTGCTAGAGTACTACTTGAAGGTAATATTGTTAAAACTTAAAAAAAAAATTTAATGTCTCTAGTGGATGACAAATTTTTCTAATAAGAAATGAGTGTGTGTGTGTGTGAGTATGATCCTAATATCACATAATAATATGATCATTTTATTTAAATTATAACATATATAAAATTATTTATTTATATTATAATACGTAAATTAAATAACACCAGTGTTACTGTCGTATATAGTAATTTTTCTAAATTTGACTTGCTTTGAAAATATTTGGTTTTGGTTCGACATGAATTGGGTGTTGGACTCGAAAAAAACACATGCGAACACACACCATTAGGACTTCCGTACTTATCCACGTGGCGTGCAGCTAGTGAACGGGGGCCCATTGTTGCTTAACGCATGAGTGACACATAATGCATACAAAAACAAAAGGGTTTGTGTCTCTTTCTAACTCACTCACTCACTCACACACTGCGCAGCTGGAGGACCATAACACATCGACACAGTGAGTCTACTGGAGCTTCTTCATCCACTCAGTCTCAGACGAGCCTATTGGGCTCCCAATTTGGTCAGGGTTTTAGCGTCTCAAAGGTATGCTTAAAAGTACTGCAAACCCTAATCTTCATTTCTCTCTCTCTCTCTCTCTCTCTCTCTCTCTCTCTCTACCTATACAAATGTATATACTCTTGTATTATTTGATTGTTTGGGCTATTGGATTTCGTATAACTTGTGGAATTGAATTTGGGGTGCTAGTTCTCTTGTGGTCAGATTTATTTGCATAAATAAATTTGGATTTGTAGAGTTTAGTCAGGGACATTTGCTTCACAGTGACTGCTTGAGTAATGGGATTTTGTGGTTTGGTTCAATGGGTGTGTGAGACCGACCAACGAGTGGTTTTGTTATTGCAATTAGGTGGTTTGAAAAAAATTTGAAAAAATTGAACTTCTTCTTGTGGTACGGGGACCACTTAATCTTGTGCATAGAGATATAAAATTCATGAGCGAATAAGAAAATGGGCATTATGGTCTAGGCTCATACAGGATTTGTCTTGTTGCTTCTGTTCTTGTATCTACAGATTGTCTAATAGTGATCAGTCAGGGACAACAACACTTTGTATTAGTGAGGTATTATTTTTTTTCATTTTTTTTTTAAGATTACTATTTTCGATTAAAACACATTTTTATAATGGTGGGGATCTCACCAAATTTGGAACCCAAATGATGTGTCAATATGTGTCAGAATTATACTTGTTGAGTTGTTGTGAATAAATGAGCCCTAATTGGTCCCAGATATGAATTAATGAAACAATCAGGGACAACAACACTTTGTGTTAGTGAGGTATTGTTTTGAAGATTACCATTTTTTGGTGTTTTTTATTTATTAAAAACACATTCTTCTAATTCTAGGACCCCAAATTTATATAACAAATGATGTGTCAATATAGGTGTCGGTATTTTACTTCTTGTAAATAAATGAGCCCCAAAGTGGATCCGGATATAAATCAATAAAACATTGCCACATCATTTGTGATCCTTAGCATTGCTCATTTTCTTATTTAGGGGAGTTTTAAAAATTAAATACTTAGTATTAGTTTTTTTTTTGTCAGAATACTTAGTATTAGTGACTAGTGAGGTGTTGCTTCACTTTGTTTCCCGATGGCTGTTAGTTCTTGCTAATGTTCAGCAAAAGTGTACTGCATGCAACTTTTACTTGCTCTTTACATGTTTTCTTATGCATTTTAGATTTGGCGCACTTGATCATTTGGATGGTCGTGCTTGTATACGTTATGTAGCCTTCTCTTTGTTAAAGCTAGAAAGATCATATGACAAATTCATAATAATGCATCAGAAAATGATATTTTGGTAACATAATAAAATTGTTGTGAAACTAGTCTCTTGCTGAATTATTTATTGTGAAAAGAAAGAGACTAAAATTATTAGAGTGGTTGAGCTCATTGACATAGTTAACTTCTAGCTGAATGTTAGTTGCAGTTATGTCCCTTGTGAAATTTTTTGAGTTCATGATTTGTTGCATGCACGGAACATTGACTTCCATATTGCTGTCTCTTTTTTTTTTTGGCCGGTAGAAAAAAAAGAAGTATGTTTCTCCAAGTACAGTTGCCCTGGAATGTTGTAATCCCTGCTGGAGATCTGCATGCATTAGATGGATTGAAGCTTCAAAAGTCAATTCTTGTCCACCTGCTGGGTGATTTTGCTACAAAAAAGGCAACCAAAGACCTCGGATACTTTCTTTCAGTCACTACTCTGGACAGCATTGGAGAAGGAAGAGTCCGGCACACTGGGGATGTTCTGTTTCCAGTTGTTTTCAACTGCATCACCTTCAAGATTTTCAGAGGAGAGGTCTTAGAGGGCGTTGTTCACAAGGTCCTGAAGCATGGAGTATTGTTGAGATGCGGCCCAATTCAAAACGTATATCTCTCTAATGTGAAAATGCCGGATTACGATTATATGCCTGGGGAGAATCCTGTCTTTTTGAATAAGAAGCAGCAATCTAGCATTGAAAAAGACTCTGTGGTTCGTGTCATTGTCATTGGGACTAAGTGGCTTGAAGCAGACAGGGAATTTCAGGCATTGGTTGGTTTGCACGCTGATTATCTAGGACCAGTTTCTTAGTGCGATTCCTGCTGCTTATGACCTGAAACTCTGGAAGTAGTTTTCTAAGTTTTGTTAACAATGCTGGCTGTTCATGGTACTTTTAGTATTTTTGATGAACTCAACAGTCTGTTTTTTGGTATGTTAATAACGATGCCAGTAATTTCTAATATCTTTCGGTTAATTTTCGACCAAAACAAAATCTCTTTATGGTATAGATGTTAAAATCTGCTGTCATTTTCTTAGCGAATTGTTATATAATCTTTCTTTGATGAGAACCGAATACGAGATGCTTGCTGATTTAAAAGTCCCTTTCAACCCAAAGTCGATCGAAACAAGCATGCAGATTGAGGCTGGTTGCAATGGCGCTGAAGTGAAAGGAGAGGTGATTGTGTGCATCCCAGTTCTCTCAAGTTCCTGAAAGAAGCGAATTGAAGGAGAGGCGATGGGAATGTGGCTAGTTGGTAGCGGAGACGACAGAGAGTAAGTGATGAAATATACTAACAGAGTGGACCAACTATTGAATCTTGAATGAAAATTTCTTTTCTTAAAACACCTAACTACTGAAATAGTGAAGGAAATATGACATTTTTTATTTGGTAGAGGAAAGATGACATTTACCATCATTAATATCTAAATATGGCTGCTATATATACACCCCTATTCTTTTCACTTGACACCCCTCTCTTTTATTTTGTGAAAACAACTATTACCGAAGACCATTTAAGACAACTATTACTAAAAACCAAGATAAATTTAAAAAATTAATCTAAATTGAAGTCAATTAAAGACTTTTAATCTCTTTTTTAAATTTTTAAAAATTTGACCTTCGAGTAGTATTTAAGCTTCTCTCGAGAAGTGTTCGAACACCTCTCGAGCACTACTCAAGGGGAGTTCGAGCACTTTTCAAAGAGAATTCGAACACTACTCAAAGGTTAAAATTCTTTAAAAAAAAAAAAAAAGGGTTAAAAGTCTTTAATAAAAACCAAAAAAGATTAGTTTTTCAAATTTCTCAAAAACCAAAAAGAAAAATGCAGCAACCACTACCAAACCCAATCTCAACCCCCTGGTTCCTCCCATCCCGCCACCTTTTCTGCTGGCAGTTTAGTTGGACCCCACACCGGCAACTGTTCTTCCCTCTCTCTCTCTTTTTTTTTTTCCATCTTTCTCTTCACACCCCCTTCGGATGGTAAGAGAGGCTAGAAGGGGTGCCAAGAGAGAGGAGTAAAGAAAGAGAAAGAAAAAAGAGAGAAGGAAAGATAAAGAGGGATAGAGAGAGAGGGGAAGGACACACACCACCGGTGACAAGTCCGGCTATGTCTGGCGGATGGTTGCAATATGGGATCAGATGGGTATTGTTCATGTTCTGTTTTTTTGTGTAACAAGGGTATAAAATTAAAAGAAAAAGGGGTTTAGCTGAGAAAATTAGGGGTGATAGCAACATTCAAATTTAAAATCCTGAATTCTAAAAAAATTTTAATAGTATACGTATGTTATAATTTGAATGAATTAATTACATTACCACTGTAACACACTATAAGTAGGTCTTACCGATACAGAAATGTAGCATAAAAAATGTGGTATCAATAATTTTTTTATTTTTTGTCAACAAATTTAAAAATAAGTTTGTCTTTTTTGGTCAACTAGAGTCTAGATATAGGTATGTCATAAACTTCTTTTTGGTCCAAGTTTGTCAGAAGACTCAGAACTTTATGTCTACGTGTAAGGTAGTAAACAGAGCTAGAGCTGATTTTGGTGCGTTCATGTTTGCTTTCTCAACAAGTTATTCATCTAGCTCTCTCTGTCTCTGCTTTCCTTTGTTGAAAGAAGTACAAAATTCAAATCCTCTTACTCAAATTAGAAAAAGCGCTGTACCCAGCTGGAGGACCATTGACTCAGTTAGTAATCTGAGGCTTCATCCACTCAGACGAGCCTTTTGGGAGCTCCAGGGGTTCGACCACTCTCCCCCACCGTCTCAGCCGAAGCTCCCTAAGCTTCCATTTCCTCTCAAAGGTGTGCTTAAGGTTTTGCAAACCCTAATCTCGTCTTATTTGATTGTTTGGTCGTTCGGTTTCATATAACTTGAGGTTTTTGATTTGGGCAAGTTTGGGTTGGTTGTTTCCTTGTAGTTGTGGTCATGTTCATTTACATTAATTTGGGTTTGTGGATTTGGCTTTTGACTTCATTTTGAGGAATGGGTTTTTGTGGTTTTGTACAATGGGTGTGTAAGACTGACTGAAGAGGCGAAGAGTGGTTTTGTACAATGGGTGTGTAACACTTTTCCAATAGTGATTAATGAGGTTATGAGGGACAAGAACACTGTATTGGTGAGGTATTGTTTTCAAGAAGATTATTTATGGTGTTGCTTCACTTTGTTTCCTGGTGGCTGTTACTTCTTGCTAATGTTCCTCGAATGTGTACTAGTGCGTTGTTTAGTTGCTCTTTGTATGTTTTCTTATGCTTTTTAGATTTTCTGCACTTCATCATTTGGATACTTGTGCTTGTATATGCAATTGAGCATTCTTGTAATAAAAGGTAGAAGATTCGTATGGAAACTTAAGTGTTTTAGAAACTGGTCTACTTCTGGCTAACTATTTGTTGTAAAAAAAAAAAAAAAAAAGAGAGAGTAAATTTATTAGAGTGGTTCAGGTCATGCCATAGGTACCTTCTAGCTGAATGTTGGTCGCAGTTGTTATGTCCTTTGTGAACAATCTTTCTCACCTCATGATTTGTTGCATGCACAGAGGATTGACTCGGATATGGAGGGTTTATGCTACAAAGATTATTGTTTGGGAACAATTCAGGGATCAAAACTAATTAATGTACAATTTGTTGCTATTTCATTAATTCGTTGGTCTATGACAGGTAAAAGAAAACTATGTTTCTCAAAGTACAGTTCCACTGGAATGTTGTAGTCCCTGCTGAAGGCCTGGATGAAGAAGGATCGAGGCTCCAAAGTTCAATTCTCTCCTGCCTGCTGGATGATTTTGCGACAAAAAGGGCAACCGAAGATCATGGATACTTTATGGCTGTCACAACTGTGGAGAGCATAGGAGAGGGAAAAATCAGGCAGCACACTGGGGATGTGGTGTTTCCAGTTGCTTTCAGTAGCATCACCTTCAAGCTTCTCAAGGGAGAGGTCTTATCGGGGGTTGTTCAGAAGGTGCTGAAGAATGGAGTATTGTTGAGATGCGGCCCAATTGAAAACATATTTCTCTGTCAACAGAAAATGCCAGATTACGAGTATGTGCCTTGGGAGAATCCTGTCTTCTTGAATAAGAATCTATCGTCTAAGATTCAAAAAGATTCCGTGGTTCGTTTCATTGTCATCGGGACCAAGTGGCTTGAAGCAGAAAGGGAATTTCGGGCACTGGTTGGTATGGACGCTGATTATCTAGGACCAGTTTCTTAGTGTGATTTCCCTCTGCAGCTTATGCCCTGGAACTTGATCTGGAAGTAAGTTTCTATGTTTTGTACTCGATCACTTAAAACAATGCTGGTTGTTCATGGTACCTTTAGTATTCTTGTTGACCTTAGCAGTCTGTCTTTGGGATGTTAATGTGATGCCATTAATTTCTAATCTCTTTCTGTTAATTGGTGTTGAAATCTGCTGTACTTTTCTTTGATGAGAACCAAATACGAGTTTCTATTTGCACTTGATGAATCAATACTAGCCTTTTGACCTATCCTGATACTGCTGTTATTTATTCCTAGTATCTGAAATATATATATATATATATATCTCATGAATTTCAAGGAAGATTCAGATTTTTATTGGAAAGATTTTGAGGGATTGAAGGAATCCAAGGTCATCTCTCTGTCTAATGAGAGACAAATAAAGTGGTCTAATTAAGAAAGCAAAGGCACCCACATATATACCTGAATGTAGATTTGGGGAAGGTTTTGGCATGGATTGGACTTCAGTTTAATCATGCTCAACAAAGTTGCAGGCCTATATATGTTCGGGACCGTGTAGTGTTGAATTTGGTTTGGTCGATGAGGTAGGTAAGTAAGGGAAATTCTAAAAGGACCTTACTGTTGCTTTCTGAACCCCACATGAGAGGTATTAGAAAGCAAATAATAGTAAACATGTGGGGTTTAAAAAGCAAACGATAATGTCCTTTTAAAGTATGTTGTTTCTATGTTTCGTACTCACTTTAATTAACATTGCTGGTTGTTGATGGCACTTTCATTTGACCTTAATTGACATGTTTTTTTATGTGCTAAATGATGCTTATAATTTCTAATCTCTTTCTGTTGATTGATGTGAATATCTGTTCTTAGCAAATTATTTTCTAAAAAGAATAACATTTTTATTGGAAAGGAAGCAATAGAGTACATAATACAAGTGCATGCGCGGAGAAAGCCTGCTAACAACTACAATCAAATTAAACTGAAACACTGATGTAGGACAAGGGTAAGGGAAAGAAGGAGGAGAGATTCGGATGTACTTCGACCTTCAGAATTACACCAATGATTGTTTTCTTTTAGAGAGCTTCTATGGTACATAACAGTAATTAATGTCGTACATTCACTATCTAATGGTGGAAAACTATAGCTTATATGAAATGCTGTACCCTAACAACTTATCCGAGGGTCAAAAAGTAGATGTATCATGTATAACATAGTCTCCGAGAAAAATTGAAAGATTCCAACATCACTTTGACGCTGGGTTGATCACATCAGAGATGTCTTGGACTTACTCAAGTCACTTATACTTTACACGAGAATTTAGTATTATGGTGACTAAAATGTGAGCACCAATGCACTAGAAGTTGAAGAACAAAATAACTAAATTTAGTACAATCTCAAATTTTTTTTATCAAATATGAGATTCGTAGTTAAAATGGTATCAAATATAGCACCCACAAAAATTACTCAAAACCCACAAAAACTTCTCATCTCGATAATATATGTGTTGTGAAGGAATTCAAGTTTCCATTCCAAAATCAATTGGCAATAGGAGAAGTAGTTCAAACCCTTATGCCACTATGTAAGGCCTTACATTTTCAATGTGAGATATTTCTCTCAACACGTCCATGCACATGTGGTGATGCAGAACGGATGGCGGAGAAGTTGCAACAGTTTGATCGTTGCAAACCCAAGAAATTTGGGAAATGATTTCTACTAGTCGGAGGGTTTGACTCTGAAAGTGGCATTAATGCATATCATTTCAAAAGAAATCGCGAGACGAGTCAAACTCATCACTATGCTAAGATGTATGGGCTTTTTCGACATTCTGAGGTCGTTTAGGGCCTCAAAACTACATTTTAAACTTTTAGACATTTTATTTAATTTCGTTTATATTTTATTTGGGTTTGTAATTACCTGTGAGCTTTAATTATAAGGTTGTTTGCACCATAGGGTTCCTTTAAGCGTATTTAAGCAATTTTACAATTGCTAGCCGAATTATTCTATTATTTATCAAATTAATTATTGAGGTTTTCTCTCAATTTCCTGGTGGATTCCAGAGTTCTTGTTCTTTTAGGTTTACGCTTGAAAGCCTTAGTCGATTGTACTGCATCATGTGGCGTCACTCAAGCCTAATTCATATTGAGTGACGTGGGAACACGTGTGATCGTTAGGTCAAACACGTGGATAGCCTGCTCTGATACAATAAAAAAATATAGGCATTCATTCAAAAACCAATTGACAATAGAATGAGTAGCTCAAACCCTTATAAGTCACTGTATAAGACCTCACATCGAAAATATGAGATATTTCTCTCAAGAGTACCTCTCATTGAGCAACTTTTGTTTTTGGTCGAAACATTTGAGCAAACTTTGTGGCCTCCAAATAGTACCAATTTTATTTATGTCTTTGAGACCCCGATAGAACTTGGAAAATATTTAGATTATCCTATTTGAAGAATCAAAGGAGATTTCAAATATAACTATTGGCACTTTAAAAAGAATTTCTTCTTCATTTAAGCTGTTCTAATAACCTCGCAAGCAAAGGGATTTAGAACGCACAATGGTGTGCTGAAGTTGGCTTTAACAACTATTCCATCTATGGTTGGAACTTGTACTCCAGGACCTACAAATTAACAAGTAAAAAACAATCAATTAGTAATACTCTAGTGTCAGACTGAGGTTTTATTTGTTGAACTCGTTTACGCTGCTCAATTTTATTTTATTTTTATTGAAAGAACTTTACTGAATAGAAAGTAAGCAAAATTACAATCAACTTGCAGCTGTGTTCTTAGCCACTCAGGAAAATCACTCACCGAAGTAATAGATCACTCACCTAAGTAATAGAATTCTCACAATGTAGAGCATGACTAGCAAGGGAATGAGCCACCCCACCCCGTTTGCCAGTCGAGAAATATACACACAACTAGCCTCATTAAACTCAACCCAAAGCCGCTTAGCTTCCTCCAAAAGGTGCCCATCCGGGCAAAGTCCTCCTTCACACGCCGAAACCTAGATATTACAACTTGTGCATCCAACTCCAAAAAAACGGAAGAAAACCCCGCAGCCCGCACTAAATGAATCACATGAAATAACCCCAAAATCTATGCTTGTTGGGGACTAGCAGTGCGACCAAGAGGATGAGCCAAAGCCAGGGACAGATCTACATGTGGGCTAGGAGGGCTAAAGCCCACCCCATATTTAAAAATAAAATAATAATACACCTATTTTTTTTTGGCTCAGCCCACCCAATGAAAAAAAAAAAAAAAAAAAAAGGTTTCCTTTGTCTCTCTACCTCTCTCTGTTGCCTCAGTGCTCTCTGCCTTTCTGCGTCGCTCACTGGTCCCTCTCTCTCTCTCTCTCTATATATATGTATGTAAGGTAATACTAGTATACTAATATATCTATTTAATTTCTTATATTTTATCTCTTAGCTATTTAGGAATTTAAGGAATTTAGAGATTCAATTTTTATGCAATGGTTAGTGATATTTCTAATTTACTCTTAAATGTTTGTAAAATTAAATGAGAATTAATATTTGATCATCCAAATTGTTCATGAAACTCAAGGAAAACTCATGTAATTTGTTGATGTGGGATTGCTTTTAAGTTCAATCTCAATTATTAAAAGTGCAAAGTTTGAAAACCAAGTTCTAAATTTCAATATTAAATTCTAATTGCATATTGCTAGAAAAATAGGTTGCTATTATGTGATTTTGTTTTGTAAAATATCCTTAGGTACATGTCATGTCTATAATATATTACTAATAGATTCTAGTTTATAATGTCGGATCATTCATAAATTCTAAAGCGAAGAAAAAATGTTATTTCTTATTTTAAGAAGACAAACGACCCTTTTTTATATGCACTAATTTGTGATTCTGAGTCTCAAAGAGTCGAGTTTCAAAGTGAAGGAATTGAGACTCAAAGAGTCGAGTTGGATCCAAATATTAAGATTATTACCAGTGTTCTTGAACGTGACCCAGGATTACGCCAAATAATATGGAAGTATCATATTAATAAACAAGATAATGTCGAAGAGCCTATAATGCACTTAGACTATATGTCCCTCCTGATCAGGTATATATTTTATGTTTATTAATGAAATTTCTTGGTACTGTCGAAGTTTTTTTTAGCCCCTCAATTATAATTCGTGGATCTGTTGGTCATAGCCACCACAAACTCCCCGTGCGAATCATGAATGATTGCACCCACACCACCCCTCCCCAAAACGGGATCGAAGCAACCATCAATATTAAGTTTAAACGAACCATGGTGGAGCTCGCCAAACAGCCCGCTGCCCATTAGCTTGCAGAACACGAGGCCTCTCATGGGCCCGCTGAAACTCAACATGGAGCTGTAAAGCACGATCAATAACAATTGCAGCAGGCAGCGAGGTCTGCTCATGTACCCACGCATTCCGCTGAAACCAAATGCACCAACCAACATAATGGCAAACTGACATGCCTCTTCCTCAGATAGTTGTTGTTTCACAAAGAATAAAAGGTCAGCAAAGGAGTCACCTCGTCAACCCCGTAGCTGTAAAGAACTTCCAAACTGACCGATCGAGCCAAAGAACATACATGCCCACAAAGCATGTGTTACAGTCTCAGGTTGAACCCCACATCTTGGACAAACCACCTCTGTCACACCTTCCGTTGATTCAACCCAACCATGCAAGGAAGCCCCTCATGAGAAGAACCTTAGCTGGGACCGAGAGAGCCCAAAGCCAACGCCAGTAAGCACGAGAAGAAGAAAGTGAGGAACAAGTTGCAGCATCCTTAGATGATGACTTCAAGTCCATGCCTAGCTAGCCTATAAGCACTGCTCACAGAGAAACAACCATTGGGGGTGTAGTGCCAAACCCAACGGTCCAAAGAAGTGGGAGAGCCGAGTGGTATAGATAGAATTGCTTGAGGCATCATCCAGAAAAATAGATCGAATTAAATCAACATTCCAACAACCTGTAGCGCCAATTAACAAAGCCACAGAGCCATCAATAGGAAACAAAGGTTGTGAATACACCTGCAATTAATTAAACAGGTCTTGGAACCAAGGGTCGCCGTATATATAAGTGTCCTCTCCATTCCCAATTTGATGGCGCAAATCACGACCCCATAAAAAGGAGTGCCATTATAAGAAGCTACCCGACCTTTGGGTGCATCTAAAAACGAATCTTGAGGATAATAACGAGCTTGTAACACCCGAGACACCAAAGAATTCGGAAACATAAGCAGCCGCCAGCCTTGTTTGGCAAGTAATGCTTGATTAAAAATTCTCAAATCTCTTAATCCCGCCCCACCATCTTCCTTTAACAATATTGCTGGTTGTTCATGTTACTTAAGTATTCTTGTTGACCTTAGCAGTCTGTCTTTGGGATGTTAATGATGCCACTAATTTCTAATCTCTTTTCTGTTAATTGGTGTTAAATTCTGCTGTAATTTCTTAGCAAATTATTATATACTCTTTCCTTGAGGAGAACCCAATACGAGTCTGTTTGCACTTGATGGATCAATGCTAGCCTTTTGACCTGTGCTGATAGTACGTGCTGTTCATTATGCCTAATACGTATCTGAAATATCTTCATTTTCTAGGAATTAAGAATCAGATTTAATTTATTGTCAAGATGAAGCAATAGAGTACAGAACAGAAGCGTATATAGAAAGCCAGCTAACAAAAGAAGACGAATAAACTCAACAACTACAACTACAAACATATTAAACTCATACGTGAGTATGTAGAACAAGAGTAAGAAGAAGAATGAGAATAGAGATCCGCATTTACTCTGACCTTCACACGAAGGACGAATCAAAATTTTATTAGTTTCCTTCACGTAGGTACTATTGAGTATTGACTAATTATTACTTTCATCAAAATTCAAAGCTTAAAATTAGGCTTATTCGCGTCAATGCCCCCTAAAAGTAACTTCGATTTTCAATTTGCCTTCTGAAACTTCATTCCTCTCACTTTATAAAATACCATATTCCGTTAAGTATGTCTATGAGTCCGTCAAAAAAGCCTACGTGGTGCATATGTGAAAGGGACAATAAACTGCCACGTTAGCTTATTTGACGGAGCTTGTAACGGATTTGACGGAATATGATATTTTATAAAGTTTGGGGGGTAAAGTGAGAGAAATAAAGTTTCAAGGAGCAAATTGAAAATCAAAGTTACTTTCAAAGAGCATTAGCGTGAATAAGCCTAAAAATTAGTACTTCGTGAATGGCGCACAGCCATTGTGGAAAGTATCTTTTGGGGTTTCTGTATAATTAAAGAGAGAGAAAGGTATAATTTTGGGAGTGAAGGAAGAGAGGGAAAAGCTTCTTAGTTCTTACCTTGGGGTTTCCGGGTAGGAGTGAGAAGTCGGGTAAGAGGAGAAAAACAATTATTTCAACTCTGCCAAAATGTTTCATTTGAAATAAAATTATTTGTACTACATTTTAATATCACAATAATTTTATACTACATATATATATCCAATACATGTGAGATTTATTTATATGGATATTAAAGATATGTGGTACATAATTTGATATCAAAATGTAGTTCTTCTAATATATCTCCTTATTTTGTCCTTATTTTATTTCTCCACGAACGCATGCCAATTAATCAAAGATCATATATGTGTAGGAAGCCACGTACAACAAGGTGTAATTGATCTCCATGCGACAAAGTTACGGTAAATTGAATTACAATCAAAGAGATGAACATGTACGTACGTACACACGAACATTGACACACAGGTGGACATGGCACATTCGCATTACACCAACGTAATGACAACAAACATTGCCCATTATTTTACCAACTACATATAAGCGACACAGCGCAGTGCATGCATGCTAACACATGCATAACACTAGTTCCATTATTGGTACAATTCAAGAATCCCCAACAAATTAAAAGCATAGCAAACCCTAAACCTCCACCTGCGGCTGCGCGTAGTTGCGCACGCGCATGGTGAGAATTAGAAAATTGTGGTAATCGCCGGGGAGACAATATTACCCTGAGAGCAAGAGTGGGGTGCTGCTGGTGCAGCTGGTGCAGCAGTACCTGTAAATGACGGATCTGTTGACAGGTACATCACAGATGGGGCATGGTATGGTTTCCTCGGCCATAACTTGGCTTGAGATGTCAAAGTGGCAGGAATACTTCACAGTCTTTTTAATAGCCACTTTCTTATGGTGGTCTGAGAAGCAAGATCCAAACGTCTGGTGATCTGTTGAAGATGTCTTCCATTCTGTATCAAAGTCCTCCAGGACCTTATGAATGGTATAACCATGACCAGCGGCCACCACAGTAGACCCTTTGCAAAGCACAGCCCATCCGTGCTCGTATTTGCAGGAAAATAGCTTACGGACTTCTTTTGTCTCGTGGTTCACCTTATTATGGAAACTGTCATAGAACAAGGTCTCTACTTTGCCCCAGAAGGCTTCAACAGTCTTTGTCTCTTCCCGTCCGTTTTCGTTCCTTCCAACACAGAATGACTCAATGGAAATATTCAATTTCGCCGCTTCTTCTTTAAAGGCGATTGCCGTTTGGTTGAACCCCTGGATCCAGGCATTGTCTCTGCCTCCGTAGAAGAAAATGTACTTCTGCTGATCATATTTTGCCTTCTGTTGCACCATTAACATATATATCAATTTCAATTTACCTCATCTCAGTTTAATTAAAACATTTTGTACTTGCACATCATTTTTACGACCAAATTTGATAGAAAGTTTTATGACCCTAAGTCCCTAATTAACATTATATATTGTTTTGCTTTACTTAAAGAATACACCAAACAACGGCAAAAAAAAAAAAAAAAAAAAAAGAATACACCAAACATAATATATTTTACTAGAAGTAGCTAGTACTATATATATGCAAACTATACGTGGATAGAACTATTCGTACCAACTATATTTTAGTACTTGCATGTGTACCGGTTATATCATTAATAGAGACGAGACCACTTGTATAAATAGCGAGGCTTTACATCTATTCGAAATATGGCATGATATGTATGTTACTTTTAACATTACGCACTCAATATATATTTAAAAAGGGATATAGAAGAAGCTTATACAAGAGGATCTCAATCTTTTTTAATAAGAAACAAATGGGATTGCATGTACGTGTGTAGGGGGTACTTATATGTTTATAATAATACAAACGTACTCTATATATATATATATAGATATCTAAACAGGTGTAGAGCATTCCTAATTTTTTTTGTAAAGATGATTGACACTTGAATTGAAATTTGAAAAATAAAAGGTATGTTTTGATTATCAAATTACAAATGCGAAACGTGAGTTCCACAAATGAGTTCTATTTTTGCTCACCATAAAAAGGTGGTGGTAAGTATTACCACCATAGTGAATGGGTGACACGTGTCACAAAAAAGTGGTCAAGTGACACGTGTCACCTATCCACCATAATAGTAATACTCAATCATGGTGAGCAAAAATGATTCCTCCCACAAATCATACCTTATCACGGTCTAAAATGAAGTATATCTCGTATAAAGAGCCTCTATATAATTATATATATATATATATTTCTATGTGTATTTGGGGAAAAGGACTTTACGTACCCAGTCAACATCTTGTCGATATTTAATTTCCACCAATATGGACGTCATCCATTCTTTCTCGACAACTGTTGTAGGCCCTGCATCTGGGCATCGGATCAGTAACTTGTTGGCTTTGTATGAAGAAATCAAGAGGTGTGCAGTGGTGGTTTGGTTCAGCTCTCCTTTTGGGGTCAACAACACACATTTGTGATTACCAGGCAGGACTTTGCTGCACTTCCAGTCGTCCTCAATGTACTTGAGGCTTTCTTTGGTTGAAGAATACTGCACTGTGTAGCACGACACCTTCGACGAGGTCGTCAGTTTCTCAAACTTTGTTCTGTGTTGCGTTTCTAGGTCTTGATTCCACTCCGCCACAATGGGGACCCACACAACCTCACAGTTTTCGTTATCGCAAAGTGGTTTGAGAACTTCAATCTCCTTCACAGAAATGTCCAGGCTCGTAAAGAACAATACAACATGCTTCTCCTTCAGCACGGTGATGTCAACCTGTTTGCAAGAGAAAAATAATTAACAAAAGCCAATTCGATCTATCATCAACAATTGTATTATTATATATTGCTTGTGTACATGCACATATGTTGTCAATATATATCAAACTTAGTAGAAATAAATGAGGCCGGGTGATCAGATTTAAATAAGTGATCGAATGAAACACTGTCATGAACAATTAAAATGTGATAAACAAGTTTGATAATTAAGTACTGTGTAGTAAAACAATATTTTGTTTAGGTACTCAACTTTGAATACTATCTTGTATTTATCATCAATTACATAAACTCATGATCTCTTTAATGATGGATCTTATCATGAACTCATGTGATTGATGATTAGTACAAAGTCAGTACTCAAAGTTGAATACCGAAACATTTTCCTTCAATTAAATTCAAAAGGCAATGTGTCCAGCATTAGAGCAAACCGTTTCTTTGGGGAACTGCACATTTTCCCATAATTTCATAATACTGATGACCCTCACAACTTGACCATTGGTTTCATGGCGTATACATTTCTTGAGGTTGAAGTAGGCGACTGCCTCATCTGCATGCATTTATAAAATTTTAATGAAAAATAAGTATTGGTATATATTCAGCATTCGATGAATCGCGCAATTAATTAAGCAGTGCACCATAACGCTTCATTGTGAATCATCCACAATTTCGCACCTTTTTCTATTTCGCACGTATTCAGCTTCGTGCTAAGAGTTTGGTTGATGACAATGATTTCGGTAGAAATCTGGGATGTTAGATCGCCTGGCTCGTTCCTGAAATAATAGAGGGAAATGATCATATCACACTTTTTTTTTTTGGTATAGAGGGGCCCGAAGCCCAAAGAATCATCATATCCTATATCGGGATCGATGGACACAATAACTTACATATCATTAATAGTAAGAAGCTGGTTGAGCTTGGTCGCGCAAGCCACCATAACTACGATTGAGCGGTAGACAGTCACTTGGACAACATCCCTTAAACCCTTCAATGATGTTATATGTTCATAAAAATGTAGGTCTGAAAGACTATATATCTTATGGATGCAAGCAACCATTTCCAATGTGTTCTTGACCAAATCATTAAGCTTCTTGATTTCAGTTTCCGGCAGGGCCGTACTGGACTTGAAAAGGACCGATACTCGCTTAAAAATTGCTATTGACTTGGCTAGTTGGCTTTTACCATCAGTGCGCTTATAAAGGCCTGCCAGGAGCGAGAACTCTCCATATTCCAAAGCAAAGGCCGCTAAGGCCATCACTGCCTTGGCTTCCCATGAATACCCTGAGAGCTTTGTTAGTATTTCGTTCGTTCTCTTTTTCAGGGCATCTTGATCACCTGAACCGCATGACATCTGAAAATTTTATATATATGCAACCATTAATTATATAATATTTTTGAGACAATCTTACTAGATTAAATATTATGTTATGTTATTAGACTGTGAATATATATATTAATGTGAACCGAGCTAGATTGCATGCATTAAATAAGAAAAGAATAAGTAATGAGCAATGACCAACCTTGCAGCCAATGGACTTGAGAAGGCACAGTGGCACGTCAGTGAAATTGTACTCGTCCCCGTCGAGGGCCTTCTCATCCTGATAATCACCACTGCACTGCAAATTACAAGTCCAGAATATTTAGTTAGAAGTTGTAATATAATTATATAAACGGATGGATAAAATGTATATATGTAACTATATATACCTTGATTACAGTACTCTCAATGAAATTGGTTGAACCCATAATGATGTTTTCAGTGACGCGGAAAAGAGGACCAACAGCAAGGTCTTTTTTCTCTTGGTCATGAGCATCCAATGTATAAATTGTGTTCGTGATGTTGCTCACTTCACACTCGCTTAACAGGGTCAGCTTACTGATCTGCTTGGTGGACTGTTGCTTAGTCTCAGTGACTTCTAATGAGAATGAGGACTCCTCAGTAGAGTGGAACCCATTTTCTATCTGGCGTTGTGGCTCCATGACCAAGATGATGGCTGATGAGAAAGAGGGAATTAGGATGGCTTACAGGCTTAGCTACTACTATACGGCTTGTAAGTCTTGCATGCAATTGCAGTGAGTAGTTCAATGCCTCCCCCAGTGCCCTATTTATAACCTTCTTCGATCACCTGCATGCATAGGATCGAATTGATCGAAGGTAAACATGGAAGAGATCTAGATCAATCCTCCTCATTAATATTATATTGCCAATTGGCCACACAGTGATTTGGATCATTGACATATTAATTGTCCCCCATATTATAATTAAGGATCCACCGACAGTCTCCCGTTTTACAAGCATATATAGATCGAATTCAATCTTCTACTGTTTGTACAAGTGAATATCGATCAGTGACTTTATTTAAAAATATTTAAATTATCTGCCAGATTTTTAAGTAATATATTAATCTGTGTTTCCTCTTTGTTATAGGGTACGTACATAAAGAAAATCTCCCTTTAATGCTATTGTATAGAAGAAACTACGATCCCAGTCTTTTTGTTTTGTTACAATCGGGGCTCAAGCCCAAAACACATGCAAGACACCTACACTACACCACACGGTGCAGCCGGCCAGCTCCAATCATATAAACATGTTACCATAAAGATGTTGAACCCTACAAGACCAAATCCGGCCCGGGATTTCCTTACAACCCAAAATCAACCCAGCAAGGGAGTGCTCCTCACCAACAACACCGTTAACCAAACTGAGTACTCCAGACAAATAATCTGACTCAAGCAACACCTGTCTATAGCCCTTGTCCCAAGCCCCTTTAAGACCTTAATTAGTAAATACCCCATAACTCAGCATCAATAATTTGACCCACGCCTAAATTCACAGAGAAACCATAAAGCCATTCACGTACCATCATGGTCGTGGATAACACTGGCCACCAGCTGCAATTAATTGACTCATACTGACCGACCTCGCAAACTACCATTTGTGTTCACCTTGACAAAACCAAAAGGAGGAAATTGCCAAGTTAGCGCGGTAAGAGAGCTAGGGAGTTTCTTTGACTCAATTAATTAGAATCAAACCATTCTTTCGCCATACGAGTGACCACCTGAACAGGTTTCTCATTCTTCATTTTGAATGTAGATTAAAATTAGGCTTTTTATCACAAATAGTCACTCAACTTTCACCAAAACATCAATTTGGTTCCTAAAATGCATTTTCACTCAATGTCATCTCTCATTTTTGCTATTGAACATCAATTTGGTCCCTAGACACACTTTGAAAATTTGTCAAAGCTTAGGATATGAAAAAATTCTCCGAAAATTTATATGGACTCGTCTTGACTATTACTATTTTTATATGAGATCAAATTATCAAATTGACGTTTAGTATTTTCCAGAAAATTCAGGGAATTAGTTTGGAAATTTCAAATTTTCTGAAAAAATCAATTTAATAATTTGACCCCATATTAAAATAATAGTAGTCAAAACGAGTTTGTAGGAATTTTCGGAGAATTTTTTCGTATCCCGAGCTATTTTTGGCGAATTTTCAAAGAATATCTAGGGACCAAATTGATGTTCGATGGCAAAGATGAGGAATGAAATTGATTAAAAATGCACTTTATGGATCAATTTGATATTTGAGTGAAAGTAGAGAGACTACTAGTGATAAAAATTAAGAAAAATTACAATTTAGTCCTTCTAACATTTCTTATTTTGAAAAAAACCTTATGACTTTTTTTTTTCTTTCTTTCTTTCAAATAAAATCCTTATTTTTTCTAAATAAAGTCCTTTAATCATTGCCTTGTCAAAGAAATACGTCATTATTTTTTTTATTTTTTGAGAGAATAGGGTACGGGTTAATTTCATACCTTTCTAGGGTATAGAATGAGATTTGTAGAGGTTGATTATTAAGTTTTAACTCTGAAATTTTGGGATCCGTCCAAAAATCTTATAGTTAAAACCTAATATAAAGCTGACAAACCAGGGCTTGACAAAAAAAATAAAAATGCACTGCCGAACAATAAAAAATGGCCGTCAATCACTCGGCTCCTGGTATGTGTGAAAAAAATAGAAAATAATAAACCAATATTGTGTAACATGGAATGATTACAATATTATTGGACTTTAGTTAGAATTTTAAAAGTCATAAGGCTTTATTCAGTATATTATAAAACTAAAGAACCTAAATGGAAGTCTCCCTAAAAATTATTAACCACATTAGCAAATGACGTTTTATTTTCTACATTAATTATGCAATACCTTAACTGCCCTTATCATTCTTTTTGGGTTATTATCGTTTTCTAAATTAAAGATATCCCTACCAACTTGAACTTCAAATTATGAAAAGTTAAAATGTTGAAACTAAATGAAAACTCCTAAAATACCCTCATTTAATAGAAAATCGAAAATTATATAATTAACAAGGGAATAAAGCTAAACACAACACCTAAAAAATTTTGAAAAAAAATAAAAAAGAACGTGGGACATGAGGACTACCCAATACACATTCTACCCACAATGAAGAAACTGTAGCCAGGGCAGAAACAGACCCATGAAGCTATGTTGGAAAAGAAAAAGTTGGATATGCTATTTTAGTTTCTTTTGGTCGAACTAATCTTAGTTTAAAAATAGAGCTAAGTAGAGATACACTCATTTATTAGGCCCAACTTGATATTACCTCATCATTTTGATATACACCTATTTTTTAATTTGTCACATAAGATTGTCTATTTTTTTGCAGAAAATTCATTTTGTAATTTCTACTTTTACCCTTTGAGTTAAAAATAGGTATATTTTAATTTTGACAATTAATGTCTTATTTCAAGGTATTGTAATTTAAAACTTTTGTAATTAATTGCCATTAATTTTTAAAGTTGAATATTATGACCAACGTTAATTCAAAGATTAAGAAGAAACGTCATTGACGTTTTTCAAACATCATTAAGCTTTCATCCTCAACTATTCTCTAGGTAAGTAACGTATTATTTTAATTTAGTTGTGTTTGTGGTTTCTTCGATCTTATTCTTCTTCTTCTTTTTATTTTCTTCTTCTTTGATCTTTCTTCATCATCAATCTTCGATCTTCTTCTTCTTCTTCCTCCCATCTTTTTTTTTTTATGTTTTTTTTTTTTAATTTTTTCAACACCAAGCCCTCCATGATTGTTGGTTATATTTTTCTTTCACATTTTTCTATCTTAGTAAGAGGTGATGAAACCATTTGTATATATACCTCCAAAGGAGGTTGGATATGGGGGAAATATGTATCTTCTTCTTAACCTGAGTGATAAGTATCTTCTTCTTTTAATTTCTTCTTTTGTTTTCTGTATCTGAGTCCAAGGTATTAGTATGTGTATTTATATATCTTAGTGCTATATTTGTATTGTGATTGTGATGAATTTGTTATATTTTTATTATATATATATTTTTTACCCAAAGTGGAGGCTTATTGTATTCATTTTTTTAAATCTATTTTATATGTATATTATATGTATATTGGGTGTTTAATTTTTTTGTATTTAAGTGTTTATATGTTGATGTGAATTGGTAACAAATATTTTTTGAATTCGATGCATGAATCATGAAATTTCATCAATAAAAATATTCAAAATTATGAGTAATAAATATCTTAAATCATGGATCTTTAAATATTGCTCAAATAGGAGCAATGACATCTTTTGCAAATATTCACAAATTTATGCTTAAACCATTATCTGACGTGAAAAAAAAAAAAAATCTCACACACATTTATTTACCTATTAAGTCTACTCTAAAATAGAGTATTGAAAATATAGGAATATTTAAAAAACCCTTAAAATATCATTAGTAAAATCGCAACTTAAAAGGCCAATTGGCTCGTGCCAAGTAATTCCTTAAATTAGTTGTCAACCTACGAGGAGCAACACATCCTATTTGTAAACATGCAAAATATATTTTAAATGAATTAAGTTGACCATAAATTTGGGGTCCTCTACCCGATCTCGATCTGTAGTTGAAAATATTTTAGATTAATTAAGTTGACAATAAATTTGGAGTCCTCTACCCGATCTCGATCTGTAGTTGAAAATATTTTAGTTTAATGCAAAGTCAGCAGTGTCGACTGTAGTGGTGACGTACACTACTGTAACGCCAATTCGTCACTTCTACACACATTTATTAATTGGGGTAGGTTTGGCTGGACATCACCCGTAGGACACATTGAATTTATTCTTCGCTTCTTGCAAAGTAAGGTAGCGACTAGGTGGCAAGCCATATACGCGTAGATCAGTCCAGAAAACCTGGCTGGTCAAACTTCTCTGCTTTTCTTACAAACTGTCCAATGAAATTATATCATGCATATATTTTACTGTATATACTCTGACAAAAATAAAAAATGTGTTACTGCATCTTTTATATAAAATATAATTAAATATGAAAATGATCTATGAATTTTATACTAATTCTTAATTTGGTCTATTAACTATAAAAAGTGTCAATTTAGTCAACGAATTTTTCAAGTTGTACCAAAACAGTATAAACGTTAACTTCCATTCAAAAATTAACAATCATGTGATCAATGGACTAAAATGCCCTTGAAAATATGGTCACTTGCTGTGCACATGACCAATTTTCGTTAAAATTTTCGATGGAAGTTAACGTTTATATTGTTTTGATACAACTTGAAAAGTTCATGGACCAAATTGACACTTTTTATAATTATTGGACCAAATTGAGATTCATTATAAAGTTCATGGACTATTTTTGTATTTAACCCTATAAAATACAATACAATACACTTGTGTATAGAGAGTGGCTATTTATACAAAAATCTGTAAGAGAGATACAACAACTTAAGGATGGATGATCTGGCTGATTGGAAGTCTTATTGGATGATGAGTTGGATGTTGATTTGAGATGATCAAGATTTGTTGAATTGTTGGTTGAAGTTAATGAGATCTTCCTGCACGAGCACAATATCAAAGGAGAAGGACTGGTGGTAACAAGATTGTCAAAGCAAGTCTGATCATGATTGGTTGATCAAGCCGAAGTGATAAGGCGACTGGGGTGGCTGACTAGGTCAACCGTTGACTGGTCAAGATGCCACGTAGGATCTTTAGGCGGTGGACTAAAAAATCTGAGCTGAATATATGACTTGTAAATGTCTCGTGTACAATGATCATCTTGTTTAGTTTGATCAACAAAATGATGATCTGGCCCGAGCCGAGCTAAGGTGATTGTACAATCGTCATCTCATCTGGCCGAGCCGAACCAAGGTGAGTTGCCATAATCTCGTCTGGCAGAGCCAATCCAAGCTGAAGACTTGGAAGTGATGTTCTAGGTTCTAATAAGATGTTTGATGGTACGTTGATCTGTGACTCAAAAAAGATGATCCCAGATTTGAGCCGAACTGATGATGTTCGAAAAAGATGATCTCTCGAATTCCTGGTGGATCCCAATGTCTGTTTGAATCAGACATGGGTAACCCGGAGGTAAAAGCTGATCTCAGATGTGCATGTTGTTGGCATTGCTAAGCTGACATGATGGCACAGATGGCTGGATCTGACCAAGTTGACTGTTGAAAAGTCAGAGCAAAAGCAAGACCTAGCGTGCCACGTGTTGGTCTGTGATTGGCTATTGAATCCATGTGGATTTATCCACAAACAGTGGCAACTATATGGGTGTCCATATGAGATGCAAACAAATCAAAGGGCTTATAAACTACTTTATTTTATGTTCTTGACCATTTTTTTTGTCTTTTAGTTTTCAGTTATATCCTTTTATAAAATAAAACACTTGAAAGAAAAAACAAACAAAAAACCTAACCCACCTCTATGACCTCTCTCTCTTTCTTTCTCTCTCCCTCTCTCCCTCTTTCTCTTTGTCTTGCTTTCTTTCTCTTCCTCTCTCTCTCTCTCTCTCTCTCTCTCTCACACACACACCGGACCACCATAGGTGGCTGGCACAACCCTATAAACCTCCAGATCGATGGTATGAGGTTGCACCAACCATCCATGGTGGTCCGGTAAGGGTAAGGGAGAGATCGAAGAATAGAAAGAAAGAGAAGGAGATAGAGAGCTTGCCAGCAATGAGAGTGGGGGTTGGTTAACTGGGCTGGGCTGGGTTGGGCTGGGTTGGGTGGGAGTGGGGTGGCCGAGTGAGTGTTTAGGTTTTTTTTTTTTTTTTTTTTTATAAATTTCCTTAAGGGCGTAAAATAGGAAGATTAGAGAAAAAAAATTAAAGAGCCATAGTCAACAAAGTATTTTATGGTGGTCAAAAACTCAAAATACATAGAGCCACTCAAAACTATATCCTAGGATAGAATTGATGAACCCGTCAATCCAATAGTAAAAATGTGTCCGCACCATGCGCAAATCCATTCGGTAGCATGATCGACAAATATAATCTGATGTACTGTTTGATATCCAAAACACGAGAAAAATAATTTCTTAAATTTCAGAACCTTGTGAAACACTTGACGGTAATTAAATTGAATAACCAGTATTTGTCAACTTGGGATCATTAAATTGAGCCACAAGGTAGTTACCCCTCCCACGTTAATTGGTAAAAATTAAGTTAAGAAAGACCCGAAAAATAATGAGTTCCATTTATATATAATTTGTACAATGTCTTATACTTAAAATAATAAAAATTCACCATCGCTTGTTCAAACTGATTTCCATTTATATATGATTTCTACGATGTACCATTTATAAAGTTGGGTAGCACGATCCAAAAATAATGAGTTCCATTTATATATGATTTCTATTTATAAGTTAAATTGAGTGGTGCACGATTGGCTCTGTTTTTTAAAACTGTTGATCGCTTCTTGTAATAATTGGTGCCTCTTTTTCCGTTGTTTTTAATCTTTTTTCTGACGGATTTAACCTCAAAAAGTATAGAATGACTTTTGAAGACCCTATAATAAGTTTTAATTCTAGAATTATTTGGGTAGTGTCTAAAAATTTAGAATTAAAATCTAACATTAATAAGCCAAAAAAACCAAGCTCCGAAGAATTAAAAAAATTTCCACCACTGAGCGCTCAAATGGCAGCACTAATAGCTCGGTGCGGTGTAGATTTGTTGTGCACGTCGATTCTAGAAGACTATATATAATATAGTACCATAAGTGCAAGTCTATGTGTAATATCATACAGTATCAGAAAGCTCAAATGGGTTGGGGTTCGTCATTTCTCATATAGGTTTTTTTTGAAGGAAATAGAATGTGAGGGGGCATCCACCCCTATTAAGCACATGCTAGATTTTCATACTTGTCTACTCACTTATTAATGGTGTGAACGTATGAAAAGACCCATGTATAAGACAAAGTGAATGTGACGGTAACACCATATGACATGTTGATATGGTATTATTAATTTATTTAAATTATAATACGTGTATAATATTTTAGGGTCTATGATTTTAAATATTAATTAATGTACACATGTTATAATATAAGTGAATCAGTAATACAACGTCAGTATACCACGTTGTATTATAGTTACATAAAAACTATTAATATTTTATGTTCCCATCCTTTTTTGATATGATATGATATCTTCCTCTCCTCTTCTTGTGATTTTTTAAAGCTCCTAAAATATATCTAATGTTGTTAAATTATCTAAGAAGAACATATTTCTTATATAAGTAATGTACTCTTATCAGATAGTCTAATAATATATTAGATGTTTGTGTTCCAAACTATGAATTTGGATCATGAAAAATTATTGTACGTGACATTAATATCATGTGGCAACTAACACGGTGTTACCAGTTCACTCAAATTATAATACTTGTACAATTTTTAAGGGTATTATTTTGCTTTAGGGTTTTAATTATTAATGATGGTACACAATTTTGATGGAAGGCTTATTTACTAGTTTGCCCCCTGAAAGTAACTTCAATTCTCACTTTACCCCCTAAGGTTTATTTTGTATCATATTATTCCTGAAACTAATTCTCGTGCATGTATCACTATAGCCACTTCCTATTTTTACAAACTTTGAAAGCTAATTAAAAATAGCTCCAGACTCAGAAAAATACACAAAAAATTTCTACAAACTCGTCTTGACTAGTTCTAATTTACCATTGGGTCAAATTACCAATTTGCCCTCTGAGAGTTTTCAGAAAATTTGGGAAGTCCAAATTTATTTCTAGAAAATTAAAATAAATTTCCCTCTATAAAAATTCTAAAACTTCCGTAAAGTCTCGGATAAATTCTCAAAAATATTTTGGAAATTACCAAAAACCTGATTTAGAGAATTCTTCTGAGGCTTTATGGAAATTCTAGAATTTTTCTAGAATTTATTTTATAGAGGAAAATTTATTTTCCTCTAAGACCGAGAGGTATTTTGGGTATCAAGTGTTCACAAGAAAGGTAGTGTTCTTGTTTAGAAGACCAATGGTGCAAACCTCATATTTTTTGGAGTTAGGGAGATTATCCTATGAATTTCCAAAGAGTCTAGAGTATTTTAATTTTCTGGAAACACTCAGTTTGAAAATTGGTAATTTGACCCCATAGTAAATTAGTACTAGTCAAGATGAGTCTATAGGAATTTTTCGTATATTTTTTTTTGAGTCCAGAGCTATTTTTAATTAATTTTCAAATTTTGTAAAAATAGAAAGTGAACAAAGTAAGACATGAGAATTAGTTGCATGGGGTAATGCGATACAAAATAAACCTTAGTGGTGAAGTGAGAATTGAAGTTACTTTCAGGGGGTGAAATAGTAAATAAGCCTTGGTGGAATGGTAACACCTCGTCAGCATTTCACATTGTGTTATGATATACAATAATTTCTCTTAAACCGCATGTACATAGAGGCGGAGTCGCATGGGGACAGGGAGGACATTGGTTCCCGCTCACTCTCAAAATTGTGATTTTGTGTTATATTTTTATTGTTTATATGATATAAATATATATATTTAAAATGGTTATTTTTGAGATAAAAATCAAGTTGTTCCTGGTGTGGCATGCATAAACCCAAGTGATTCATTATATGTTTTTCAATAAGTAAAATTAAGTGTATGCAAATGATTATTTGGTCTAATGGATGGCACCCGGTCCTTTCTTTGTCAGATGTGATCATGGAGAGATTTTTTGGTGTAACCGATACACTTCCACATGGTGTAACCAGTATATGTATCATAATATACGTGGATGTTATTAATCATATACCCAACTAATAAAAATAAATCATCTAATAATATCCTTACATGTTGGATTTGTTACACCGCGTGACAATGTATCGGTTACATTGAAAAAATTCTCGTGATCATGAATTCAAAACTTATAGACGACTAGTACGTTGTTAATTAAAAAACCAAATAAAAGTTGATTTATCTAGCTTGCTTGGTTTTATAAAAAAAAAAAAAAAAGGTTTAATTTTGTTATTAATACTTGGTGATTAACTTAAAGCAAGTTATAGCTTTTAATTTTCTTGCTTGTAAGTATGTACGTGGTTCTAATAATAACAAGAATATCTTTAGGTTTTTTGTTAAGACTTTCATGAAAGAAATAATTGTGCATTCAGAAAGATCTATTTAAATGGATAAACGATGAAGTTTTTGTCTGTATTATTTAGTTATAATAGTTTTGGGATATTGACCTTGCATATTTGTACATGCATATGAGAAATCCATGAATAGAACTAAATGCTGATAACTTTTTTTTTCTTTACCTTTAATAGTAGTTAAATATGCTAATTACTAGAGCAATGCTACTCGACAGAGAAGTTTAGAGAGATCTTTCTTAAAAAAAAAAAAAGTTATCGAAAGTCTTCAAGGTTGCACTACCATTGTGGTGGGTGTTGTAGAGTCACCTTTGCCACTAGGCTTGGTGTCAATGTCCGCACTTAGAGTTGTGCTTCTGTGACATTAATATGAAGTATGGAGGGTTAAATGGCAAGAGTATGACATTCGTTTGATGAAGAATAGCCGGGTTGCTCGCGTAGAAGGGCATTTCGGTAATTTGGCAGTGTCGGGTCCTTCTTGTTGGAATTTGGAAAGTCTAAAAATACCGATAAATCCAATAGGTTGAAATGAGTCCAACACAACTGACGGTTCGTCATTCAGAGTTCGAATAAATTAATTATGGCCAATTATGACTCCTCAAGTAAAGTGATGTTTCCTCTTGCTTTGTGAAGAAAGGCATAAATGCTTTTTAAAGGGAGGCATGGTGTCAGGCTCTCCACCAACCCCGACACCAGCACCTATGGGGCGTAAAACAAGCTACTCTAGGAACCTTTGAGGACCTAGGGGGCAGGCACATGACTTCTGAAGAGCGGTCATATGTCTCCGTAGGACAGGAGGTCCCACGGACAGTACAAGCGAGTGTGAGAGCTTGTATTGCGTTGGGCGTGCGCACACGAGGCTACAAGGGAAATTCCTTTATGCCGCACCTTATGCACAACACGCAAACAACACGTGAACTCCATGATACTTTATGGTGCACATTGGTCATGTAGTACTCAAGAAAGGCATCGGCTTGGGTTCAGCCATGCACAATATATGATGCTAGCAGGCTCGGAAGGGGCGACCTCATGCCAACAAGAGAAAGCTAATATAGGGCTTTAGAGAAGAGTTGCTTACTCGGGTGGCATGCTTGCAAGTTGGCTTGCATGTTCAACTCGAGGAAATTACTATGAGCGCGAGCTAGCCCTTAGTGCCATAACGGTTAAGATATGGGAACAAACCAAGACCCAACATGAGAGAATGGAATGCCGGCGTCATGAGAACCTATCGATCGGGCGAGTGTCTTGGCTAAGAACCTTGGCACAAGAAAGCAATCATATAGTCCCTACGAACGAGACTCGAGATGAGTAGTTCTTGTTGGCAAAACTCGAGAAAGCAACAAATGAGTTTAAATCTTGAAAGGAGCATACGGAAAAGAATGGTTGGCCTTAATTCAAAAGAATCTTGGTGCCGCACATGCATATTCCACTGCGTAAAAAGTGAGCCCGTAACACTTAGCCTTTTGGGTTAAAACTCTTTCTTTAGAGTTTAACCTCTAAACAATAATATATTTTTGGGTTTAACGTACCTAACAATCTAACATATACAAACCGGACGAGAGTTGGGCACTTTACCACTAGGTATGACAATAAAAAAAAAAAAAACATAAATGAATTAATCTCTTTATATCTCGGAATCTACTATGTGCATTGATTAATTGATTCCAAACTGACAAATAACAATAGTGAAAGACTTTAAAAAACAAAAAAAATACTGATCATATATCCAAACTATAGGCGTCAGATTGCCGGCCACTAGACTAATGGTGTAATTGAGAGTCACTTTTTTTCTTTTTTGAATGTGAGAATGACCTTCAAGTCTTTCTTTGTGTCTTGTTTTTGTGGAAGTCACTTTGAAGTCTTTAAAAAAATTATTTTTAATAAATTTTTTTTGATAATTTAGACTTAGTTTGGTATTACTATGATGTAAAATAATTATAAAATAAAGTCAGCTATAAAGTAAAGTATTTAAGTGTTTAATAAATTATATTTTTAAAAATATTATGAGTGCAAAAAATAATATCAAGATATTTGATAAATTTTAATGTAAAACTGTTATGACTGTATATAATTACTAAAATAAATATAATATAAAAATTGAGAATATATTAGAGATAATCAGTCACTAAAATTTTTGGTTTTGTTATCAAAGAATAAAACTGTTGCGAGTGATTTAAAATTATCTTTCATAACAACTTTTAGTGTCCAACAATAATCTTAAACGAACCCTTAATACGGTATATCACAGTGAACATACAGTGAAGTCAAACCAACTTGAGTGTTGATTGTAATGTGCATTGACTCAGCCATTTTCTTTCTTGTGCAGATCCGAGAATCATGATCATGAAAAAAACTCTGCATAAGTGACAAAATCGCCACCGTCATTGTTTTGGTTATTGCTGACATCACTTAATCTACATCACTATATTGATGCAAATCATATATGATTTGCTTTTTTTCTTAAATAGTAGGGCTAATTTTAAGAACCAATTGGAAATCAGGAGAACAATTTAGTAGTGTATTAAATTGTTGATAAAGATTATATAGAAAGTATAAAATTTACGGGTGTTCTAAAAAAAAAAAAAAGACAAGTCACTTTGAAGTCTTTAATAAAGTTATTTTTAATAATTGTTTATCAAGAGGTCGGTTTATTTTGAGAAAAATTTTGCTCACCTTTTTTAATTAGGATGTATGCTTACTTTCTTTCTCAAATCATGACATTTGTTTAAAAAATTAACTTTAGTTAACTTATTATTTTTTTTAATTTTATTTTTTACACAAAACTATCTCTCTTTCACATTTTCTCTCTCCTCTGCGTTCTCTCTCTCCCCAACTCACCTCTCTCTTCTCGCCTTTCTCAACTCTCTCGATCTCCCCGGCCGGCACCACCCCCAAAACCCAGCCCTTCTCACCTCTATGACTTGAATCCAATGTTACTGTCCACGATCTCATAGCTCAAACTACGTTCACCATCATTAATGGCTATTAATCTTTCCTTGCACCAGCTGGCGAGGGTGTCATCACCATTGGATAGGATTAAGGACTCAGAGCAGTATCTGATGCAGCCGGCTCCCGTTGGTTCCGTGGATGCCGTAACACGTGGCAAGGTTGGAAACCACTTGTGGAAGTTGAAGAAGTCTTTGAATAGAGGCCATATTTAGTCTGATATGGCCTTTGGAAGCCTTACACAAACTTTGCCTTCCCACTTTGTCTGTGATTCTTGATCCATGAGATTTGATAGGCAAAGATAATATTTTTTTATTTATAAAATTGGACAAGCGAATATCTCTAATTGTTGTGGTCCTGCGTAAAGATGACTATGTACAAATTTAATTTTCTTTCCCATTTTGCTAAATTAAAGAAATTAGAATAATGTGGCATAGATTGCCTGAATGCAATGAGTCTTGTCTGGGCCATTCATTTGCTTTGGGCCCATAGACGAAATGACAGATGCTAGAGGTGGTTGCTGGAGGCAGAGAGAGAAATGCAGAGAGGTGAGAGGGGCTGGGTTTTGGAGGGTGGCGGCGGCAAGGGAGATCGAGAGAGATGAGAGAGGCGAGAGGAGAGAGGTGAGTCGGGGAGAGAGAGAGAAATTTGTGTTAAAAAAAATTAAATAATATAATATGTTAATTCAGGGTTAATTTTTAAAATAGATGTCATGATTTAAGAAGGGAGGTGAACATACACCCTAATTAAAGGAGGTGAGCAAAACTACCCTCTTATTTTTAATGACCACTTAGTCTACCTATATGCGTGAACTTAATTAGTTAAGAGGTGGGTTTACAGTGCCTCCATTAATTAGTCAATTTTGTTTTAAGTGCAGAGAATCATTAATTTTATATATACACACAACTCAGCGGAAAAGACAAAATAGCCGACGCCATTGTTTTGGTTATTGCCCACATCGTATCAATGTGATGTCACTTTTATACACGATATATTATAATATATTAATTTCAAATTTATACAGTTTAAATTATTAAATAATTTCATTTTTTATATGACGATGACTTTGAAGAAGAATACAAAATATAGAATAAATTACAATTTAATATCTTAATTTTATATATTATTTTAATTTAGTACTTAAATTTTGAAAACTTGTAAAAAAAATAGCTCAACTTTCATTTTGTGTCAAAATAGTAATTTCGTTAGTTTTTCTGTCAAATAAATCGTTATCTGCTGACGTGGCAGATGTATTTTTTCATATTTTTTCCCACATTTAAAAAATAATAATATTTTTAAAAACTTTTGANGGCCGGGCTGGGGAAGGGGGGGGGGGAAAACAATGTTTAAGAAATTTTTTATTTTAATTTTTTTAAGAAATTTTTTTAGGAAATTTTTTTATTCAAAAGTTTTAAAAGTATTATTATTTTTTAAATATGGATAAAAGGACGAAAATATCCCTACCACATCAGCAAATAATGATTTATTTGTTAGAAAAATTAACTGATATACTATTTTGACACAAAATGAAAGTTAAGGTATTTTTTTGTAAGTTTTCAAAGTTGAGGTACTAAATTAAAATAACATATAAAGTTGAAATACTAAATTGTAATTTACTCTAAAAAATAACAAACTGAATAGTTAAATTCTCCGCTTTACAGTGAGCGGGTAATCATTATATATTATTACCAAATTAACGATGTTAATCTGATGCCAGTAATTTATAATCTCTTTATGTTAATTGGTGTTAAAATCTGCTGTAATTTTCTTGGCATATCACTACCAGCCTTGATGAGAAACCAAATACGAGTTCTGTTTGCACTTTATGCCTAGTATCTGAAATATATATCTTCATTTCAAGGAAGAATCAGATTTTTCTTGGAAAGATTTTGGAATTAAAGGAATCCAAAGACATCTCTCTGTCTAACGAGAGACAAATGAAGTGGTCTAATTAAGAAAGAAAATGCACACACATATATGTGCCTGAAGGCTGAATCTAGACTTGGGGAAGGTTTTGCATAGATTGGACTTCATCTTATAATGTTGGAGAAAACTTGTGTGTAAAGACTGTATACTCTTTATTCTCATTATAATTAGTTACATGATTTGCATGTGAAGAGACTTTATGAGAGTAAGAGTATACTCCATTACACATAAATTTTTTCGTTTTTGTAGTGTTCAATTTGGCCGATGAGTTAAGTAATAGTTCTCCTAATAAGACCACCACCACCGAACAGATTTGTGTCGAGGTTTAACTTGGGCCAAGATTTGGTCATGCACTTGTGCATTAATGGGTCTATCCATATAATTATATATGCTAGGCTGACACAGTACCAGTAGCTAGCCTAAGTACCAATTGCATAAACTGAGCGCAACTCCAACTACAAACAAATTAAACTGACACGAGCAATAAATCACAATTTTAATTTATTTCACCGTTATCTTACTCTTATGAAAATTCAAAGCTAATTAGCCTTCTCAAAGGGCCCTTGGTACACTACATGCGTTGTTGGTAAGTGCAATATTGACAAACTAATTTATACTTTATGGGAAAATAAATCCCTCTAACCAACTTGGATTTGCTTTTCCTTTCTTATGGAAAACATTAATTACAAATTTTAAAGATAAATTGCCTCTATTAACAAATGAAAATTCCAATTCTGGTCCTGAAATATGAATAATTATATATTTAATACATAAGGGTATAATTGAAAAATTAAATAATTTTTTTTTCCTATTCCTGCACATACCGCACATAAAATGACAATCTGTCATTTCCTTCCCCTAGAAATTGATTTCCTATGAAGTCAATTTCGTGAACCAAACATAACCTTTATGTTTTCTAGAGCATCAAAGTCTTACCTTTATTGTTAGTGAAATCCACAATGGGTAAAGTAGCTAATATTTCTCTAAATTTTTTAATTTAATAATTAAAACTTGTACATAAAATCCTAAGAGGTGTATGTGTGTCTCCTCACTCACGCAGTAAATTAAGCTCTACCCAATTTGAGGACCAGACCACATCGACTCAAAACCTTAAAACCGAAACCAGAACACATTGACTCAGTGAATCCATTAGGGCTTCTTCAATCATCCACTCAGACGAGCCTATTGGGTTGAAGGCGTTCGACCACTCTGAGCTGAAATTCCCAAATCTTCCATTTCCCATTCAAGGTCTTAGCATCTCAAAAGTATGTTTAAAAGATTTGCAAACCCTAATCTTCATATCTCTCTATACAAATATATATATATATGTACACACACCTGTCTATTGATTGTTTGGGTATTTGGGTTTCATATAACTTGAGGAATTGAATTTGGGAAAGTTTGGGTAGGTAGTTTTCTTTTGGTTAGATTTATTTGCATAAATATGAGTTTTTGTTGTTTGGTACAATGAGTGTATGAGACTGACCAAAGAGTGGTTTGCTTAGACTTATAAATGGATCAGATTTTGATACAAATTTGATGTAACTAATAAGAGATAAATTTGGTGATTAAATTTGATAATCTAATTACAATATGAATCCAATAACTAGTTAAATATGAATTTTAGTAGATCCGATACGATAATAATCTGATCCAATTTAATATAAAATATAACTTATTTTTCTATATTTATTACAAATATTTTATATGTATATGTAAAGTAATTTGATTTTGTGTACATTAAATTACTTAATATGAGTAAAATATTTTTGGGTTGGATATCTGATAATCCAACGGATTAGACATGAACTTAATTATTAAGAATCCATCAGATTATAAGATCATATTGGATTCAATCAAATTCAGGCTAATTTGCTGCATATCTGATCCATTTACAAGTCTGGTTTTGCTACTGCAATTGAGAAATTTGAAGAAAATTTGAAATATTGAACAACCGCTTGTGGTGATGGGACCTCTTAGACATAGAAAGATTGTGAGGGAATGGGAAAATGGGCATTGTGGTCTAGGCCCAGACATGATTTGCTTTGTTGCTTATGTTCTTGTGCCTACTTCTCGTGTAAGAGCGATTAGTGAGGTTAATTAGGGCCATGGATTGGCCTGGCCCAATATTATGGTCGAATATATTCCACCCATTTGTGAAAAGAGTAGAGTTTGGGTCTTATTTTTTTTGTCGGCTCAAATCTGGTCCGTATCGTTGAAATCAAATGCTCATTGCTGTATTTTGGGTTATTTCTTTTTTAAAAATCTGTCATATTTTTAGAATTCAATTCAAATTTTTTTTAACAAAATCTTTTGTTCAAGTGACATTAGCCATTAGGATTTAGTAAGGACTTAATAGATCCTAGGTTCAAACTTCATTCTAAATATTATTTATTTAATTAAACAAAAAGCGAGCTTGACTGGTCTATTTCATTGGCTTAGTCATAGGTGCAAACGTTTTTAGGTCCTTGGGTAGGGTCTGGGCCTAGCCTATTTGTGATATATAATGTCAAACCAACTAAGTAGGCCCGTAGTCCAACTGTTAGGGCCCTTGTGGTTCACTGTTTTGGAGCTTGGGTATGGGATCCCATTCTAATGTTTGTTATGTGCATTGGTGGGAATCTGTTACCATCCACATGGTTTCAGATACCAATGTAAGGGAGCATCTAATACCCTTCAGCCCTTTTGGGTATGCATTTATTGCATTTTTTATGACCAAGCTACCCTCATTATATTAAAGCTATTTCTTGGTTGCCATTCTTGACATTCCCAAATAATCCATCCCGCAAACCAAACAAGCCCTTAGGGTCAAAATTCCTAGAGCTGGGTAGGCCTAGAGCCTGATTTGGTCCATTTTACAAGACTAAAATGAAGTATTGTTTCAAAATTCTTTTCTGTGTTATCTATTAATCTAGAACACTTTGTTTATTTAGGGATTTAAAAAAAATTTATATTTTCCTCGTTGTGTGATTATTTTTTATTCAAGTGAACCATTTTATACATTCTTGTGTTGTGTAATTATTGTTTCAATTATCCTCGTTGATGGCTTTGAGCGATTTTCGAGCATCAATACTTGGTATTAATAACTGTGAGGTCTTGCTTCACATCGTTTCCTTAATGGATGTTTAGTTCTTGCTAATGTTCCGTGAATATGTACTAGTCCAACTTTAACTAGCTTGCTCTGATCACATGTTTTCTTATGGTTTTAAGATTTGGTGCACTTGATCATTTGGATACTCATGCTTGCATGTATATGTACTTTAGCCTTCTCTTAGTTGAAGCTAGAAACAGCTGGTCTCCTAGTGGTTGTTTAGCTCATGACATAGTAACCTTGTAGCTAAATGTTAATCGCAGCTATGTTCTTTGTGAATCTCAACAATCTTTTTCAGCTCATGATTTGTTCCATGCAGGGAACGAACATTGACAGGTTAAAAAACAAAAAGAAAAAACTATGTTTCTCAAAGTAGAGTTGCAGTGGAATGTTGTAATCCCTGCTGAAAACCTGGATGCAGCAGATGGAATGAAGCTCCAAAGGTCAATTCTTGTCCGGCTTCTGGACGATTTTGCTACAAGAAAGGCAACCGAAGATCTCGGATACCTTCTTGCTGTCACAACTATGAACAACATAGGAGAGGGAAGAATGAGGCAGTACACTGGGGATGTGTTGTTTCCAGTAGCTTTCACTGCCATCACCTTCAAGATTTTCAAGGGAGAGATCTTAGAGGGAGTTGTTCAGAAGGTGCTCAAGTATGGAGTATTCTTGAGATGTGGACCAATTGAAAACTTATTTCTCCCTGCTGGAATGATGGTGCCAGATTACAATTACGTGCCTGGGGAGAATCCTGTGTTCTTCAATGAGAAGCTCTCGTCCAAGATTGAAAAAGATTCAGTGGTTCGTTTTGTTGTCATTGGGACTAGGTGGCTTGAAGAAGAAAGGGAATTTCGGGGAGTGGTTGCTTTGGATGCTCATTGTCTAGGACCAGCTTCTTAGTGTGATTCTCCTCTGCTTATGTTGCAATAAGCATGTGTCATATATTGCCCTGGGTTGTCGTTTGTTTTCCTTGTGTCGTTTTACTGTTTGTTTTTTGTTGTTTGTTGTGTGTGCCGTTTGGGTTTGTCTGGGTTGCGAATTTGGGTCCTTGGATGTTGTTTTGTGTTCGGGCTATGCCTAGTTGGGTTTTGTTCTTGGTGTTGTGGGTTCGGCCTCTGAGCTCTTTCCATGTGTAAGTTTGCCTTTGGGTTATTTTAATATACTTCATCTTCGTTTTTTTCTTTTCAAGAAAAAGCAATTGGACAATGTCATTCGCCAGTGGTACAACAAAGTAGTTTTTTGGTCAGTTTCTCCATGCCAAGAGCACATAAGAAGCTACAACAAAGTAAAATCTTCAAACAGCAATTCAAGATGGATTTGAGGAAAAAGTTATTGGGAAGCATAAGATAATAACATTAATAACTTTAACAGATGAAGATAACATTAACAATACTCGCACACAGACACATCATACAGACTCACATTGCTGGGCAGCACGTACATTACCACCTAATGTAATGACATATGTTGCCCTTTATTAATTGTACCAAGGACATGACATTGACACCACACAACAAAACAAAAGATAACACATAGCCTCATACTGATCACATTAGCTAGAAAGCCTCATAGTCTCAATATCGACAAACAACCACTTAATGATGTGCGTTGATGGGACCATCAGTGTGGCAACACTTGTAGCTCACATATGTCTCCATGGTGCGAGGGCACTCTGGGCATTTCATGGTCTCCGGCACCTTCCCGGCAACACTTGGAATGTCAAGGCGGCAGCAATGGCGAACAGTCTGAATCACTTTCTCATGGTACGCTTTGAACGAGAATTCGAAGCCCTTCTCCTTCACAAGCTCCTTCCATCTCTCAAAGTCCTCCAAGACCTTCAAAATTGTGAAGCCATGGCCACTGACCACCACAGTAGACCCTTTGCTAAGCACAGCCCATCCACTCTCATTTTTGTAGGAAAGGAGCTTCTGGACCTCTTTGGTCACAGTGTCGGTCTGCTTGTTGACATTGGTGAAGAACAAGCTCTCAATGCCATTCCAGAACCGCCCAAGAATGCCAAGGTCTTCACCTCCTTTTGCACTCTTGCCAACACAGAACAACTCAATGTTGATCTTTTGTTCCTTGATGAAGGGGTCATTTGCAATGGAGGTTGCTTTCTTTGTGAACTGCTGGATCCAGTCATTGTCCTTGCCTCCATAGAAGAAAATGTACTTCTCCTCTTTGATCTGTTGGTCAATATATTACAAATTAGCCTCCTGAGAAATTTGTTTTAAAGCACATTTTAAAATTTTAATCAAACTACACGTTGTTAGAATGCAATGTTGACTGATATCTGACATGTTATATTATGAAATTGTCAATCTAAACCGTATATTTAGAAGATTCCACATAATTAATGGTACGAATTGGCAATTTGGCAACATATTATACAAATAGTTTAATGAGATAAAATTTTCCCATTTATATAAATATTCATGTGGATAGATGTACTTGTGCATTTGTGAAGATGACTTTACTTACCCAGGTACTTATGGTTGGGTGAATGTCATTCACAATGGGTGTGATCCACTCCTTGTCATTTGTGATGGTAGCTTCGATCCCGGCATGGAAAGGAAAGGCCTTCATTCCATAAATCCGAATCAAGTGGAGAGCATTGGTATTTTCCACCTTTCCCTGTGGGTTCATCACCACCACTGCAGGCTTACCCTTGAAGTGCCACTCCTCCTTGATGAACCTGATGCCTGCAACTGGTGAAAAGTACTGCACTGTGAACCATGGCATCTTGGCCCTCAAAGTCTCAAACTTTTTTCGTAGCTCATCAGTCCACTGCTCCACAATGGGAATCCACACAATCTTGTACTTGTCATCTTTTTTGGTTCCCTCATAAACTGGTTTGAGAATCGAAATGTCATCATCCGAAATGTCCAGGGTTGAAATGAACAATAGCACATACTTCCTCCTCAGCACATCAATGCTAACCTGTTTGTACATGCAATTACAAATAATAGTAAGATTAAGTGTTGTTTTGTTAGTAGAATTAATAACCATGACCAATTATAAAATGAATGAAAAAGTAATAGGAGCTACAAACCGTTTTGTTAGTAGAGCCATCAATGATTGGCTGCACAGTATCCTTGGTGAAAATCAGGGCCTTGAACACCTCCATAACTTCGGCAGGGGTCTGAAAAAGTTTCCTCAGCTTCCGATAGGTCTCTGCCTCCTCTGTATCAAATAAGAAAAAGAAAAGAAAACAAACCTTGAGCATTGCATTTCAAGCGCAATATATACAAGTAAGTGATTATCAAGTACCCACCAATCTGTTTTTTGCAGACAATCAGCTGAATCTTAAGTTTGTTTAGGATGTAGTGGATTTTTTGAGCAAATTGGGATAGATCGTATGGCTTCTCCCTGCATATAAATTGGTACCAATAAATTCTCTTGCAGATTGTTCTAACCACAATGCATTGTAGTAAACACGATTGGTACATGTTAGAAGTACAGTATTCAATTCAAAACCAATTGGCAATTAGTTCAAAGCCGCATAATTTTATACATTTTTATGTAAGGCTTCAAATACCGGACGTGGGAATTTTATATTTAAAAATCGTATGGAGAAGGACTTACTCTTCGCTGGTAAGAAGGGTGACCTTAGTGGCACAAGCCACAATAGTGATGATAGACCAGTAGACATCCACAGGGATGTGGTCCATTGCAATTGCCAATGCTGGCACATCCTTTGGATCATAAGCAGAAAGCTTCTCCAGCTCAAAGATGCACTCAATCACTTGCAATGTGGTCTTGATGAGAACGTTGAGCTCGATAATTGCTTGCCGGCGTTTCTGCAGGTCGGCGGGCTTGAGAAGGACCGGCACTCGCTTGAGGATTGCCACAGACTTGGCAAGTAGGTCAGATTGGTGAAGCTGGGCAAGGAGCCAGAACTCTCCATATTCCAAAGCAAAGGCTGCAAAGGCCAGCACTGCCTTGGCTTCCCATGAATAGGTGGATAGCTTGTTAAGTATTGCCAATGTTGATTTGTGGGCAACTTCATCACCTGGTGCCTTGCATGACATCTGAAATTTCATATGTATTATGAATGATTATGTTACAAGCATTGAATGCATTAAAAAAGTAACCAGTAAGTAATGAAATGATTAAATAATTTTAGTGCAATGTAAGGACCTCGCAGCCAATGGACTTGAGAGTGCACAATGGGGAGCTGAAGCTGGCTTTGGGGGGCTTCTCATCAATGGTTTCAACATGAACTTGGGTGCCCTGCAACAAGTCACAAGTAATGATCAATTGGAACTGTTGTAAATGTAATACTCAAAAATTCAACTCGATCAATACAAAGTTATTTTTTACTTCTAATTACTTTTTAAACATAAATATTTGGTAAGCAGGGTAGATGTTTTGTTTTTTCTTTGGGGTAAGCAGGGCAAATGCTTCACCAATACTAGGGGTGTGATTTGGATTGGAAAATCCGAATCCGACCAATTCCTATCCGAAAATTTCCAATTTTATTCCGAATCCGAAAATGCCGAAATCCGAAAATTCCAAAAAAAATTGGATTGTAATTGGAATGTTTATGTAAATTCCGATTCCGATCCGAATTTCGATCCGAAAAATTCCAAAATGTTCCGAAGGCATTCCGATCCGATATTTCCAAAATTATGCCAATTTATATTAATATTATATATTTTATCATTTATTTAGTATGATACATATAACATATATTTTAAAAAAGATGACTAATACTATTAATATAAACATATGTACATTATAAATATATGTGTATCATAATAACATAAATGGTAAGTTGGTAACACAAACACCCACATTTTTCCGTACATGTAATTACTATTTTTTTTTTATTAGGGAGGGAATTGAAGATATGGGGCAATTCTACAGTTGTTCCAACTAGAATATCCCACCAATTGTAATTACTAATTACTAAATATTTAAGCTTATTATATTCAAAATTTCAAACATAATATATATATGTGAGTAACATGTATCTACTAGTGACATTTATTCTAACAATGTTAGATGAGGTCCAAAGATTAATCGTCCACCTCTAAGATATGTACTATTAAGCCTATTATACATTCATAGTGACATTTATTTCTCTTATATATTATGTATGTTATAATATATAATATATACCATTAAACATACACAATATATATCATACATAATTTATTTCTCTTATAACATACATAATATATACCATACATAATTTATTTCGCTTATAACATACATAATTTATTTCTCTTATTACATGCATAATATATATCATACATTAATGGGATTAGTTCGCGCCTAAAAATTTAATGTCGACGAAAAGATACAATAGCTAATAGCCGATTAATGAGATTATGAAAATGTGAAAATTTCGATTTTTTATTCGAAAATTTCAAATGTTTATCCGAAAGTTCCGAAAATGTTATATTCCGAAAAATTCTGAGAAATCCAAAAATTCCGAATCGGAATGAGATGTTAAAATTCCAATTTTTTTGAATGGAAATTGGAACATAAATTCCATTCCAAAATTTTTTTGATTGGAATTAGAACACCCTATTTCCGATCCGATCCGGCCAAAACACACCCCTAACCAATACCAATAGAAACAAAGAGCTTTATTAATAGTAGAAAGAAAAAAAAATTAAAAAAAAAAGGTCCATATCCAAAAATCAAGGCGCAAAAACTCAGGGCATTTGGAATCCTACTCAAAATTTTTTTTCTCAAAAATTAAGTATTTTTTTTTTTAATGTGAGTTTTCAAAATTCATTTTTGAAATTTGAAAACTTATTTACCATGAAATTTGAAAACAATTTTAAAATTTTAAAAATAATAGCAGCTAAGTGTAAAAGAAAATAAGAAAAACAGTAAAATTATTTTTAAAAGGAGGCTTGTTTTTTAATTTTTTAATCTTGATCCCCCAGTTCACTATCTAATTTGTAGCAAAAAAGTTCAATTCATTTTCACTTTCTGAGTTACTGCGAAAGAAAAAAAAAAAGAAGCTAATTTAGTGTAAATATAAATTGGTACATAATAATTAACAAGTAAAAATATTTACTATGAAATGCAGCTAGCTTAATTGGTTGGACGTTGTTTTTTAGGTTTTAAAGCTCAATAGGAGCTGGAGTTGATATGTCTAATTGTGGTGTTAAGATATGTCTGTCTCACCAGTCACCAGTCAGATCGGACTGAAAATGACTTAGTTGTCCTTGTCTTAAAGGAAAATGTACCCAACTGTCAAGTACTGCCAATGACTTTTAATAAATGAAAAGGATGCGATTGTAAACTTGTAACAAACCGTCGTTGGCCAATTAGGGTACTGTGCGAACAGTCGCTGTTTGAAACACTACATGTGATGAGTGAGCAGAAAAAATGTGTTCATCAACATGCAACGTGTTTAACGAAGCTCAAAAGAAACCATAAATAACAAGGGGACCAAATTTTTATTTTTTTGCTTTTGCTTCTCTGATTTTTCAGCTTCCTTAAACAAGTGATTCGTTTAAGGCAATAACTGGTATCTAGTCATCTATGTCAGTATAGCAAGCATTCCTGTCCTCATACTCGCACACTCTTTTTTGGTAAATTAAATGGGATTGAAATTGAAACTATCACCTACGTACCCTAATCATATCCATAATTACCCTTTTCATTTTAGAAGCTGGAAATACTAGTTTTTGGTAAAAAAAATCGGTGGGTATAATGGGCATTTTAACTGCAGGATTCACCCACAATGCTCACACTCACTCACACACACACACACTTTTCAGTCACACCCAACAGGACTCAACCCAAACCTTGTTTTCCTACGTACAGAAGATGATGAATTAATAAAAATGAGTAGCACAGCATATATACCTGCACAATGTTATCAACGATCTGGGTTGAACGCTTGATGATGTTCTCAGTGATCAAGAAGAGAGAGTCAACATCAAAGGAATCGTCCTCATGAACATGGGTTGCATAGATGAGCTCCAACACTTTGTTGTCAGACATGGTGAAGAGGCTGAGAGCCTCTTCCTCAATGTGGTGCACAGTGGTGGTCACTGCTGAGGTGACCTTGCTCACCACATTGTGTGCTATGCCCAGCATGGTGAATGTTGATGATGATGGCCAACTAGGAACTCTAGCTTGGACAGAGTTAAAAAAGGCACAGAATACACAAAAGACTCTAAGGGCTTGTATGGAACTCCAGATCTTTACTCTTGCTGTTCAGTGCCTTAACAAGTGCCTGTATTTATAGCCATGTTCATCTTGGACTGTAGCACATAAGTGTGCCCCAGCTCAATGTGATTTTGCCACCTGTAGGATCTGGATTGAGCGACCGATAAGGGACTCATCCAGGCTTTCGTTTTAAGCACGTGAATTTTACTATTTAGTATGTACCTTTTATAGTTTTATGTATACAAAATTAAATTATTACATTAAAAAATGAATTATCAGTCATATTTTTGAAGTGATTATTGGTAGTTCCAAATCTGGTTCTAAATTAATCAAACACCCTTAAATTCTATGAAAGTTGAGAAACAATACTTTCATATATATATATATATATATATTTGGTCCTATTGTCATAAAAAAACTTCAGTATATATAAGAAGGGTGCATGTATCTTATATTCTTATGTAATGTTTATTTCTCAGATGAGGAGAGAGACAAACACCTATTATCTATAAAAATTATTTTACGTTAGGAATGTTTGTTTAAGTTGGACGCTCACACTTTCTGCATTGTTATTAGAAAGGTTGGATGCTCACAATTTCTACAAATTAAAAAAGGGACCGGACTTTCTTGAAGGAGAGAGTGCTGTTTAGGGGTGTAATTAAAAGTTTTCTTATTTATTAAAAAGTTGGCTAACAATAGCTTGTCATTAGGAAAAAATCTCCCCTACAATTATTATATGACCAAAGTTTTTAATTGGTCGGCGGTAACAACATGTGAGACATGGCATATAGTATTACAAATATATATAAATTATAATACTTGTATAATTATCAATATATATCCTTTAATTTGTATGTTAGGTGTGAAAATAAAAATTGGTTTTGTTGACACTTTCTTAGATGCAAAAAGGACCACCAAAAATGACTGCGTTCTTCTATGAAAAAAAAAAAAAAAAAAAAGGGCTATTTTAATTATGGGGGTTGAAACATGGGTGGTTAAACAAAAAATAACCCAAAGTTTTACCGACTTATTCAGCTACTTCCAAATGAATTCACGTAAATAAGACAGCACGTAGATATATATTGACGGTGATATTCAGTGAATTATTTCACGTTATTCAATACATTGATGTAGGGGTGGGCACCCGGGGGGGGGGGGG
>QANW01010974.1:114680-124680 GCA_003254865.1 Dryas drummondii | reverse complement strand
TTTTCAGGTCGAAATGGATGCAAAATTTTCATTTCTATGTTTTGTTCATTTTTTGGTAGAATGGAGGGCCTATATTTGTGCACATAATAGGAAACAGAAATTATTTAGTTTTCTAATTAGATTAATAAATATATAAATTATATATATTTTGGGACAAAATTGAAGTTACACTTACCCTATACGGAAGTGAAATAATTTTACCATTATTTAGTCTTAAATCTGCAAATCAAACCAGGCCTTAATTTCCAGTAACGTAAACTTGTTGCGTACGTGATGATATGATTGTTCAATACAATGTGGTGTGCATTAAATATTGATTTAGCTTTTATTTCTGTTGGTTGTATCTGCAACCAAATATCGAATTTGGTTGAGACAAAGAACAACTTTCGTTGTGTATTCCTCTGTCCAGATAAGTTTCTTAATTGGAATCTTGGCCAAAAAAAAAAAGTTTCTTAATTGGAATGCATTAATTTAAAAGAAAGATGAAAAATAGCAGATATAGATCTCATCTAGAGAGAAAGCTGTTGCTTTGAGGAGACATGCAATAGAAAAGGGTAAAAGAGATATTAATGTTGTGGCTCGATTTCGTCCACACGGCCAAAGGAGATAAAGGAGATTGACGACGATATTGTCCCCTCGTGTTACACATGCCTGATGCCTCTGTAAAAGGGTTTCAAGCTGGGACCGTCACATTTGCCCAAAAAAAAGCTGGGACCGTCCCCTGTACAAGAATCAAGAATTTGTGGACTGAAACAAAAACAAAAAATACATCAGCTTTTGCAGTTTCTTCCGGCCATTAGTGCGTTTCAGTGTTGATTAAGTGATAATGTGATTTAAAATAGGTTTATTAACTCTCGTAAAATACTTTTTTTTTTCACTTTACTTCTTCAAATTTAAATACTCTCAATTTGTCATTTAAATTTCACACAATTATTATAAAAGATTTTATGCCATCAACTCTGTCAATTTTATCGTTAAAATAGCTGATGTGACACCTACATGACATGAGTGAAACCCTTTTTTAATTATATAAAATCTAAGTGAACAAAAAAATAATAAAAAATAATTTTTAAACTAAAAAATAATAAGATCCATGTCAATTTTTATAATTTATTTTGTCAACATGGATCTTATATAACTAGAAAAGAGTATCACTCATATCATATAGGTGCCACATCAGCTTTTTTAATAGAAAAATTGATAGAGTTAACAACATAGGATCTTTTATAATAACTGTGTGAAGTTCAGATGACAAACTGAAAAAATTTAAATTTCAGGAACAAAGTAAAAAAAAAAATATTTTACAAGGAATAATAGTGTGAATAAACTTTTAAAATAACAACTTTTAAGACTAAAAGAAATTAGTCCAAGGTTAGATTTTTAGCACTCCAAAAAAAGAACTAAAAAAGTCTTTAAATAATATGCAATATAGAACCATCAAATAGTGTTTGCACTAGCCTTGAGCACTACTGGGGAGACTTCAAACACTACTCATGAAAAGTAGATCACTAGATAGTTATATTTTTAAGACTCTAAACAAAATGCCCCAAATGCATGTTTAATTTTCAAAATTTCTCTAATGTTTCTGGTTTTGATAATGGTTTTTATCAAACACTTGATAATTAATACTATTAATACTATTAGTACTATTAGTACAATTCCCTCAAGTCATTTATTGCAGATCCAGAGAATCCTTGTGCTACTCCAACTCACCAAACTAATTCCATTAATTGCTCAGGCACTTTCTCGTGATCTGACAAATCACATTTCTTTTCCAGTTTTCCTTAGACATGTTTAGTGCCAACATAAAAGGGAGAGAGACCGTCTTTGAGTCTGTAATTAATTTCTGCAAATTACTGATCAATACCAGACAAACCAATTTATTTCATTGAATTTTTTCATTCATGGACCTACCACCACTAGCTAGCAGCATTAAGCATTATTATTTCTAGATATGATAGTGGACGCCCTACCTAATAATGTGGGACAAGCCCTTGTAATACATAAATTAAAAAGTGTTGAACAATAAGCAACCGCGGAACCATAAATTTTTAAAAAGCGGTCTAGCTAAAATATTATTTCAGTTTCAATGACTATTTTTTTCCCCTCTAGGTATTGTTATACTATAATCTTCCTAAAAGTAAGATTTAAATAAAATTTTAACTCAATTATATATTTGTCTATAAACTATAACGCCATTTTCAAATAAAAAATACCATCAAAGCTTTTTTTCAAATATTAAAAACTTAAAACAACCCACACCCCACCCACGTGTGCAAATTTCCCACCAACCCCCATACTCTCCTTCTTCATCTTCCCCCTCCTTCTTCCTCCTCCCCTCCTTCTGCAACAACACCCAAAAGTTCAATAAACCCAGAAATCTAATTACCAAACCAGAAAAAAAAAAACTACCAAGATTTGCAAAAAAAATTGATTTGGGGATTTGGTTTTGTGAGACATTTGGCATTCCTGTAAGCCCTCCTCATCTTATTCTGAAAAATTCGATTGAAATGAATCAAAATATCAAAATGGTCGGAGTGCTGGGGATCTATGGGCTCATCATAGCTGTTCGGTCGATCTTTTTTTTTCTTCTTTTTCTACTTCTTTCTTCTTCTTGTTCGGCCATGCGGGAGTGGTGCTCCTCCACCAACACCACCAGCCGCCATTGATTTCCCGTTCATATCTTCGGTCGATGACGAGACTCGGTAAGAATCCGTCGCAGTCGGTGTCGAGGTCGACCATGCCGGTGCCTCCCCTTCTCTCTCTCTCTCTCTCTCTCTCTCTCTCTCTCTCTCTCTATTTCTCCTTTTCACTGGGTATTGATTTTTGAGTATGGGTTGAATAATTTGGATAAATCTATTAGTTAAAATTTGTGATTGAATTTGATATTTGGGTCGGAAGGATTTTTCAAGCTTTGTGACAACAGATTTATTGTGATGGATTCATTGTTCTTGGGGTCTTGGGTTTGAATTTGTGAGGTCAAGCTCAAGAAGCTTGACATTAACGGATGTTGGTGGTATACTTGCAGATATGTTGTTAGTACATTCGTAGATGTGTGTAGTATACGAGAGAGAGTAGCAGAAGGAGGAAGGAGAGATGGGGGCTGGTGGGATATCTGCACACGTGGGTGGGGTATGGGTTGTTTTAAGTTTTTTATATTTTATTTTAAGTTTTTAATATTTGAAAAAAGATTTGATGATTTTTTTATTTGTTTTTTTTTCACATAGCACACGTGTTATTAAAAAATACACGTGAGCATTGTCCACGCTCGCATTTAACTCCAGCTTTGACAGATTTCTTGACGAAGGTTGAATTTGCAACGTTTTTGAATTTTTGTGAAAGCGCTTGAAAGTTTTAGACTTTTATGGACCCACTTGAAAAGAGCATCATAATTCGGGAATTAAAAAATAATCAGTACTAACTACTAAAACACCTTCGGTTATAAAAAAAAAAAAAAAAAAAATTGACCAAACCAAGAAATTAATCTGGTGCAAAAACTGATCTATAACACTCTTAATTACAAAAAAAATAATAATAATAATAAAAAAACAGTAATGAAATCAAACAAAATGAAAAAATAGGAAAAAAAAAATTACAAGTTGAAAATTGAATCAACCATCGTGTTCAGGTGCTCTAAAATCAAGAAAATCATTAAAGGTACAAGTGTGACACACGCCAAATACTAAATTATAAACCTTAAACCATCAAGTCACCATAAAAATACAGAGATTCATGGTAAGCTTTCAACCTATAATAAGTTATCTTTTGCTATCCAACTTGGATCACAAGTTAAACGTACTAACCCGTCAAATTGTTTAGTTGAATGGAAGATAAATGTTGATATTGCCATACATGGGAGCCACACCTGAGAAGTACTACTGATGAACTCGTAGCAACCTTAACACCCAAACTATAAGGGGGGAAAATCTAACACCCATGACCCAAATATTATCTATATTTATTATAAAAAAAACAAAAAAACAAAAACAGAGCGCCAATATTTGAAGGTACCTTTAGGCTTTAGCTTATTGCTGGTCCCTTCCTAGTGCATGGTTGTGGAATTTTTATTTTTATATTTTCATGGAGTTAAATATAAAAAGCTGCTTTGGCCAAAAAATCAAAATCTATAAAAAAACTGCTAATGAATTTTTTTTTTTTTTTTTTAAGTCAAGCTCCAATATATCTTTGTGGTTGTGGAAGTTTTTAGTCTATATATCCCTTCTCCTGAATTGTGATCCAATCCTTGTGGTTGTGGACTTGACTGAAGATAAAGGTTGAAAGTGCCAATTCTTAAGCCCATGACTTAAATTGGCACGTGCAACAAAAAAAAAAAAAAGAGAGATACTAATAGATCAATAGAATTTAAAAAAAAAAAAAAAAAACCCAAATTTGAGTTAATTAGATATTTTACAAAGGTAATAATTAAAAAGAAAGAAACGGAAGAGCGCTAGCTAGAAGCCTAGAAGTTCATGAATTGCACTTGCACATGGGAAAATATATTTATTAGGACATGCAATATTACATATTTTTGTCTTCTCCCCTTATGACAATCTGATTAAAGAGGAGTATGTTTTTTCTTTTTTCCCAGAAAGTGAGAAAAGTATAAACAAAAAAAAAGGCAGATGATGTGATTTAGAGTTTTCTTAATATGAAAATAAATTATTTTAGTTACATTAATTGAAGAGAATCAAACATTAAACTTATTTTAATCTTAACCCTTGACTCTACCAATTCTTTTTTATTTTAATATGAAAATAATCTTTCCACAACATACATCACATAATATGCTTAGTACAAAGCACATCAATTCTACTAGACTGTAATGTATTGATGGTGAGATATATAAGAGAAGATGGTCCTCTCTCTAAAGTCTGTATGTATGTATAATTGTGTACGTAAAAGCTTAAGGTAATTGCTTTTTTGACATTTTAGCACTTGTGGGTACAATGTGGATAACACATGTGATCATGAAAGTGACCAAAGGGATTTGAGCGCAAATAATGCCATCTACTTTAATTATATATATCTTTGCATGGGATTCGTACTCCACCTACTGTCGTGCTACACACCTGTCTTGAAAAATCAGTAACGTCGCATTTTTCGCTTTCGTCTTTTCTCTCTCAACTGATAATGTTGGATCCAATTAAGTACTTCTTTCTCCGACCCCCAGATCGGAGGTCATAGAATTTCCCACATCCAAAAAAAACTCTCTATTAATATATAAAAGGTCATCGATCTCCAACATTAGAAAATTAAGATCCCTATTCTTTCTAAGCCAAAGCCCATCTAACAAATGTGTAATCTCTTTTTTTCGTTAGTGAAATTAATTCTAAACAACTCAATCAATTGATCGAGTTTAATTTCGAAATGTATGATTATGATCAAGGAATTAAATTTCGAAATTTTTGGCGAAATTTCGTCGAAAATTTCGTTTTTTTTTTTTTTTGTGTCGAAATCGAAACACATGTTAAATTTATCGAAATTTATCGAAATTTACCGAAATTTACAGAAATTTTTCGAAATTTTCATATTTTCTATTTTCTTCAACTTCGGAAATTCACCAAAAATAGCTCGAGACTCCAAATAATTCACCGAAAAATTCTACGAACTCGTATTGATGAGTACTAATTTCCTATAACCTTAAAATAGTCAAATTGCTTTCAAAAAAATTATGAAAAATCCTACTCTTATAATTTAATTCTGAAAAAAATAATAATAGTCAAATTCTTGAATTTTCATTTTCTAAAATTTATTTCTACACAACTAAGCTCTATAACCACAACCAAATATCTAAGTTAGTTAAAATAAATTTAAAGAAATTTCTAATTCCTTTAAACAAACCTTAAAACAAATTTGAAAAATTTAAGTAACAAAATTAACATAAGCCAAAATTTGGGTTATTACACTTAGTGAAGACAAAGTTTGGCTAAGTAAAAGACACGGGAAAAAAGGAAGGAAAGATAAAAAATAAAAAAAAAGACTGAAGAGAGAGACACGGGGGAAAAAAAGTAAAGGAAAAAAAAAATGAGGAAGGGTTTGGGGCCTTTGGGCAATTGGAAAGAAGAAAAAAAATTTGAGATTTCTTTTAGTATTTTAAATCTTAAACTTTAATACATTTCTATATAAAAAAATAATTAAAAGTATCATAAAGGGCTTAAAACCTAATATCCTAAAAAATATAAAGTATATAGGGTTTAATGTATAGATTATAAAGTATAAAGAGTATTAGGGTATAAAGAATATATAAAGTATTAGAGTTTTGATTTTAGTGTATAATTAAATTATAGAGTATAAATAATATACTAATTTTGTTTATTCATTATACTAACTTTATTTAACAGTATCTATTTCAACGCGCATTATATTTACCTTATATCACATGAAACCTATTATATAATTTGATTTCTTCAATGTTTTTTATCAATTTAGTAGATAATATGTTAAATAAACATATAGAAAAGTTTCATTCAAAATTTTCATATTTTGATAGCAATTTCTGTCATTTCCATCTAATTTCTGTCGAAATTTAAAAATCTTCGAAATTTCCGTCGAAATTTCCTCGAAACTCGAAATTTTATTCCTTGATTATGATCTTATGTTTTTATCTTTAATGTTGAATCAATTTTTATAATTTTACGAGAATTTGTTTGATATAACTATAATACTGTTAAATATTTATACTTTTAAGTTAATAATTATATACATATATAGTTAACTTAAGTGGACAAATAAAACCATACGATGTTATAGCAAAAAAAATTATTCCAACAACTACTTGCGCATAATTGTACTTTTGTTTGCATTTAAAAAAATGTAAACTAAAACCATTATACCCTTATACTGTGGATAATGATTTTTTATTTTTGGATAATTAAAGGTGTTCTTAGTCAGTTTTTATGCATCCAATTAATTTTTTGTGTTGGTAAAAAATAGGCAATATATGTCAAATTTAAGAAATTTATAAAAACTTTTATTTTTTTTATTGTCTGATTTTAAAAGTCAAATTAAAAATTTAAACTCGAGTGTTACACCTTCAAATTAATTTACTTTAGAATTGAGTGGAGCCTATTTTTTATCACAAAAAAAAAAATAATATCAAATATTATTATTATTATTATAGATGGTAAACAAATATCCAACAATAGTGAAAAAAAATGAATCGATGGTGAGTGGGCAGTACTGCACTACTGCTTTAGCTAGCCTGCTCATCGCAGTCTCGCGTGCAAAGTGGTCATCGAAGATTACATGGTCACAATAGCTTTACACAGTCGGACTCTGCGAAAAGCACGAATCAATCACATCAATCTATTGCAACCAAAAAAAGAAAAAAACATCATCCAGAACGATCTGTACAAAAAGCAGTGCCTAGCTAGCTAACCAGTCTGCAGTGGATCTGATCTTTCAAAGTGCAAAGTCACGGGTCATTGGCAATGCCAAGTCTATAAATATAATTAGACATGGTCACGTGGTCACAAGCTTCTACAGTTCAAACTCACGTACAAAAAGCAAAAATGAAGAACAATGATTTATGTGATGCCAATCATCTGTCTGTTTCCTGTTTCACATTTTGAAGGATAATGATCTCTTAGACTCTGCAGTATGGCCTTTCTTTCTTCTCGATATTAAAACCATTCATTTTGTTGAATTAATATCTGACTTATTCTGACAATATCATGATGAAGAATCGATATCAATTAGGCTGGCATTGTCTTTTCGTGTTTATGTATGCGAAAACAAATTCTTTGAATGCGAAAAAGAATGCGCGCTCCATATGTATATATGTTAATTATATAACAGTAGGTTCTTATTTGCATATACGCCTGGTCACCAAAGTTGATGGGGTTTTCATCTAACAACATGTGATGCTTGTGGTACTGGAATATTTGATAGAATTAAGATATTTAATTTAAAATTAATTAACAAAAGATGAAAAAGTTCAAGACTTCATATATGTTAAAGTTTAATTTTTTAATGTGGGATATTATCATGAATAAATTATATTGAGTGACGTGGAAACACGTGTGACCGTTGAGTGTTACACATGAATAACCTGATTCTGATATCATGATAGAATTAGAATATGTAACCTAAAATTAATTGACAATGGGTGAAAATATTCAAGGTTTATAAATACTTATGTAAGTTCTAATTTTTCGATGTGAAATATTATTCTATATTATTTTTTAACAATTTTCATCTTAAATAAACTAACAAAGTAAAACTTTTGCGGATCAATGATGCTGAACGTTAGTAATCTCTTGAAGTGGGGTATTGATTTAAATTTGTTGTATTTTCGAGGACTGGTGGAGTGTTGTAGCTAGCTAGTGCATGTGATGGAGAAGACAAATATACATACATATACATATATGCACTTGAGATTATTTATTTTTGGTCAAACAATTATGAGATACTTATATTTTCTTATAAGGAATTTTGTATTTTTATTTTTTTTTTATACAAAGGCGAGTTCAATGCAGTGAGCTCAATCATCATCGTTTTGGTCTAAATGTCTAATGATATATATTAGTGTCTATTTTATTGGATTAGGTTATAAATTTGAATTCTAGTGATGAGATTTTATTACGAATTTGGTGGTTTATTTGTGAATAAACAATTATGAGTTTGTAATGTAAATATGTAATGTCCGGGAGGGATACGAAAGGAGAATACGTTGCACTTACTGTGTAACTCGAAAGATATTATATTTGCATAGAAAAATCTAGCTCTTGTTAGATACGATTAGGGCAGGTTGGCCGTGAGGGTGTGCGGGTGCATAACCCGCACAGGGCCTAACACAATACAGGGCCTCTTCTAGAGATTTTAGCTCATTAATCCAATAGAAAAAAATAGATAATTATGCGGAAATGTTTTAGAAAAATAATTTTTGGATGAAGATTGGAGATATTTTAAAATTTATTTAAAAAATATTTTAATTCATAATAAAGTTTTTTAATTTATAAGAATTTTTTTAATTGATAATAAGGTTTTTTTAATTTATAAGAAAATCTTTTTAATTCATAATAAAGTTCTCCCCCGATTGAAGGTTATTTCCCTCCTAAGATATAGAGTGAGTTAATTTTGTAGAGGCTGCATGTTATGTTTTAACTATGAGATTTTGGACGAAGCCCAAAATTTTAGAGTTAAAACCTAATATAAAACCGTCCAAGAAGAAAAATAAAAAGACTTGATTAAAGACCCTAAATCACTAACGGTCGTATTCTAAGAAAGACCCATAAAATGGATTAGATTCTAAGTCTCTCTAAAAAAAATAGTACTTTATCTATAAACTCAAAATGAGAAAAAAAATTTAAGCCACAGTCTACCTAGCCCAATACTTAACTTTCAGGACAAAATTTTTATTTAGTACTCGACACATGGAGATACATCTTAAAAACTGCACATACAAGCTCAAAATGTCAAAAAAAGTGCATTGCAACTTTAAAATTAACTCCAAATGCTCAAAAAAGCTACAAATGCACCTTGCATCACCTGAGTGCTCAACAACTTTATTAGTTGGTTGCAAGCACGAAAAATAGAATATCATTTGACTTAATTTTGTTTTTAGGTGGATTTCCACTTAAAAATTTTTAAAAAACTAGAATTAGGTGTAATTTATTATAAAAAAGGGGTATCAATGTAGAATTTTAAGCAACTTGAGCTTTCTTTTTAGGCTTATTCATACCATTACCTTCTGTAAGATACACTTTTTTTCACTTTGCCCCCTGAAACTTAAATTCTCTCAGTTTGCCACCTGAACTTCAAACAGTTGTTGCAAAAAACCCTATGCCGTCAACTCTGTCAATTTTTCTGTTAAAAAAGCTGATGTGACACCTATATGACATGGGTGGAACCCTTTTCTAGTTATGTAACATTCATGCAGACACTAAAAATTATAAAAAATATGATTATATGAGTAGGGGACGTTGCAAATTTCGAGTTTAATGTCAATTTTTTATAATTTTTAGTGTCTGTATGGATGTTACATAACTAGAAAAGGGTC
>QANW01010974.1:0-113654 GCA_003254865.1 Dryas drummondii | reverse complement strand
CCTGTAAGATACACTTTTTTTCACTTTGCCCCCTGAAACTTAAATTCTCTCAGTTTGCCACCTGAACTTCAAACAGTTGTTGCAAAAAACCCTATGCCGTCAACTCTGTCAATTTTTCTGTTAAAAAAGCTGATGTGACACCTATATGACATGGGTGGAACCCTTTTCTAGTTATGTAACATTCATGCAGACACTAAAAATTATAAAAAATATGATTATATGAGTAGGGGACGTTGCAAATTTCGAGTTTAATGTCAATTTTTTATAATTTTTAGTGTCTGTATGTATGGATGTTACATAACTAGAAAAGGGTCCCACCTATGCCATATAGGTGCCACGTCAGCTTTTTTAACGGAAAAATTGACAAAGTTGACGGCATAGGGTTTTTTGCAACAACTGTTTGAAGTTAAGGTGGCAAACTGAGAGGATATAAGTTTCAGGGAGCAAAATGAAAAAAAGTGTATCTTACAGGAGGCAATGGTATGAATAAACCTTCTTTTTAAGGTGTGTTTTTTATTTTTNAAGTTGACGGCATAGGGTTTTTTGCAACAACTGTTTGAAGTTAAGGTGGCAAACTGAGAGGATTTAAGTTTCAGGGAGCAAAATGAAAAAAAGTGTATCTTACAGGAGGCAATGGTATGAATAAACCTTCTTTTTAAGGTGTGTCTTTTTTATTTTTGTTTAAGTAGAAACCCTCGAAGTGTCTCATTTATTTAAGTTTTACAAATCCGCGAATTCTACTTTATTAAATATGTTGTTTAGTTTTGAATTGTATAAAATAATATATTAGTTGTAAAAATCTTATATGATTAGACCAAATTCTAAAATGTTGTTTTGAGAAAAAAAAAAAAAAAAACTTAATTCTAATCTGATAAGACATACCCAACGTCTTTTTCCCCTCGTCTCTCCCAGCTTCTCACTCTCAACTACAAAGTTTGCAATTCACCCACAAAGTTTATCATATATTAAGATTGAAGAGGAAGCCAAAGAGATTGAACAAGAAGCCAAGAAGATTGAAGTAGAAGCCAAGGAAATTTAAATCCCTAATTTTCAACACTCTTTTCAATGTTTCAATAGATTTCTGACTTTGAACCATAAAAACCTTTGTTCCAAAATCCATATATTTTGATAAGGAATATTAGGAATTGTAAAGATAAAAAACATCATACATTTAAATATTTTTATATTTGTGCTCTTACCTAATTTACTTTCTGGTGTTACCATTGGATTCAAAGCATTTTCTTGCACCAATATGTGATAACATATATTAATCTGTGTTTTTTGTATTTAATTTTGGTTTTTCCATACCCATTTCAATTTTCAGATTAATGATTACTTATTATTATTTTCCTTCAGATTAACGGATGGGATCGGACTTGGGTAACTATCCTAGCTGTGATTTCTCAAGCAAGTAACAATCCAAGCTGGGATTTGGACTTCCTTCAAGCCTTCAAAAATGAGGTTCCACATACAAAGAGCCTCAAGTTTTATTCTTGCCTAGGTCTCCTAAATTTTTGGACCGGCCTGGCATACAATAGGTATTAGCTAACATATAGAACATGGAAATACAAGCAGTTTCAAAGAAATGGCTTGAAAACCATCCTAATGAACCATTTATATCACTTGATCGAAAACACCCATTCAATTAATTACATCTCACGATTATAAGTGGAGTACTATATATAGTGCGAAAACACATATGAGATATTATGTTATTAATTGCTCTAGTACTCCCTCACTCGATCCCATATTCTTCTTCTTCAATTCTTACATGCTTTGCGGTGGTATGCATGCAACATTATATGCAAGTCAGATCGATTGACAAAAACCATGTATTTAAGATTATTTTTTCTCTCGGAAGTGATCGATAACAATAATTCAAGATTACAACCATGTATTTATACACAAAATCGAATGATTGACCACTAACAAATTAACTCCAGCTCATCAATAACGTACTGACTTCTAATTAGTTATCTAGCTGTTACTATAAACTGAAATCAGTTGACAACTTAATCACCAACTCCTTTCTGTTTGAGTGTTTGTCTTTGACCTAACCCTTCATTAACCTGGCTGCCAGTCGACCTTCTAGTACTATGACAAGAACTGCACGCCGACAACGTCTCTTACCTGGGCAACGGCAAACTGACAATGTCTCTTACCCTGAGCACGCATAGTGACCATTAAATTTCAATCTGTTTCTGCTGTCTTATTAATATTGAATTTCATTTTCAATCTGTTGGATATATGATTCATAATTAAGGTTAATTAGGATCAGGACCAGACCTGAACCCACTCAACGTGGATTGAGGATTATGGCATCAAGGTAATTGGGAGAGGTACATAAAGAGAAATGGCTAGTATCTTAAGAGGTCACATTAGCCATATGATGGAGCAGGGAAGAAATCAAAGAGCGCTTTGTAAACCGCTTCAGCCTACTAGCTCCGAAGGGATGTGGATCCAAAATAACCCTTTAGATTATCCATATCCTCTAATGATGGCCCAAATCATCCTAATCGTCGTTACCTCCCGATTTCTTTATGCTTTTCTGAGGCCTTTGGGACAAACCAAATTTGTCTGCAATCTTATGGTATGCATATATATATGCTTATTCCGAGAAAAACTTACATGGGACGGTCCTATACGCCTAATATGTGTATCTCTTTTTTTTCTTTCAGGCTGGCATTATCTGGGGGCCCTCTATTCTAGGGCAGAAGCAGGCAATCAAAGAGCAACTACTAGACAAAGGAAAAGAGTTCCCATTGTTTGACACAATAGCAGTTGTAGGCACAATATACTCCATGTTTCTAATCTCAGTGAAAACTGACTTATCCCTGCTGAGAAGGAGCGCAGAGACTGCTTGCAAGATTGGTCTTCCAGGCCTCCTATTCCCTCTGGCAGCAAGCTTAACCCTTCGGCAGTTATCCAACAACATTCCCGGAATGGATGGAAGAGGATTCTTTGGCCCCTATTCTTCGTTTACGTTGTCTTCTTCTTTCTTTCCGGTCATAGCTCAGGCATTGGACGAACTCAACCTCATGACTTCCGAGTTGGGCCAAATTGCCATGTCCTGTGGAATGCTCAATGATGTGCTTGCATGGTCCGCCATGGCAATCACTTTCTTAGTTCAAGAACGATTTTCAATCAACGGCTTAGAGGCTTTGGTTTCCTATTTTTGTTTGGGATGTTTCATCTTCTATTTCGTACGACCTCTTCTACAATTGATTGCCGATGAAACGGAGGCTACTGGTGGACAAGTAAAGGAATGTTATGTAGTTGCTATCCAACTTTTGGTTCTGGTCTTGGCATTTGTCTCTGATGCCATAGGCACAAGGGCTACTGCTGGCCCTATAATTCTGGGGTTAGTCATGCCACATGGACCGCCTCTTGGTGCAACAATAGTAAATAAGACCGAATTCTTGGTCTCCGAATTTCTTATGCCAGTCTTCTTTTTTCGTGTTGGCTTCTACATAAATGTGTATACGCTTTGCAATTGGATCACTTTTGTCAAACTTGAGATTTTCCTTGTTGTCACATATGCTGCAAAGATTGTGGCGATTGCGGTGGTTGGAGTGTTGTGCAAAATGAAGTTGAAAAACAGTCTCATACTCGGCGTCATCATGAGTATCAAGGGTATAGTGGAGCTTATGGATTATAATCGATGGAGGACCAAAAAGGTAATTCCACCAATTTCATTTGTTTGAAGCAGTAGTTGCATGTAATAGTATTGATTTGGATACCCAATTAATATTCTTAATTGCATATATATGCAGGCCATAAATGAAGAATGTTTTACTCAAATGGTGTTGTCTGCCATGGCTTTGACCATGATTGCAACACCGTTGGTTCATTTCTTATACAAGCCTCAACTACGAGAGGGAGAGAGTGTAAAAAATATGCAATCAGTGCCAAGAGACACAGAAATGCTCGGCATTCTTTTCTGTGTCCACAACGAAGAAAGTGTGCGCAACATCATCTTCCTCCTGGAAGCCTCAAACCCAACAGAAGCAACCCCTATTTGCGCCTACGTCATCCATGCGGTGGAGCTCATGGGCCGCTTGGCACCACTTCTAGTCCCTCTCAAAAAGCAGAGAAGCTCATTGAGGCGCACAAACTCACCCACCTATCACATCATGCAAGCCCTTGAGAATTACTCCAAACACTCCAAAGGGCCGGTTCTAATCCAACCCTACACCATGGTCGCCCCTTATAGAAGCATGCACGACCCCATTTGCCGTCTAGCCAATGACAACCTCATTCCTCTCATTATCATACCATTCCATGAAAACCACCAGACCATGGTTGGCCCCTCCGCCATCACCGCCGACATCCGCCATTTCAATGTCAATGTACAATCATATTCCCCTTGTACCGTTGGAATACTTGTCGATAGAGACTTGTCTTGTCGTTTCAGCTTGCATACCCAATTCTCCTGCAATGTTGGGGTGTTTTTTATTGGTGGGCCCGACGACCGCGAGGCATTAGCCTATGCGCGCCGCATGTCAGGCAACCCGGAGGTGGTGATGACGGTGTTCAGGTTCACATTGCGGAATAAAACAAAGGGCAACGAAGAGGAGGCGAAGGTGGACGAGGCGTTGGTCGACAACTTTAAGCTAAGGAACAAGAGGAACCCTATCTTGGATTGGCGAGACATCGAGGTAGAAGACGGTGTGCACGTTGTGGATGAGATTAGGAAGTTGCAGGGCAACTACGACCTTGTGATGGTGGGGCGGCGGCACAATCAAGTGTCGTTGAGGGACGAAGAAATGGCGGCCTTCATGGAGAATGCAGAGCTGGGAGTGGTTGGCGACATGCTTGCTTCCTTGGATTTTTGTGGGGGCATGGCGAATGTGTTGGTCATCCAAGATAGCATCGACATTTCTTGCCAAGCTTCTCACCATGCATCCATTAGTGGATAAAGTGCATGGGGCCTTACTTAGGACAATGTTAAAGTACCCTATTTTTGTGCCTTAATTTTGTATCCTAATCTCGTGTAATTCTAAGTGACATGCATATATCTCCTATATACGAAGAACATTTTAACCTCAAAGTATTAGTATTGGAGGAGTTGGTTTGGATGTGTAGCATGCTGTAAACCCAGACACTCGAGTTCAAGTTTCTAGTTCAATCTTAACTTAGAGTCAGGTAGTAATGGAGGTAAAAAATTTTGTGAATCCCTTAAGCCTGACGTAGATTACTTGTCTTTAACCGGCTCAAGTAATTAGTCTGATACACAAAAACTGGCCTAAGACACCCTCAATTACCCAAAAAAAAAAAAAAACACAACATTTTAACCTTTTTTTTAAGTGAAACGTTTCACTAACATCAATCCATGATAGATAACAAAACTGAAACACAATTTTCCTAGTTACAAACCTTGTTTAAGCTAGAATGACGAACAGTGAATGATGAATGGCTATGGAATTAGTGACAGAATAGTGCTGAATGATAAAAGGGGTGGATTTGGGCTATGGAATTTCATGAAGTCCACTAGATCGAAATGCTTGGCAATGGGACCTTGGGTTTATTCATCTTTCAAGGACGACATGGCTAATGGGGTAGCAGTAGTAGTGAAGAGGATGAGAGAAATGGATGAAATGGAAAGAAGATATTGGATAGAATCGTACATTAATGGATTTATCCAATACAAATATTGACCAAAGAAATACATTAACTAATTAAACAATTCATGAACATCCGGATCCCATCAGGAGTTGGTTCAATATATATTGACACATCATCAACATCAACATAGTAGGACAACAATTACTCAACCACCACTCCACACAGGCATCGGAATATTAATTACCATGCATCAAAGTGCATGAGACAACATGTATACATGCCCCTTTATTCTAGCAAACATATAACATAACATAAACTTCCTAGATAGATGGAACTTATTAATTGGCCACAAGGCCCAAAAAACATGGTAGTAGTACTAGTACGGACACTTATTTGGATTCCACTAATGTGTGATCAACTTGTCTAAAGTGATTAGTAAATGAGGTTCAAATAGTAGCATTCAAATGATGTGTCGTAGAACCAACAATGTGGCAGCATTTGTAGCTGATAAAGGTCTCCATGCTGCGCTGGCAATCCAGGCACTTCATCGTCTCAGGGACCTTTCCCGTGCTGCCTGGAATGTTGAGGTGGCAGCAAGGTCGACTAGCAAGATGAACCCTCTCATGGTATGCCTTGAAGCAAAATTCAAACTCTTTCTCGCGCACATGGTCCTTCCATTTGTCAAAATCCTCTATGACCTTCAAGATGGAGACACCATGACCAGTGACCAACACAGTAGACCCTTTGCTGAGCAAGGCCCATCCACTTTCGTTTTTGTAAGTAAGCAGCTTCTGAATTTCTTGTGTGACAGTGTCGACCTGCTTGTGAACTTTGGTGAAGAAGAGGCTTTCTATGCCGGTCCAGAAACGGCCTAGAATGCCATGGTCGTCCTCTCCCTTGCTGCCCTTCCCCACGCACACCAACTCTATGTGAATATTTGCTTCCTTGAAGGAGGGCTCGTTTGCAAGGGCTGTTGCTTTCTTTGTGAATTTTTGGATCCATTCTTTGTCTTTGCCACCATAGAAGAAAATGTACTTTCCTTTTTCATCTGTTCCACCAACATATATATGATGAAAACCACACCAAAAAAAAAAATAATAATCAAAAGTGCCAATCTAACATAACAAATCATGCCCCTCAACTTTCATTTGGCAAAAAGAATTATTACCCAGTTTGGTAGCGATGGGTGAATGCCATCAACAACATGGCCAACCCAACTATCTCCACCAGATTGGAGGTGTTCTTCTGTTATCCTTGTGAAAGAGAAGGCCTTGACTCCCCGTACCCGAATCATGTGTGATAGAATTAGAGCATCCAACCCAAAATCAATTGGCAATGGGTGGAGAGGCCCAAGACTTATAAACACATATGCTAAGCTCTAGTTTTTCGATGTGGGACATTACTCCACATTACTCTCAACACGCCCCCGCATGTGTGGCGAGATTTTGAGCCTTACACGTGGACAAATTGTATTGGGTGACGTGGGAGCACGTGTGGGCGTTGGGCCTTACACGCAGATAACTTGGCTCTGATACCATGATAGAATGAGAGCATTCAATCCAAAACCAATTGGCAATGGGTGGAGAGGTTCAAGACTTATAAGCACAGCACATATGCTAAACTTTAGTTTTCCGATGTGGGATATTATTCCACAGTACTTTCAACACGCCCCCGCACGTGTGGCGAAATTTTGAACCTTACACGTGAACAAATTGTATTAGGTGACATGGGAGCACGTGTGACCGTTGAGCCTTACACGCAGATAACCTGGCTCTAATACCATGATAGAATTAGAGCATCCAACCCAAAACCAATTGATAATGGGTGGAGAGGCCCAAGACTTATAAGCACATATGCTAAGCACTAGTTTTCCGACGTGGAACATTGCTCCACATTACTCTCAACAATGTGGAGAGCGTTTGAATGCTCAACTTTGCCTTGTGGGTTCATCACCACCAATGAAGGCTTACCCTTGAAGTTCCACTCCTCCTTGATGAACTTGATGCCTGCTATGGGTGCTGAGTGCTGCGCTGTCTACCATGGCATCTTAGACCTGAGAACCTCAAACTTATTTCTCAGGTCGTTGATCCACTGCTCCACAATGGGAATCCACACAATCTTGTATTGATCCTCCTTCTTTGTAAATTCATGGATGGGTTTGAGAATCGAAATGTCATCATCGGAGATGTCCAGTCTCAAAATGAACAATAACACATTCTTTCTCCTTAAGACGTCGATCTTTATTAGAAATGTGGTCTACACTATAATGACTAACTACTAGTTTACTAATTTACAAATTAAATTGGTCATGAAGATTATATTGACAATTTAATTTTGTATCACTAATATATATAGTGCCCTTAAGCAACTTTATTGATTGTACTATTTACTAATTAAGCTTTAATTGGCTTGAAACAGCCTACTTGTAACAGCGGATTGAAGTTATTAGCCAACAATAATACACGTGAATATAGTTGAAGTAAATTACTGTACGTACTATATATCCCTTATTATATATATCCATGTGAAATTTTACTCAAACAATTCGCTAGAATGAAAAGTACGTATGGCGAATTGGTGAATTGGTCCATCACAATATCTCAAATGGTGGGAACACAAAGACCTTAATTATCACATATATAAATGAGTGATTATAACTAGCCTTTTCCCTATAGAGAGGTAGTAGATAAGTTCTTTAAGTTTTTCAGAACCACTCTGTTCATAATTAATGCCGTCTTAATTTTATGTGTGCCTATAAATTGTGTGGTGTATAATCAAAGCAAAGAGCTCATCAAAATAATTACCCCCTTGCACCCTAAACCCTAAATGCTTAATCACAGGTTCAGTTTCCCCTATTAATCCTCTAATATTAGGGGTCCCTTTCTTTTTTTAATCGAAAGCAATAAATACAGTGATACAACAGACTACATGCTAACAAGTATCCACAATGGTGAGGGCCATAGCCATTTGAGAGCAATGCATGGGTAACAAATGGCTATCACCCTCTTGTAGTGGGCCAGAATATTGAGAGTGAAGCCATTTGAGAGTGTGATAGGTGAGACCCATACATGGGTAATGGGCCTAATGGCTTTGTTTGAGAGCAATAGAAGTTGAGTGCAATAGGTGGTGGGCCCCAGCCATGTGTGTGTGCGAACGGACTGATTATCGTTGAGAGAATTGGGGTGGCGAAATGACCACAAGATCCTTTTGCTCTAAATTTGGGTTGGTATAATTAAATGGAATTATTGAATTGTGTTGCGAGTATTAAAAGAAAAAGGGGAAGATGAATAGTAGCCGACTACATGGGGCTCACGTGATAGAACCGAGCAGCAATACGCTGCTCCTCGCTTGCAAGCAACGCACGGTCCAAATCTATTGACCGTTGCGGATCAACGGTCCAGATCAACGGACTGTTGCTTTTTAAATTTTTCTTTTCAAAAACGCCAGCCTGCTAGCGTGATATGGGTTGTCCATTCAATCTATTTTTTTAATTTACAAATCTAACGGCTGAATCAATTTGTCAGTCGAAATATGATATAAAATAATAATTTTTTGTTCAAACATTACACTTCTTTTTTTTGTCAAACATTACTCTTCTCTATGTTTTTTTTTTTGAGAATTAACTCTTTTCTATGTTATTTTGGTCAAAAATTACTCCTCTTATTCATGCTAGATGAATCGTTGACAAATGTGAGTTGAATGATGCTCGCCTAGTGTTCTAAACTTCGATAAATCAATTCATGATTACTTTCCAAAGTTTTATATATGCTACGTACGGGCAGTACGTAACTAATTTTAATCTATCTTATTTTATTTAATCGATCCAACATTGATAAATGATCATGCATTTGAACCATTCAAGCAACAAATAAACGTTCCAAACAGTAAGAGAGAAAGTACACAGTATTTAAGTGGCTCAACTAAACAAACCTACATCAGTACTCAATCAAACCACAGCAAATTAAAAAAACATGATAATAATAATGATTAATTAATTTTCTGAAAAATAATATGAAGATTTCGTTATTTTAATTATATTGTAGTTTGAATTCCTAGCTTTTGATCAATTGGATAAGTAAGAAAAAGAATTTGAAAGGAAACGACTAGAGATCGATTTTACGTGGTGCATGGTTTTGTGACTTTTCCCAGTTGCTCAATTAATGTGTATGTGTGAATGGGAGGGGGGGACGGGCCGGTGGAAAGAGACTTATTATTGGAACTTGGAAGGATCTCAACGTTAATTGTCTGCATCTCTTTTGCTGTACTCGGTCTTTGATGGCCTTTTTTTGGTAAATGCATGAAGCATGTGCTGAATTCATGACCTTAATTATATTGTTGTTGGATATATTGAATATATAACACTCTTCTTTTAAATAGTAATTTGTAATTTTTGTTTGTTTTAATTTATATAGTTATATGCAACTCGATTCCTCATATTTGGTTACATTGACTAGTGTGTGATGATTAAATGTGGAATATGAAGAGGGACTGCATATCTACAAGTATACAACGTACGATTGCATAAATTTTTTTTTTGGTGCAGAGCATTTTTATACTTTTTGCAACCCAAAGAAGAAAATTAGAATATTCTATGAGGTTGAAGAAGTGAGCCACGTTTGGACCAGGAAGAGAGGATGGTGCAACTGGTGCAGTGGATCAGCGTTCGACGTGGCAGAGCAAGAGACAAGAAGGCCGCAAAGAGGAAAGAGCTGCCGCAAGAGAGAGAGGGAGAGAGAGGACCTAGGGTTTGGGTGGGGAAAAAAAGGATGTTTTAATTAAAAATCTAAAATAAAAAATAAATTTAACCCAAACTTCAGTCGGCTAAAAAATTAAGTAGAATCCCAAAATGTCTACTTAGCGCCTGCAATTCCCACCGAGTGCTCAATGGTACTTACCGAGTGCTCAACGATTATTGCTGAGCACTCGACAGATGCATCTGCAACCTAACATGCATCTAAAAGCTGTAACTGTAATTGCAACTTAAAACTTGCATCTAAAATCTAAAACATGTCATTTGCAACCTAAAAAAGGCATCTGCAACCTAAAAAGATACATATGTAACTTAAAAATGTGCATATGTAGATGCAAATAACTCTAAAACGAGTGCTTGTTAAGCTAACATGTAGGTTGCATGTGGAATAATCAGAGCATTTAATTCCAAAATAAATTAACAACGAGCTAGTGAAAAGGCTCAAAATGCTATACTCTATGTGCAAAACTTCACATTTTCGGTATGAGATTTTACCCTCAACACTCATATAACTCTAAAATGAAATTATATATATAGACAAAAAATATAATTTGATTTGATTTTAAGACTTATTTTATCTATTGTTTTCTTCTGCTCTGAGAATCTGCGCACATGCCGTGTGAATGAGAATAAGAACGAGGACAAGACTTAATTTGTTTGTTGCTTTCACATTTATATATGGCCATGAAGTATCTTCCTTATGTTCCTATTTCTGCAGTCACTTGGATCTGTATCTGCCACATTGCTCTAATGGCCCCTGCCAAAATGTATTGGAAATTATGTGTCCTTTGTGGCCAATTATTTTACTCATGTGACTGAATTAAAAAGCTGATGCTTGCATGCTACCCAATGCCACATGCAACTTCTTCTTCTTTCACTCGACCAAAGAAGCAATTTTAATTTAGGTTATTCACGCCAATGCCCCCTGAAAGTAATTTCGATTTTCAATTTGCCCCTTGAAAGTTCATTCCTCCCACTTTGCCCCCCAAACTTTACAAAATACTATATTTCGTCATGTCCGTCTATGGATCTGTCAAAGCAGCTGACGTGACGCTTACGTGGAAGGGCATTTTGGTCTTTTACCTGACGCAAAGCTGAATCAGACTGAGAAGATGCCAAATCAGCTCCACATCAACATTAAGTGGGATCCTTTTGAATCTCTCTCTCTCTCTCTCTCTCTCTCTCTCTCTCTCTCTCTCTCCTCGAATTCTCTCTCACGTCTCTATCTCTCTTGGCCTCACACCCTCGCCACCCCTCTCTCCGGCTCTTGAGGGTGCGACCGGCCATGGCTAGCGACGGGCTTTGGCCCATCGAGCTCACCGTTCCCTCCTTTTCCTTCCCCTAGTTTCAGTTCAACCCAGAAACCCCCAAACCCGAAATACTGCCCCTAATCCGATCCAAGCCTCGTCGGCGTTTACTCGCTTTTTCGGCGAAATTGGGACCTGTGACCCCATGGGTTTTTTTCCCCAGGCCACAAAGAGTCCAGCCGTGGTGTCCCCTTGCTTCAACGATGCTCCACGACGGAGAATTAAAGCCACCAAGGCCTCCAGTCGACTCCGATCTGGGGCAGAAACGAGAGAGAAAGAAGGAGAAAAGGAAGAAGGAGAGAGAAAGAGAGATGGAAAGAGAGGCAAAGAGGGAAAGAGAGAAAGACAGAGAGAGGGATGAGAGGATGGCCGATGGCTGGGTTAGGTGTTGCGCTGGAAAGAGAACTCGCCGATGGTGTGGCTGGCAACTGGGTTTGGGTGGGCCCATGGGGGATCTGAAAATTAAAAACTAATTTTTTATTTTTGTGAGGTAAAAGACCAAAATGCCCTTCCACGTAAGCGCCACGTCAGCTGCTTTGACGAATCCATAGATGGACATGACGGAATATAGTATTTTGTAAAATTCGGGGGGCAAAGTGGGAGGAATGAAGTTTCAGGGGACAAATTGAAAATCAAAGTTACTTTCAGGGGGCATTGGCGCGAATAAGCCTTTAATTTAATGTCTTTTGGTCTTCATGTTGCTATAACCTTAATTCCTTCAGAGTTATTAAATTTGATGCATCGTAGTTAATATGAATTCGTTTTTTATAATTTTTGTAGGATAAGTTGATTAAGCAAAGCCTATTCACTAGTTGGACCCAAGATTGTTCCTACAATGGCTTTGAGAACTCTTGAACATTTGGGGTCAAGTATAAGTGGTGGAGGACATTTTATCAGGCCAATCTTTTGCTTTTGAGTACCTAAACGTCTGAAAGGTATATATATCTTGGATTCTGGTTAGTTTAGTATATATTGTTGGCTTATTCTTAAAAATTTAAACTTAAAGTATTAGAGTTCTAATTATAAGATGTCATGAGTTTAAAACCTCCAATATATGCCATTCCTCACTTATTTGTTAATTTACTAAGTGCAATGAAAGTATACTTACAAACATGAAGGAATATGTTGGTTCGATACTTCGATGTATAATGTTTGGCAATTCCTTTATAACTTAAATATTTTATATCTAACAAGCCAACCTAGCATTTCTCTTATGTCTTTTTCTTTTTCTAGGACTCCCTTATTCCCTTCATACTTCTTTATTTTCAAAACTCTTTTTGCAAATGCTCAATTTAAGCTACCGTCCCAAACTCTGAATCCAACCCTAGGCTGGGCCGACCCATCAAGCTCTGCTGTTTTGCCAAGCCTGGCATTATGGTGCACAAGACATAATGCCAATTATGCCAGCTCAAACCCTTATCTCTTGTTTTTTTTTTTTTGGGAAAGCTAACATACAGACACCGCATGTGATGCAGATGCATTTTAGACCATTGAATCATACGGGTTCACATTTTTCATACCTAAAGTATAGATTTTGAGCCACAAGATCTGTCTACAAACAATATAATGAGCGTATTGCATCCTAATTTCCTGTTCTTTTTTTTGTTGTTGTCAAATTTCACTTTTGGTTCCTATAATTTGGGTTAAGTTCCACTTTGATTTCTGTAGATTCAATTATTATAATTTTGGTCATGTAATTTACAAATTATTGCAATTTAAAGACAAATTAGTATTTTCGTTTATTGAATTGTCAAATTCGTTGAGTTTTTGGTTATATACTTTACAAACCATTGCAATTTTGGCCATGTAGTTTAAACGGCCGTTGGTGAATTTTTTATTTTTGGAAAGAAAAAACCCTTAGGCTGTTTATTCATTAAGCTTCATCTAGGAAATAACATCATGTTGGAGGTAAGAAGTAAGCCAAATAAGCTCCTTCTCGAGGGGAGCTCAAACACTATTCGTGGGTCAAATTTTTTAAAATTTAAAAAAATAGGTTAAAAGTCTTTAATTGGGTTTAATTTGGAGTAGTTTTCCAAATTTCTCATCTGAAATTTAGCCCCTTTTTTTTTTTTTTTTTTTTTTAATTTAACATGCTACTTTTCAGCCTCTAGTTGCGGTCATCACTGCAATTCTTCACATTAAGAGTCAACTTATTTTTAAGCCCAGCCCAATGTTTTGGGGTCAATCAGAATGTTGGGTTGTCCTATTCCAAGTGACCCTGATTTAGATTTAAGTTGGGCCCTATATATTGGGTTGAAGCGTTGAACCAAATGTGGCCCACCACCCTTTTCCCACAGTACACAGTCCAAACCCGTCAAAACCAAATTGCAGACGGAGTCAACGAAGTTGACCGAATGCCTTTTGCGCCATTAGCAACGAACTAGAGGCACAAGAAACACAAAGACCCATCTCTCATCTCTGATTTGCTCAGATTCACACAAATCTCCGCCACATACCTCAGCCTTTCGAAAACCCCATTTCGTAATGTCCACCGGATTGGTGACCCGGTTCAAAGAAGCGAGCCAATCGGCGATGGCGAGGCATCGGCCGTGGGGTGAGCTCCTCGAACCCACCGCCCTCAGCCTCCCTCTGAACCTCTCGGAGGCCACGACCCGACTTGCCCAGAACTTGACTCATTTCCGCTCCAACTACACCATGGTCCTATTGATCCTGCTCTTCCTCAGCCTCATATACCACCCAATCTCCATGATCGTGTTCTTGATCATCTTCTTCACGTGGGTCTTCCTCTACTTCTCGCGGGATCAGCCCCTTGTGGTCTTCGGCTTTACCGTCGATGACCGGGTCGTGATGGGTTCTCTTGGGGTGATTACGGTGGTGGCTTTGGTTCTGACCCATGTGTGGCTCAACGTCGTCGTTTCGGTCGTGATTGGGGTCGTTTTGGTTTGCTTGCACGCTGTGTTTAGGGGCACGGAGGATCTTGTTATGGATGACCAAGAATCGCCTTATGGGGCTCTGCTTTCGGATGATCCTGACCCACAAGGGAATTACACCATAATGTGACCTTTCTTGTGGTGTTCTTGAGGTTTTATGAGGTGGGCTGGCTTTGATTTTTTCTGGGATTTGTTGAATCTGGTAAAGTGTTTTGTTTTGGTTTGTAATTGTTGCTGTTGTGCTAAATCTCTTTGTTAAGCATGATGATGCCTTATATTGTTAACTGCGTAGTACTCAAACTACATTTTCTTGCAACTCGGTAGTTTTATGATTCTATGAAACAGTTGGAACTTTGTTTAGTCTAAGCTGATTATATATCCATATGTGGAAGATTTTATGTTTAAGTAATTGACAATCGTATTATCTTTCTATCAATTATATTTTCTGGCAGAAGACTCCCCTATGTCAAGATTACGTGTTTTACGTCCCAAGTTCCCAACTACCCTGAATAATTCTTTTCCATGCCCTTAGTTCAAATCTCACTTTGCTAGGTACTGATGAAGTGCCAAAACGACATGTGAAGTGACATTTTGGTAGTTCAATAGCAACTTGTTTCTAGCTATTACTTGGTTATACTTATACCTGTTATTTCTAGAAAGCTTACTTTGAATTAATCATTCTCATACCACAATGATGAAATTTTACACATTATTTTTGTTTTTCTCTTAAGTTCCAAGTTCCAAAAGAAGTGCATATTCTTGTCAGTTGTAAAACATCGCATTATTTTTGTTGCTCTGTGTATAAATTACATTAATCTATTTTCTTTGCATTTGTTCACAATTGAACAGAGTAGAATGTATCTGTGGAAGATGGTTATAGCTAAGTTAGTATGGTTGCCATCACTTTCTGACCATATTGGTGCAAATGCCAAATTTTTTTTTTTCTCCTTTTTGGGTGAATAATTCAACATAATGGTATAAATTCTTGTCATGATACTTGATCAATATGTAGAAACTAGAAGATGTTTGATCATTTAATGCATTTTCACAATTTGAATTAGCTTCTTCTTTGAACCTTTTGCCTGAAGTTGGGAAATTAGAGTTGATCTTCATTTGTTTCTTTCTTTCTTTCATGAAATTGGTCTTGTGAAATTTATTCTCCTTTAGTGTGTGCCAGCCATTGTCCAAAGAAAGCACATAATCTTGAAATGAGTCCAAAGAAAGCACATAATCTTGAAATTTATTCTCTCTTTCATAGACATGATTATTTTTTCCTTTTAGAATATAATTATTGAAATTCCCTGTTAGGACTTGGTCAGGGATTGAATCAAGCCTAGTGTTCATTACTTCTAAAACATGCAATTTTTTGTTAACATACGGATGTTTATGTATGTTTGGATGCATACACATCTGAGTTGGAACTTTCATAATTTGTTCACTTTCTGATGCATGATTAGTGGGGATTACCATAGAATTTGTTGCAAACATCTGTGTAGAAATAGGTGTCTTGTTTGATACACTAAGTCATGCTCTTGATTGGAGAAAATATTGTTCTTTTGAAGCCTTTTCCTGCCGTACGTCAGTCGTGGTTTTTTTTTCTTGAGTTGTCAAGTTGTCTATGTGAAGTAGAGATCTGTTCTCTAACTGATGCCCTTAGATGATACCTGGCATAAGTCATTAGTATCTGATTTTTCCAATGAGCTTAGAAAACACAACCTCAAGTATGGAATTATGAGAGAATGGATTACCTTATTATTTTGATCATTAGTTGGAAAGAGTCGGAAGATGACTCTCCTACATTCCTCCAGGCCTACAGGGCATATGATCTTTTGACATTTATGTTATGTTTAACAACAATTCCTATTTCAACATTTTAATTCAAGGTTTTGGTTTCCATGAATTCAACATTTTAATTCTTATGTCTTTGCCCTGTATCCATTGCAGGTGGTAGCATTTCTTCGTTCTTTAGTCGGTACCTGGTTCCCAGGCCGGGGGTAAACTTCTAACCAACAGATCCAGTTCTGATGCTAGCGACTTTCTTCTGAAGTATGTAATTGTGTACACACCACCTTAGTTGTTGCTCAACTTTTCTTGCCTATTCAAATCATGGTTCTAGTGCTTTTAACAGAGAAACTTGTATATAACATTGTTTTCTCATGGTAAATGTGGAGTAAGAAATAGGAGGTTGTGTCAGTTCATGCTATTCCGAAGTACAATGGATCCATGAAAATGTAAAGATTAACTGCAATTTTTGTAGTAATCATTTCAGCGGTGCTAATTCCTTCTCATTAGTGCTTGTGAGCAGATTCAGATTCTAATGCAAAATTAAGAAAAACCATTTGTCAGTTTGTCCATGGCCGTGGGGTGAGACGGGAGAGTGAGACCGACTAGATTTAACATCTATGGAAAATTCAAGCTGCCATTCTCAAATTGCTGAAGTGCAATTTATCCCCTTTTTCTTCTCTCTCTCCAATGGCCATTCCACATCCTTATATTTAAAAAAAAAAAAAAAAAATACAACAATCACACCATATCATCACATAGTCTAAGAAAAAAGAATAGTAAACTTTTAAGTTGTATAGCATTGTACAGTCTTCAAAATGGCTTCCAGTGTGTAAAAATGGCTCCTATTGTAGGTCAGATTGGAGGTCGCATTAGCTTGACCCAGTGTCCATCCAGTTTTCCAAGTGATTAGTAATTATCAGAAAGGAAGAAAAGAAAAGGAATAATTAAAGAGTTTAATAAACCGAAGCTGTGCTGTTTCATAATTTAAACCTGCAAAAGCATAAAGTACCGGGCACAACACACTGCATGCAAAGTAACAAACATATGCAAGCAGGGATGAAAAAGAAAACAAATGAAACTCTGAGTACAAACTCAAGCTGAGAACAGCGAAGGCGGCAGAGACTGCCTGGACTGTGAAGTCTGTGATCACTTTTAACAGGATAGTGATACACTAAGGGATAGCCAAAACTAGTTTACCAGGGATGTATTTTTCGACCATATGTTAGAACCATCACAAAATCCTTGGCTGAGCTGCCTACAGAGGTGTGTATTTTCTGTGTTCCTGGTGCTGTCTGTAACCACAGGTCTACCAAGTGATGCAGCTGCAGTGTGGGAATTATCGGCCGACCGCACAGTGAGATCTCCACCTGTATTAGGCATCAACTGAAATTCAGTATCAAAATGGGCAGACTTCATCTGCAATGTGTAATCTCTATTAGAGCAGATCGTTTAAGTCTTTAAGATTTGGATTTTTGACCAATAGACTTTGTGCTAACCTATTATTAACAGTATTTAAAGGTGTGATAAAAGGATATATACTGGCCTGCATCAATGAATATTGTTTCTTTGCATTTAATGTTGCCAAATCAATTTTACTTAGCTCTGACTACAAAAATGTCCATTTCAAATATTACTATCAGGAGCAGCAATTCACAAATTTATTGTCTGGTTTGTCACAAGAATATGTACTTCACAGAGCATCACAAACCCAAAGTTACCCAATATTCAAATTGATCAATATGAGCAAGTTAACATCTGTATGAAAATCAATTCATGATTAGATTATGAAGTCAATAATGGTAAAAGTGGTTCCTGCTAATTATATAAGCCCTACAGAACAGCTTAAGGTAAAGTAACATAGAGAAATGAAACTCCATGCATCTTCATTATCATGAGTTTTAATTTCAAAAGGGACAAAGATGATGTTACCTCAGCCTCGCTGTTAAGATCCAGCTTTCGTACCAGATACTTGTTGATGAAAGAAACAGGTAAACTACCATCCCTATGACATTTGGAAAAAATAAAAAATAAAACTACATAAGAAAATTACACTGAGAATTGCGAGAAAATTTAAAGAGGTCATTGTACAAATGACACTCATGCTGCATGTAAAATATGCTAAAGGTATTGCTGTGAACTTCCAAAACTGAAAAGCTGTGGTGCAGGGAAACAAGTAATTGATCAATGAGATTTTAATTGCCAAAGCAAAAATGGGCAAAAGATAAACAAAGAATAGAAATAAAAACATGAAGGGCATGAGGTTAATGAAACTTACTTGACTCTCAAGAAATATGAAGGTATCTGTGGCAGGGGTGCATAGCCTTCCCTACAACCATCAATTACAAAATTGTAAACTCAATACAGAAAAGAAACAATCAATATAAGTTCTTAGGTTATGCCGAAGGAAAAAAATCTCACTGTTGATTGGAAGCAATTAATGAGAACCAAATTGGATTGAATCTTCTTTCAAGTTTATTATTTGCATCGACCACAAATTGTGCTGGAATATTATGTGCTGGAATATTTTGTGCTGGAATGTTTTGTGCTGGAATGTTTTGTGCTGGAACATTATGTGCTGGAACATTCTGTGCTGGAATATTATGTGCTGGAATATTAAGCCCCTCAGATACAGCTGTTCTTCTTTTTCGGCCACGTTGAACTTTCTTAAATGTCACTGATCCTGAAGGTGCAAGATTAGATTCATTTTCATTGACATGGACTTTGGATTTGTTACTATGTTCCTTAATGGCTTTAAGCTCTTGTGTTTCATTATTGTGGGCATCACGCAACACTGGTCTGTCAGCAGGCACTTTAAACTCATCAGGCTTTTCTTTGCTTGCAGCTTCCACCAGGCAATTTAAAGGTCTCCACACATCAGTTTTCCCATCCTCTGGTTGAGCATTGTCCTCAGCGCGATTGTTAAGCATGTGTTGCTTAGATGATTCCTCAGTAGATTTCTGCAACAAAATGGTAATTCAACGTTTTTAGAAGAATGAAATGGAGAAGTAAAGCCAATAATTATTGTTTTAATATTCAAATTATAAGTATAAAGAGACCAAAGCTCAACCTCTTTTACCTGTCTGTTAAAAAGTGCATCTTTCTTTAGAGTTTCGGGTGAGTTAAGTCTCTCCAAGCAATCTTCCTCTTTCCTAACAGGCTCCTGAATGGAAAGACTGCACACTCGTTGAGGAAGACTCTTTCTTGTAGGATATCTTCTTCTTCCACTCATACCCGACCTAGTCGATACACTAGGTGTACTTAGTTCCAAGGAAGAGAGATATTTCTCCTTTCTTTTAGCTGGCAATGGAACTGAGGGCACAGCAGGTGCCTCAACCTTTTTACTTTCCGAAGGGCAGTTCTTGGTCCTTATATCTTGCACATTATGGCCTACAGGTGCCTTGCACTTTTTTCTTTCAGGAGGGAAGAGCTTGGCCTTCATATCTTGCAAACTGTTGTCTGTCCTGTAGACAAAATTAAGGAAACATATAACAAGAATGGATCTCTGCACTGGTCATTTTTACAATTCACTTTCTTGCAAAACTAAAAACCAAAATTTTCTCAAGTGGGTAAGATATGGCCTCAAGCATAATTATTGCCAAATTATATCTTGCAGTTAATATGCAGGCTCACATGTGATGAAGATTTCAAAGATTGCAGATATCTACAAATTACAATTGCCACTGTATGTTTGCCCATCGAGAAATTCCACTACAAGAGACGGGAAAAATTCCAAAAAGAACTATATATTTGGTAACTATTTGAGGTGAATTTCATGGTAAATGGGATAAAATGTAAATATAAATAGAAAGAAAACTAAGCGTTGCATGTCTTCTTTCTCATTTAAACATCACAATGTTCTTCCTAACGCAGAGGTTGGTATAAACAAATGGTTCTACACTGCAATAAACAAAGATGGGTTGACTAGACAATTCATCAGTTAAATTCTGCATGTTGAGCAGTTAGTTCATGCATTATGTGAGTAGCCAATGCTTAAAACATTTATAAACATAGGAATGTTGATGATCAAATACCTGAGTTTATCCAATGGAGAAACCCCTAAATCTGTTTTGCATACTGGACAGCAATCCAACTCTTCATCTATTATCTTGTCATATATGCACTTCCTGCAAACTGTTCTCACAACCGAAATAAACAAGTCAAATTGATTGATAGAAGAAAATTAACATGCAGCTCATAAACTAAAGGAAATAAAGCACTTAATGCATAACATACCCATATACTTCAGAAAAAATTAGACATAAACCAAGAGGTAAGGAGAGGAATGAGTAGAGAGACATGGAGCATTAAGTCAAGTTTCTTACAAGCAAAGCCTTTATATGTGTAAGCAAAACTTAAACTCATGCATATTATAAACTACACAACACTGCCAAAACCATGTTCTATTGGAATATAACAAATAAATGGAGTCTCATCTCTGAAATATAATTGTGGTTCCTCAGTTGTATCATTGTTAAGAAATTTGGGGAAATGAACTAAATTCTTTCCTAGTAGTCTTTATCTTGCCCAGTACAGAGTGAAATCTGACCAAGGTATTAAAACTGAAAACTTCATGAAGTTATAGCCCATGCAACCATGAATCAAGCTTTCAGAAAAACACAGATGTAGTCACAAACACTGCATCATTAAGTACATTATGCCATTTTCAAGCAACCGTATATGACCAATAGCAATCTTAAAAGCATGCAAGGAAGTAAAAATTCACCAACTTGTAACATATGGAATGGTGAGGCAAAATACTCTAAGAATGGTCAATAAATCTTTAAAGTCCTATTTGCAATTACAAACACTCTCTAGTCACAGAGTATAATGCTCTGCATTTCTTTCATACTATCAAACATACGACTCAAAAGCAAAAGCCAACTTTTTCTTATAAGTATAATGTAACTTATATATAAACTCAGAGCTGTTGTACTAAAAAGATTAATGGCTTGCCACAAATTATGTACCATAATAACAACCTCTCTTGATTTTTGTACAGTACACATTACCTTTTGGCAGAGTCCAAGTTGGTCATTCCACAAACACCAAACAATAATCAGAAGTTGACATCCAAATTCAAAACGAAGACAACCAAAATGGAAATTGAAAAATGCTCAGTTCATGAAAACGTAAAATTACATTAACAATCAGATCCAAAAGACATAAATTTGAGGGACATGGAGAGAGAGAAAGGGAGAAGGCACTGACAGGTATGGAGGCATTCAGAGATAGTAGTCGCCTGGCTGAAGAGCTTTTTGCAGAGAGGACATGTCATGCATGCTGCGACCTTCTGTCTCTCTATCTTCACCAACTGCTGGCTGCTGCTACCCATCATCTTCATCGTCGACATCTCCTCTGCCTCAGACTCTCAGACGATCTCTGAGAAACTGACACGCAAACAAGAACCAAAGACAATGACAGATTGACACACACTCTCACACCACAACCAACACAAAAACCTTATTCACGTACGAAACACACATGGTGCATGTCAAGAATCCACGAGATTTTGCTCCACTCTGGACAAGAAACAGAGGGGAATCACCAAGAAATCGCAAAAACAAACAAAACCCAATGTGGGTCTGCTGATTTTTAATCTATCTATCTATGTCGTGCTTGCTGGCTATTGGGGTCGTGTTTGGTGGGCGAGAAAACGAATGAGAAACAGAGAGGCAGAGTGGGATTTGGAGTATTCGACAGGGGTCTTGTTCGATTTGGACAATGGGATTTGATGGCCTTGATGATCTGTTCGAGGCTCAATAGCTGATGCAAATCTCATAGACCTCTAAAGTACAAAAAAACACAAATGCACACATGAAAATAAAAAGCTATACACAACAACAACAACAACTACTATGTGTTATACGAAGCCGAAGTCGTGTGTTGGAAGAAACAGACACACATACATAGATAATGAAATCAAGCGCATCGTTTGTACTTCTATTTCTAATTCCTAGTGAAACCCAAAAACCAAAAAGGTTTGTCCCGTCTGTTCCACTCTCTATTTTCGTTTTTCTTTCTATGTTGTAAATTTTTACTTTTTTCAGTTTTTTTTTTTTTTTTTCCTGCTATATATGGATTTTTTGGGGCACACAGTATTACAGTAATATGGAGCCGACGCATGCTAGCGAGGGCCACGTGGAAATCGTGTTTGGTGATGTGGATTTGTTGGCAAAGTCAAATGGCTCAAATGTGTTGGATTTTATGCAAGAGTGTGGAGCCCAAACCCTATTTATATGCTGCATGAAAGGCTTGTCTTTAATGTGCCACTTCACTTGTGAATTGGAATTGTATGAGGCAATTCAACAAAACAAAAAGGGAAAATTAAGTAGCTGTGTTACACAATGAATGAGCTACTGAGATTCTTTGGAAAAATTTCTGCATATATATGTATGTATGTGCTTGTGATTTTGATCGGGAGTAAGTTTGGTCTTGCATTCATGCATTGTATATAACATGGGCTTTAGCCTTTAGGGTTTAGAGGTTGAAGGTGGTGTTTTTCGACATGAGTTTAGAGGTTAGATATGTATTTTCTGGTGTAGATTTAGAGGATTTTTCAACATGGATAGAACAGTCTTGTGAGGTCAACTGGACTAACCCAACGAGGCTTGTGCCTAATTAGGCTTTTTTATCCACGTTGAAGAGTGTAAATAACTTTATGAAAAATCAATACATTAACATTTATGGGTCTTCAATTCATTCACTAAGTCAGTTTTTGCTCCATATATTTATCTAAAACAAAAGTTTTTCATTATTTATTACTTAAGGGGTGGGGACAAGGTATTTGATAAAGTTTCTACTTCCTATTTTCACCACAAGCACAGAAACATAAAGAAATTCTTAGATCCGCCACTGTTAATATTGAGCATTTTACTAAAGTATAAATTGAAGCACTCTTATACTTGGGCATGGCCAGGCGGTTGCCATGAATCGAAAAAGTTAAGAATATCCATAAACAATGGAAGAAATGAATTAATAATTTTTACAATTGATAGGGTCAAAAACAGGATGGGATGGGAAATAGAATATGGAGTGAGAATGGTAACACTCAAACAGCAAATGATACAGACTTTTATAAGAATGTGTTCTATGAATTTCTTGTAATGGTTGAGATAAATTGTGTCACTATGTGTATGATATTATTGCACTTAGTGTATTTTAGTGCATAATGTAGTATTGGTAGACTTAATTAAGGTGACATTGTTACAGTTATTGTTTTAACATATAATGTTTTCTTTCAATGTTATCAATTTTTCAATAAAAACTACATATTTAAACACGTTTTCACATTCAATGATACTATTGATAGCTTAACAATATAATATTAAAATTTTTGACAAAGATGATTACACTATTACTAACATATATCTAAGTAAAATTTTATGACTGGTATTCCAATAGGTCAATTTCATATGTTGAGAAAAATAAAGGAGAAAGGAAGGAAGGAGGATTCTAGGCTTCTATATATTGGATTTACCCATGAATAAAATGAAAAGCAAATAGAGGTAAAAAAAAAATTGTCTTTAATTAATAGAGGCATATATTTTGTATAAGTTGGAAATAGGAAAAAGACAAATAATGGATGAGGATGGAAAAATTGGGACGTTATAAAGGTAATGTAACAATGCATGCGTTTTGGTTTATGCAGAGAGCCAAGTGGCAACCCACTGACTCTTATTTGTCAGTCTCTTCACTCTTGTGTGACGGTGAAACTCTCTTCAGTTTTCTCTGAAGTCTGAACCTCACCTCACCAACCATCAACAAATTAAGAAAACGCTCAATTCCTAACTCTTTTTAAAAGAAAAAAAAAATTATTTGATATTGTAGCAATAAAATAATAAAGAGGAAAGGAATTTTTGTGATAGGAGCAATGATCAAAGGCTTAAAATGAAAGTGTGATTATCTTCTCATAATTTAACTTTAGAAGAGGGGAGTTTATCAAGGAGATTTTGATAACACCCATCTTGAGTGTGTATGATATTTTTCAAGAATCTGTAAGGGAAAAATGTTGTGTAGAATGAGAACATCAATTATATTAACAAAATTTGACATAAAAAAAAAAAAAAGAAATTATAATAACAAAAGTTCAGATTTTATTTTCTTTCATTTTAAAATTCTCTGAAAATCATAACATGATGCAAACCTTGAATGTGAAAGTTAACAAGAAAGGGGTCATTGAGGACATGCAAATCTAGTTCATGATTTTGCCCCATCTTTGTTTTCTTATTCTTAAAACATACCTACAAACATGAAGAAGAAGAAGAGATAGTGTACCTGAATTGTAAGTCAATTTCTCATCCTTCTTCTTTCTCCTTCTTTAGGTCTTCATGAGATCTACACGCTTCTTATCGCTCTCCTTTCAGTCTTTCCGCTTCACTAATTTGTTTATTGTGGTTTGGTAAGCATATATAGACGTTTTTCTGACCTGATAAAGCGCTACGTGTATTCAGAACGCTACGTGTGATTGTTTTGGTAATTAATAAAGCAATTTACACTCTTATTGGTCTCGTTTCGGTCTTTTGTTTTTCATCATTTTCTTCATTGTGGTTCGGCAAGTGTGTAGATATGCGCTTTTTCTGACTCGAAAAAAACACTGCGCGGACAAGATTGGTTATGAAATTTCGATAGCTAGAAATAGAACAAAATATTGAGACTTTCAACCCTTTATGTATATTCACGTGAATTTTTTTCAATAACTACTCGCAAAAATCTTTATAGTTACTTAAAACCATGAGAATAACATAGAAAAACATCAAATGTTATTTAAAAAAAAAACAGCAAACAAAATATAACTCAAACATTATTTGGACCTAACACAATATATAATTAAGGATCTATAATTAGGAGTTATAAACATTTAGGAGTGCCCAATAAAATTGCCTCACTTGACTCTTGATCTCCATTACCGGCTCTATACGGTGTATTAGTGTATTCGTGTGATTGTTTTGGTAACTATTAAAGCTAGCTAGTAATTAAATCCTCTACATAATTCTTGTTTTTCGTGGATTTTGAATTTTTGACAACCAATTCACACCCTGTCAACAAGTTTTTTTTTTTTTTTTTGTAACAAAGAGTCTCTTGGGCTAGTTTTCGCGCACCAGATTAATTCTTTGGGCCGATCAAATGCAGACAATCCACATCGCACCTAAGGAATTCACAAGAAATTTTACCCTTGATTATATACACATCATAACTTGAATACAAAAAGAGTGACGTTATTGCTGCTCCTCCGCCTACCACCAAAAACATTTAATTACAATTTTATCCCTTTACGAAAATACTTAAAAAGACAATTTAAATAAAAAAATCGAGTGCTAATGGCCAAAAATAAAAAATGGAGTGCTGACAAAATAAAATGTTAACTCATCTAATGTTAATGAAGCAAGGTAGAATATAATTATCAGTAATTAAGGGGAGTAGGGAAGAAGAAGAACTTGTATCAAAGGCCCCAATTAAATTCAAAAGAAATGCTTACTAACACTAATTTATATATATATATATATTTGTGTTAAATTAGACTATACTTGTGTTAAATGAAGCTCATAAACCTTTTCTTTTATCAAAAGGGCTTTCATTGAAGGAAACTAAGATGCATTAAATCCATAAAAACTTGGTCCTCCAACCCAGAGGGAATAGAGGCAACCCAGCTTAGAGGAGAACCACAACTTAAAGCAAATCAGGCAAGCAAATCTGCTGCCATCTACATTGACATTCACACAACCAAATCAGGCAAACAAATCAAGCTTCGTTTGGTGGTGCGTACTATAGGATTAGATATGATAAATAACTAAATTCATGTGTATTCAAGGAAGAACATAGAAGGTATCTTCTAACTTGAAAGAAGAAGATTAGAAAAAAATGAATTATTTAATCCTACCATTTTTGGGGGATTGAAAGGGATAAGTCTCTCCTTATGATTAGTTTATCTTAATACATATTATTTCTTCAAGTAGAAACTTATTCTTTGAATACACATGAATTTAGTAATTTATCCAATATAATTCTATTCCATGCACCAAACAATATGTGGTTGAATTTCGGTAATGGAAATTCCAATACCAATCATATCGGTTTTGATATAACCACACGGTTTGATTAACCAAACCATGCCCGCTCCCAATTTTATCTCTTTAGAAATTTCGTCCTTTTCTCCTCGTGCACTCTGCAATCTGAATTCCCTTTTACGTTTCCGAGATTTTTCTTTCAAATATACTAGTATTGTATTTTTTCATTAACAAGATAGCCATATATGCTCTATTCTCAAGGCACAAAACTTGAGTTATTGAAGTCTAGTTTCGAGCTCAATGGTGACATCGTAACCTGCAAATACTAAGCAATGCAAACATTGTTTCACATAAAAAAAGTTGGATCAAGAATAAAAATACAGAATAATTAGATCAAATAAACTCACTCTTAACAAAAAAAAAAAAAAAAAAAAAAAAAATTAAAAAAAAAAAACCCCCTTAAAAAAAAAAAAAAAAAAAAAAAAAAACAATCTTAATTAATTAAATACCAAAAAAATAAACCCATATTATTCATAACCATAAAAAATCAAGTATGATCTTGTGAGGTTTGAGTTAAATGATATTTGATTTGATTGACCGAGAATTCCAATTCAGAGAATCTCTGTAATGTTAATAGGAATAATAAAAGAGAAGACAATATTTTTACAAATGACACATGCTCAACACATTGATATATAACGCAAATTGATTTGTTTTATTTTCCTTCAAAAGTTTGCAGGGACCATGGCTCTTTAAGTCCCAACTATGTTATGTTCCGCTCGGCTGCTGATTTTACTTATAAAGTTCAGGATCCAACCAACCCTTTGTGGCGAGCATATGCAGTAATGACTACGAAAAGAAAAGCACAAGTTATTCCCGTGACAATGCAAACCTGTAAAACAAAAAGATTCAATTTTCAGACACATTCATTAGTCATTCATACTAGCCAAGAATTACCAGCAGAAATTTTGTGCATACCCATTTAAACATGTATCCGTGACCATCATTCCACGTGTATGGGATATTCATGCCAAAAATTCCAGCCACCAAAGAATATATGGATAAACTTAGAGTCCCGGAACTAAGAAAAAGCTCAAGCTGCAGCCATGAAATGTGATGATAATACATGTCTTTAATAATACAAATACTACAGATTTAGCAATAAAAAAGGAACTAAAAGAAATGAAACCAGCATATTGCAGTAATAGGACACACTAAATAGGAAGAATAAGGCACCTGAATCAGCTGATTCCTGTGGTTATCAAGCTGCAAAATGGAAGCACAAGTGAGATCGGAAACCATTGATAAATATTGCCATAATAAGAATAAAATTCCAAAATCACGTACCTGAATGTTAATGTAATCCTCTGTATCATCAATATATTCACGCAGCTGCAAAATTTAAGATTTATGCAGTTAAGGTTGTCTGGATATAGTGTACATAATGTGAAAAAATGCCTATAGGTTTTATACGATAAAATAACTTTATTCAATTATAAGAAGAGGGATATGTAATTTTGTTTTATATAAATTAATTTATAGGATACTACGGTCAATCCACAAAAGGTTGAATGTTCTTCACTTTCTCTTTTCTCTCTTTCACTATCTTCTCTCTCTACTACCGAAACCCTAAACAATGGATCAGAGCAATCAGAACAATCTAAACATCCCCAAACAACTCACATTTCTTCTCGTTTTCATCCTATTTGATGGATCAGGCTTTTCCGGACCGGCAGGTCATTTTTACATCCCAACCCAAGAACCTTAACTCAAGTGGCATGGGGTATGGTGGAATGGAGAGTAAATCCTAGGTTCAATTCTTTTTGTAAGCCAATAAGGAAAAAAAAAACGTTTGCATCTAAAGTAGCCATACCGTGGCTAATTTGTTCAAGGTGCCATCAATCTGCATAAAATAAGCCTGCAAAAGTATTACTAACCAATTTAGTATATAGCTTCACTAAAATAAGACAAATGAGAAGTATGCCAACGCTATTACCTCAAGTAGCATTTCAAGTTCCTCAACGTCATTCTCATCTCCACGAGCAGTTACAACACTTGCTCTACTTGCCCGCGATATTTTTGAGCCAATGGTAGGCGAGGCAGGATACCAATTGGCGGGACCAGAGACACTAACCGGTGAAGATGCCCCAACCAATTTTCTTGACAGGTAAAGGTCAGCCATATCATCATCGTCATCCAGAAGCTGTTCAAGCTCATCCCTCACCTGCAATAAGTAATAGAGGATTACCTCTTGCCTTGATTTGCAGTAGTAAAGAGGACACTGATATGTTGTCTACTCAGGTCAAGAAAGTTCTTCTCAACTCCACACCACAAATTCATTTTGATATCGTAGTCCGAAAACTCAATATGACATACACAACAAAAAAGAATGCGGCTTATAGAAATAATACGAAACTGCATTTACAATGCAACTAAGCTAGACTGCAAGGTATGAAGTAGATTTCTGGGGATGACATTCACTAAGAAGATGACATTGCTAGCTTTAGTGCCCATTCAGCACAGCCCCTGGGGTGCCAAAAAAGTCTTCTTTGAAGCAAAAATGTTTTTAGGTATTTTTAAAGTCACTTAGCTATGCACTTAAATGTGCTTTTGTGTCCAATAGAATCTGAAAACTGGGGCACAAGTCTTTTGCTTACGTACTTCAAGCCATTGTCCTATTAATCATTTTAGATTTTCATCCAACTGTTTAAAACATGGTAAGTGACTTATTAAAACATTAACTGGTTAGTGTCTGAATAATAACTGTTGGATCAAAATCCAATGACTGACATTCATTCAAAAAGAAAGAGTATTTTATCAGGATTTGAATATCGATCATTGGATTTTCATCTTATGGTTGGTGAGCATGGATTTTGTGCTCATGTGCATGCGTATGTATATTACCAAGGTGTATGATAAATGCCATCCAAAATTTTAGGTTCAACACAAAAATTCCAATTATAGATCTTACAAATTGAAAATGAAAGAAAAATAGAGAAGTCAATCTATAAAACACATTAGTGCAGTATGCATCCGGTACATTAAATAGTCATTTCAAGAATGTTACTTCCATGAATGAAATATATCAAACATCTAATCTAATGGCATAATGTTCAGATAATATGAGGTGTGGCATGAAAATCCTTCACCAAACACCAATGTGAAGCAAATAACATCTTTGGAAGTTTTATTTTTTTAATAAGAAATAACATCTTTTGATGATTGCATTTAAATGAATAACTCTCATAAGAGACATGAACTACTATCAAATCATTCACACGCCACAGGAAGTTCATATACCTTTTGGACCCGAGCAGTCAACCTCGTCATTGCACTCTTCAACTTACGAACCCTATCCAAATTACGGCTACTAATCTGCAAGTTGCAATGATCAAAAGAATGTCCAAAAGAAATAGGCAGAAGAAGCCAATTTTTTTATAGACAAAAAGGACACATTTGACTAAATTAAAATGTTGAAAAAAGAACAGTGGCAATTTATAAGGAAAAACAGAAAGAAAATTGAGTGACTCTTTTTCTTTATTAGAAGATCAAGTGAGAGAAACTCTCTCTCATAATTAGAGATGCTAAGCTTAGAAAACCATGCACGCAAGTATCAAGCCAACCCCATTTTGAAGCCAAATATTCAGGTCAACTACAAGAATGCAAAGCTAGAGGTTTATGAAAACTTTTAACAAAAACCAAAGCATGAGATTTAAAAATTCTTCTTCAGTAATTTCACAAAAAAATGCAGACAATAATCCCTAGACTTTATCATGTAGTGCTTTAAGCAGAAAATTTTCCCATATAGCCCACGCTGACAGCTGACTCACAAGAATCTATGAGCTTTTATCAGTGATTTACCTAAATCAACCAAACCAGTGATTGAAATACTATATTCCCGTGCCCATGAGCTCCAGCTCAAGTGACATTAGAGTGGGGTGGGAAAGTGGTAGACTTTAGGTTCAAAGCCTATTGTAAGCATGAGAAAATACACAATACTTCTGTTGTTTTTTCCCATTTAGAATGACACAAAGGGTGGAGGCAGAGAAACCAGAAAATGAGACAAAAATTAAGTCCTACCTTAGAGGTAAGTTCATCTAAAGCAGGATAAGCAGCAGTCTCCAGTTCTGTCGTACGTGCAGCAAGAAAACTACAAATTGCTTCCAAGGCTACCTCCAAGGCCCGGAATTCAAATGGAGACTCTACATTGCATAATCTAGATCATTCAGATGTCCAAGAATAAAACCAGAACTCAGAAGTTTTGATGTTTAGGATAATGAAAGAAGTGACAGATGCAAACATATGTATATTGCCAACTACACCAAAAACAGAGACTACTCTTCAATGATAAAACTTTAAAATAATTAGCCATACCATCTTCTTCACCCGCCTCAACATCATTTTGCCCAGCAGGGAATTCTTTCCCATCTCTTTCACTTTCCCGTACAGAATTCACAGGAGGCAACCGTCTTTGAAGCTCTTCAACAACAGGGATAACATTTTCATCCAATGGATCCCGAAGCAGCACCTATCCCATAACAAATTAACAATCACCATCTGCAAAAGAGCCCCGGCTCATAGAAAGTCGAAAGCACCATATATTTCTTATTCTTTTTTTTTTCAATAACACAAGGAATAGAATACGGGTTTGACTTTATAGGAAACAAACTTTCAATGTCCTGAATTTGCCCCATCTATTTAGTTGCTCCCTCAATTAATACCCATGTTGACCATTATGTATTAGTCTTAAAACACAAGTACTACTTCCTCTCTTAAATCAGAAATCTTTGACCACGCAACAAAACAATAAATAGATAAAAATCAATACTGATGTCTACTCAATTCAAAACCCAATACAAAATAAATTCAGCAGAGAAAGAAAGAGCTCATGAGAGAGAGAGAGAGAGAGATACTAACCTCATTAGCAGTGATTATTGCTTTAATATGCTGCACATCCAGATACAAACAAACCCAAATATCAATCAACGGAAATGAGACAAAAAAAATTGCCAAAAATTGCCAAAAATTGCCAAAGCAATAGAATCAGAAATCGAAGCAAAAACAAAAAGTGTACCTCCAAATTGAGAACTATAGCCTTGTCACGGCCGAGAATGGTGGAAGGGTAAGAGAGCAAAGGGTCGACAATGCGAAGATCGCGAGCGTGAATGTGCACCCGGTGCATGATAGCATACTTGTCCACATCCAAGACCGTAGCTTGGCCGGTACAGTCCAACAGAACCCAGCTCCGAGACGACTTCTTCTTCGCGGCGACCACCGCTTGTGGGTCCACCGGCACCACTTCCCCGTCTCGGGCCATCTCTGACCATCCCCGAACAACCGGACCTAACCAGAAATACCCAAATTCACTCACATCCCGAATTCACTAACCAACAATCGAAACCTCAAACAATACCCAAATCTCAAATTCTATATACTTGCATCCTCAGTGAACGATTCAAGCAATGGGGGTGTGGTGTGATTGTTTTACATCAATTTGAATGTTTTGAATGATGGGTTTCGTCGGATTGATTGATTGTTTATATCAATTTGGGGGTTTGATTGGATTATTACGCATTCGGATTGGGGGAGTTGTGGAAGTGTTCTGGGAGAGAAGGGACTTTTATGGGTTGCGTAGGATGGTAGGGTTCATGTGGTGGCGGTTTGGAAGGAGTGAATAGGGACTTGACGATAAATTATGTGTATAGGTTATAGGCTTATAGCTATAATTTTTCGGACTTGACACGCAATAAATTGTTTCTTAAAAGGGGGCTATTCAGACCACCCTATTGTGCTGAGTTGACCACCCCTAAAATTTTGCCCATTTTTGCCCATTTTGTCCCTGCATGCCCATTTTCCAGANGGCGGCGGGGAGAGGTGGCCGGCCGAAATTGGAGGGGTGGGTTTTTTTTTTATGCAGGGGCAAAATGGGCAAAAAGAGATAAAATTTGAATGGGGTGGTCAATTTAGCAGGTTTGGGTGGTCTGAACAGCCCCCTTCTTAAAAAAGAAAAGCACAATAAAAGACTGTGGGTGGAGACAGATGGGACCACATAGTTTCTGAACCTGCGGATCTATGTTTTTCCGGGTTGGACTTCAATTTCCTAATGTTTTTTGTCCCTATAACAGTTAGGACTTTTTGTTGGTACAGTAAAAATGTCCAAGGACCATGTCACATTGTCATGTCATGACTCATGAGTTTGCAACCAACCTCTCATGTCCAATTCTCATATATCGGTCGTGTACTCATGCAGTCACACCACAAATTATTATAAAATAATTTTGATATAGTCACTCTAATTAATTATTATAGTTCGCTACTTTGCTCGTAGTGCGAAGTTGTATGTCATGCCGCATTACTATTGTCAAAGAGATTTTTTCATATATGGCCAAAAAAAAGAAAGAGATTGTTTCATATAAAACAAATAAAAAAGTTAAGAGGTAGTGTTAGTGTTAGTGGTGGCGGCGACGTAGCTATCTGGTGGGCTCCAACCGTCCGAGGTTGAATGGGACCACTCCCACTTCGAAGCCTTCCACCATCGTTTCTTTCTGGATTTGAGAGGAGTGGTGGTGGTGTGTGTGACACTGCAACTTCTTGTTTCTCCAATCTCACGCTTGGGTTTGGAATTCGGATTAAAACCCTAGTTTTTGCACCTTCTTTGTATATGGTATTATTGTAATTTGCATCTCAACTTCTCTTTTGTTTGCCTGCAAATCAAACATAAGATCTCGGGTAATAAATTTTTGGCATAAATTTAATTTAGACATATAACTATCTATGCTATTTAAACGAGGTCCACGAACTTTCAAATATTTCAAATATATACTTGATTTATTATGTAAATTGAAAAATAAAATTTCATCCATTAATTTATTGAGAGATCATTTAAATGTCAACTTATCTTTTGCTAACAGAGATTAATTGGCGATGTGGCATCAACTCAGCATACATTTCCCGCCAAATGAGCAACACATGTCCACTTGACACGAGCTCACACATCCATCACCTCTTTCTCGCTCGTCGAACGCTCTCCTGACTATTTAGTCTCCCAAAAACATCACGTTTTCCTTCAAATTCAAATATAAATCCTTCACTTGTGTTCAACGAGCGAGAAACAGATGATGACTTTGTGGACCTGTGTCAGGGGTTAGGTGGACTCGTGTCGCTCATTTCCCACCAAATGAGCGACACGGGTCCACCTAACCCCTGACACGGGCCCACAAACTCTCTCTCTATTATTATTATTAAATTGTGGGTCTGTGTCGCTCATTTGGCGGGAAATGTTTGCTGAGATAGCGCCGCATCGCCAAGTAATCCCGGTCAGCAAAAGTCAAGCTGTCATTTAACTGATCTCTCAACGAATCAATGGACATAAATTCATTTTTCAATTTAGATAATAGATCGGGTGTATATTTGAAATATTTTAAAGTTTATGGATCCCGTTGAAATAGCTTATATACTTGTGTGTCTAAATTGAATTTATGTCTAAATTTTTACATCGGATGACATATAAACGCTTTTTGACCCTTCAATATTAATGATTGACAAATTCATTTTTTCATTATTAAAATATAAATTTTTTATTTTTAGATGTATTTGTATATCATATAAAATGTGTGACAAAGTGTGACTATCTCTTAATTAATCTCACATTTCTCATACAATTACAGTTATATAAGTCATAGACTTCTTTTAACCTATTCGAAGTTTGAACCCGACTGATATTGAGGTAATGGGTCAAATTGCTTCACGTGTAAAGGAATTTAATATGCAAGATTGCATGAATAGTAATCCTAATTTCTTTTCCATGTTGAAAACTTGGTAGTACCATTTTGCTAGTAGCATGAACTTTGCAAGTACCAAATTTCCAGTACTCGCATGCCAAAAAAAAGTGAAAATAAAAGCATCCAACAATCCACCATTAATAAGATAAAAAAAAAAAGAGAAAAAAACAATCCACCATTAATCCTCTTTATTTTTTTTTTGGTCTAAATCTACCATTAATCTTTGCATATATGAAAATGACATCAAGGTCTTTTCAGGAGAGCAAATGAAATCTGTGGTTGGTTTCAAGTTGGTCTAAATCCACCATTAATCTTTGCATATATGAAAATGACATCAAGGCCTTTTCAGGAGAGCAAATGAAATCTGTGGTTGGTTTCAAGTTGACGGATATCTGGCAAGGAGTAAGGACAATCAATATGACAAGTTGGTATCTTGAAAGCTATCTTTCTATATTTATAAACAAACAGTAACTTATTATACGTAATTTTAACGAACTAAAATATTAAAGGGCCAATTACAGAAAAATATTCTAATAAAATGTGCAATGCATGGGTGTCCCCAAATCAGATTTTAAAGGAGTTTAATAGATTTTAAAATTCATAGAATCTATCAAAATCCAAGGGAATTGGGTGGAATTCTTATGTAATTTGTTATGTGTAAAAAATACATTCAAATCCAACCAAATCCATCCAAATCCATTAAAATCCTTCACTTAATGAAATCCATGACTTTTTGAGGACACCTGGATTTCATTGGAATCCATTAAAATCTGAGTTGGGGACACCTAAAGTTTATTGGAATCCATTAAAATCTAAATTGGGGACACCTAGATTTCACTGGACTTTTAAAATCCAATGAAATCTAAGTTGGGGACACCCCCCTAAAATTGATATGAGTGCATCGCTAATAAAATATTGACATAAATTTAATTTAGACACATAACTATATAATCTATTTCAACGGGGTTTATGAACTTTAAAATATTTCAAATATACACCCGATCTATTATTTAAATTGAAAAATGAATTTCTGTCTATTAATTCGTTGAGAGATCAGTTAAATGACAGCTTGGCTTTTGCTGGTTGGGATTACTTGGCGATGTGGCACTATCTCAGCAAACATTTCCCGCCAAATGAGCGACACATGCCCACAATTTAATAATAATAATAGAGAGAGAGAGAGATAGAGTTTGTGGACCCGTGTTAGGGATTAAGTGGACCCATGTCGCTCATTTCCCGCCAAATGAGCGACACAGGTCCACCTAACCCCTGACACGTGTCCACAAACTCATCATCTCTTTCTCGCTCGTTGAACACAAGTGAGGGATTTATATTCGAATTTGAGGGAAAACGTGATGTTTTTGGGAGACTAAATGGTCAGGAGAGCGTTCGACGAGTGGAAAATAGGTGATGGATGTGTGAGCTCGTGTCAAGTGGACATGTGTTGCTCATTTGGCGGGAAATGTATGCTGAGTTGGTGCCACGTCGCCAATTAATCCCCGTTAGCAAAAGCCAAGCTGACATTTAATTGATTTCTCAATAAATTGATGGACGAAATTTCATTTTTCAATTTACATAATAAATCGGGTATATATTTGAAAGTTCGTGGACCCCATTGAAATAGCATATATAGTTATGTGTCTAAATTAAATTTATGCCTAAAATATTTTACACTCAGAATAAAATATGTTCAAAATGGTCTCACACACACATAATAAAATATGCTCAAAATGGTCACACAACCACCAAACCATCGCGTCGCCTTTGATGTCAGTGGTCTCACCCCTATTTTTGGCCAACTTGATCACCTCTCTCTCTCTGATCCGAAATCGAACCCGAAGATTTAAGCCCGCCGCACCCCTTCACCAATGCTGAAACCTCGATCTAGTGGCACCACTACCATTCTCTCCTACATCATTGGCGAAGAACCGATCAAGTCAAGAAGATCGTGGAAGCGCTTCGATGGAGATCCGATCAACTTCAATGAAGATCCAAAACGGAGCAGCGAATCTACTCCACGAAGCTCGTGGAGGCGCTTCATGTCACGGTCCGCATTTAGAGCTGTGCTTCCGTGACATTATTATGAAGGATAAGGGGTCAAGTGGCAAGAGTATGACATTCATTTGGCGAAGAATGGCAAGGTTATGCGCGTAGAAGGGTAATTCGATAATTTGGTAGTTTCAGGGTCTTCCAGTTGGAATTTGGAAAATTTAAAAATATCGGTAAATCCAGGAGGTCGAAATGAATCCAACACAACTAACGAATCGTCATTCGGAGTTCGGATGAATTTATTATGGGTCATTATGACTCTTCGTTTAAGTTGATGTTTCCTTCAACTGGTTTGTGAAGAAAGGCTTAAAATGCTCTTCAGGGGGAGACATGATGTCAAACTTTCCACCACTCCCAATGCCAGCACCTATGGGGCATTAATCGAGCTACTCTGGGTACATTTGAGGACGTAGGAGGCGGGCACATGACTTTCGGAGGGTGTTCATGTGTCTCCGTGGGACAGAAGGTCCCACAAACAATATAAGCGAGCATGAGAGCATGTATTGCACTGGGGCACGCACACACGAGGCTCTATGAGGAATTCCCTTATGTCGCGCCGTATGCACAACACACAAACTATTTGTGAACTCTTGGACACTCCATGGTGTACATTGGCCATGTAGTACTCAATGGGGGATCAGCTTGGATTCGGCCATGTATAATATGGGATGTTAACACGCACGAGAAAGGGGCAACCCCATGCTAACGAGAGAAAGATAATGTGGGGCATTGGAGAATAGTTGCTCACTCAAGTGGCATGCTTGCAAGTTGGCTTGTTTGTTCAACTCGAGGAAAAGACTATAGGGGCGAGCTAGCCCTTAGTGCCATAATAGTTAAGATGTGGAAACAAAGTAAGACTTGACATGAGAGAATGAAATGTCGACGTTATAAGAACCTATCGATCAAGCGAATGTCTTGGCTGAGAATCTTGGCACAAGAAAGCAATTGTATAGTCGCTACGAGCGAGACTCGAGATAAGTAGTTCTTGTTAGCAAAACTCGAAAAGGAAACAAATGGGTCTAAATCTTAAAAGGAGTATACGAGAAAGAATGGATGGTTTTGATTTAAAAGAATCTTGACGTCGTACGAGCATATTTCACTGCGTAAAAAAGTGAGCCCGTGACACTTAGTTTTAGTTAGGTGCAACAAAGATCGTCATCATCATTGTTGTAGCCAGCTACGACTTTGAGCCCTCTGACAACTGAGGCAACAAGGTGAAGGAAGCAGTGAGAGAGAAATGATCCAAAGAGAGTGATGTATTTGGACACCAACACAGCCACTGTAAACATTTCTTTGTTGAAAAAAAAAACATTAAAAAATTGTTGAATTTTGCTAGATGTAAATACGGAGGAAGGTAAGGACAAATTAGGTAATTCATGCAACTTAAAATGGCTTACAGAAGCAACAAGTTTAGGCCTATTAACCATTATGGAAGAGAAAATTAAAACCCAATGACCATTCTGGTAAAAAAAATCTACGTTGACAATTTTAGTATTTAGAAATGTTTTATTGATTTTTAATTTACTTTCTAAACATTAAAATGGTGTTGTTTTCTAATTGCCCTATTTTAGTATAAATTCATGATTACCGACCCAGAGCCGAAGGCATGATAGAAGATGGTTCAAACAAATTTTTGTACCTCCATTTTTATATATTCCAACAAGCAAACAAAGCAACTGAAGAAATCTGCAAGATATGTACTCCTTTTTTGGATGTCACATTGTCCTACCTGAACTAGTTGTTTTGCACTGGAGTCATGCTACGTAACAGATAGAATCGTAAGCACACAAAAGTCTTTAGTAAGGGAAATTAATAATATTTTGGGTCAATTACAAAGTTACTCTCCCAAGTTTGATGAAACCTTCAATCCCCCCATAGGGTTTCAATTTTTTCAATGTAGTACAAAGTTCATTTAATTTAAGACAATTTGGCCCAAGCCACATTTCCGTCCAGTTTGACCGTTTGGTCTAACGTTAGTGGGCTCGCCTATATGCTGACATGAACTCAATGCAGAACATGTACTGGAGATTTTTAACATTGGGTGAACAGTAAAGCTTACTGTTGTCTTCTACCTACACCTTTCCTCTCACAACAATTAGATAAATCTAATCTTTTTCTTCCTTTGAGCGACATAGACAAGATTTGGGTTTAATATACATAAACCGCTTTCATAACATCGATGCAGACAAGAAATCACGATCATCTTCTTCTTCTCCCTCGGGTACCTATGAGCAACGCAGAGTCTTCCTTCGACCTTCGTGTTCTTCGATCTTCGTGTTCGTTGATCTCTTCTTGGTGTGAAGTCTATGAATTCTGAAATGGAGGGAACTCCACTATGCTTCTGTGGTAGGAGGGCTTGTATGAGCACCTCATAGACTTCCTTGAATCATGAGAAGAGATTTTTTGGGTGTGAAAAGGTAATTTTATGGGTCCTCATATGGTAGGTTGGTATTGCAATATGGCCATTGAATTTAAGGGTTATATTTTTTTTTTTTTGGCAGGTGCAAGAGGGCTGTGAGTATTTTGGTTGGTATGGTCTTGCAACTTTGTTCCCCAATGTTCCATAAACCTAAACAAAAATGGTCATGCCTATAATATACACAAATCACATAAATCAGATAAACTGCTTACAAAAAAAAAAAAAAATGAATTAAGAGATAGAGAAACTGCTTACCAAAAAAGAGAACACTAAATAGCTAAAATAACACATAAATTAAGTAGGAAACCCATTACATAATTGTCTGAGACCAATACATACAAGTTGATGTATATTTCACAAACTCTTTCATATACTTCTACCATAGTGGATATAATTGCATACACCCATTTTAACCCATAGTTGTGAATGCAATCACATCCATCCAAAATAATATATTAAGCCCTATTAAAGACATGTAAGACCGACATAGCAGTAAACACAAATAGAATATTACATAATCAAGTTCCAAACTTAGTTCCAAAAGAGCATCACTTGGTTCCCAAAATAGCATCACATGGTTCTCAAAATAGCATCATTTAGTTCCAAAATAACATCAATGATAACTTTAAATTGCATACATTTTATACCTTTCTCTCTTAGTTTATTGCTTTGTTTTTTAGTTAAACTTGTGCATTTTACCCTTTTTATGTTTAGTTTTTAGCTAATCGAACTTTAGAAGTTAATTGGAAGCAAATTGGATGGTTTTTGGTCAATTTTGTAAAATTGCCTTGCAGATTGGTCGAATCTTCGGATTAAACTATACCAGCTCAGAATGAATCAGGTGATGAGCCTTATATGGTTGGAAAGCTCTGGAAGTCAAATTTCTAGAGAATTTTAGGGTTCGTGATTTCGAATTTTCTAGAGGAAGTTATGCGAGTTTTGGTGTCAGTAGTTTAGTGCTAAAAATTGGCTCGAAGGACTAATCCTGTCAATGCAATCCCTCTGGAGGACTGATCTTGATACTTGGAGGACCGGTTCTGTGCGTATTTTGAGTGAATTTTTGGGATTTTCCATCTCTTTTGGAGGACCTTAACCACCCAATCTTGGTCAAACGTGGAGAGGAATTAGTCAACATTCAAGGAGCCTTTTCAAGCAAGGAGAGAAGGCAAGACACATAAGGAAAGAATGACTCCAAGTCATACAAGGAATCCTAATGTTACTTGGGCTAGGTTCTCTAATTTATACTATAATTGGTTCGTGCACTTGCGAGTAATTGATAGAATAAAATCTATACAACAATCACTTTCCAAATTGCATCACTTAGTTCCAAAGGCTGATATCTGCATATCCAAAATATTTGGTCCCATCAAAATAGCTAATACTTAGGTTTCCATTAGATAGCAGACCTATCAAGGCCTACTTTCCCCATCATCCTTGACTTCTTCTTTCTCTTCCTAGCTAGTTTCAGATGCAATGCTAGCGCTATATAATGGAAGCACATGCAGAGGTTGGGGTTGGTGCACTACATGTCAATGGTCCACTCATGGAGGTTGTGGCTGGTGCACTAAATGCCAATGGTGTTGTTGGTGCAGAAGTTCCTCTTTCCAATCAGACATTATTTGCTCTCGAAAAGAGTGCATTGGCCATGTGTGATTCTTTTTTATCTGTCCAAATATTGTTCAGCCAGCCAAGCAGAACCCGAAGCTCCACGTCTGAGTCATTATCCATGTTGTCATCATCAAGTTCTCCAACATTTTTCCATTGTTTATCTTCATCCTCCACATACTTATTCTTGTTGTCTCCAACTCATTCTTCAGCAAAATCAATTCATTCAACATACACTAGATCATCATTATCAATGCTTAATTCACTGTTTGGGAAATCAGAGTTTGCTGAATCATCTAAGGAACCATCAGAACCTGTTATCTCCCATGGAAGATGAGTTTCAACAGCTCTCTCCATCCTTGGTCTCATTGCAGATCCTCCTCTTAAGCCGCCGAGCTCTGGACGGCGACACTGGTGACACCCTGAAGATGTGGGACGGGGACCCCCTACGCCGAGCAACTGCTCGATGAAATGCCTGACTGAGTCAAGTAAGCTCCTGACTGACATCAAGAAAGAAAGAAAGAAAAGGAAAAAGAAGGAAAGAGGCATGAAACAACCACTCCTTAAGAAGAAAACTTGGAATAATGTAATATGCATTTATCTATTGAAGGGTTACATGACTGGTCAGCCATAGCCAAGAAAAGCAGTACTGCAAAAGCCAAAGCAGCCATGGTTCAAGAGAGAGCGGTATGTGTTCAGAAGGTTAACAATGGTGCTCAAAGCAAGCTCCTGCTGCCGCTAGAGAGATAGACAAACAGAAATGGGTAATATCGATGAAGACAAAAAAATAGCCTGTAATGAAGTAATGTTGATTATGCGTGCGGTGATAGTGGCTCTGTGTGTGTGTGGTGTCGGCTTGCAGGTGCCCTTTTTTTTTTTTTTTTTTTTTTTTCAGGGTTGTTATTATTTGTACACTATTTTTTTCTTTTTGCACACCTTTTTTTATATAATAAAAAAAAAAACTCAAGGAAAAAGACTTTATATTTTTTTTTTTGCACCCCTTTCCTAAAAAAAAAAAAAACACACACACACACATAGCCATACACCCACCCCAGCCCCGATGACCAGGACCTACCTGTCAACCACCCCAGCCTCGACCCGCCCCACTCTCTCTCATTCCCTCTTACCTCGCCGACCACGCACCCCCATCCCCTCATCTTTCTCTATCCCTGAAACCCAACCCCAGCCCCTCACTTTCTCTCTCTACAAATCTCAGTTAGGCAGATTCGCCGGTGAACCAGGCGGCGATAACCCAGCCAAAAGATCACTCTCTCTTCCCCGACTCCCCAACCCAGCCTTCATCGTCAGCCAATGAGCAATTTCATGCGCACACAGCCATCCCGACACCACCACTCCCTCCTCTGGCCACCACCAGTCACCCCACCGGTCGAAAAATACTCCCCAGATGCCGGCTATCACTCCCCAGAACACCCCTTACCGGCCAGCCACCCACACCCACAAAAAAATTGGAGCGGGTTCGATGGACCAGTACCGAACCCGGTAGTTTCGTTCGGTAGGTACCCACCGAACAATCCTATTCTATTTGGCGAGTACCTATCGAACGAAACCACCGGATTCGGCACTGGTCCGCCGAACCAGCTGCAATTTTTTATATTTTTGGCTGTCTGCTTAGGTGAGAGGAGAGAGGGAAGGAGAGATAAAGAGAGAGAGAAAAAGAGAGAGAGAGAGAGAGAGAGAGAGAGANGGGGGGGGGGGGGGGGGGGGGGGGGGGGGGGGGGGGGGGGGGGGGGGGGGGGGGGGGGGGGGGGGGGGGGGGGGGGGGGGATGTGACTGACCTCATTCCGTTTCCAATACCGGAATTTGTATTCGGGATGGGATGACCATGGTACTGATCAAAACCAAACAATGTGGTATAGGATGGGTTCGGGACGAGTTCGGGATCGTGGAAGGCCAGTGGTGGGGGAGCTTCTCCAAGCTGTTCTCGCGACTGTGAACTTGTGGGAGGTCTTGCGCCGGCGAGGGAAGCTCGCTAGTGGTCTGGGTCGCTGGATTCAAGGCCGAGGGAAGCTCGCCAGAATTTGGCCGTGGCTGTGACGCACACGCAGATGGGTGGCTCAGTGGCTGAGTTCTGCGCAGCACCTGGGAAGAGAGGGAGAAGCACTAAGAGCCTAGGAGGAGGGGAAGAGAGTTGAGAGAAAAGAGAACTTGAGAGAATATGGGAGGGGGAAGACAGAACAAAGAAGAAGAAAAAATTGAAATTGCACGGGGAGGGGAGAAGAGAGTTGAGAGAAAAAAGGGGGGGGGGAGAAGAAGATGACAGAACAAAGAGAAAAAAAAAAAGAAATAGTTGAAAGTGGGCTTAGCCTGTCAAGTTTTATGGGGGAAAAGAAAGAGAATGGTATAAAATAAAATAAAATAATAAAATTAATTATATACGGTACGAGACGGGATGCGATGAGATTGAAATGTTGGTACCGTTCCATCCCATTGTATTCGGGATCGGTACGAGATCATCCCAAAAATTACGGGACCTAAACGGTACGAGACATAACCGAGATGGGACGAGATGGAATCAGTATGGGTTCGGTATCCCGGTATTAATGCCCACCCCTAAGTTGTACAACCTGTATTGCGTACTGGGAATTTGAGTAAAAAAAAAAAAAAAATACACTTTTTTTTTTGTTTGATAAAAGAATATACACTTTGTTTATATGTATTATTCAAAATGAACAATAAGAATTTTTTATGTCAAATCCAACAATAGAATGTGTGATTAACTTTTTTTAATTTGGGTAAAGAACTTAACGATGTCTTCAATATTATGAAATTACTAGCCCTTTGGTGCGCGTGTTTTTTACATACAAATTGAATAATTTAGATAATATAAAAAGATATAACGATAATTAATAACAATTAATACATAATTTTTTCACATTTTGCCGCCTGCCTGCCGCTGCCTGCCGGTCATTTGCCCGTCATTTACCCGGCTGCCCACCCACACGGCACCACCATGACCCCCCGAGCTAAGAATCTTGGATTTCTCATTGCTCTTGAGGTTTTGGTGTAGCAGCATTCTCATCATCATCTAGATCTTCTACCATGTCTTCAACACCTTTTGCTTTCCTTTTTCGGCAGCAAAGAACTTCTTCCTAACTGAACTCATTAGGAAGCTCCTTAATTAATACCCCACTTATGGCCCTAACATTAGCATCCACTTCATTAGTAACTGGTACCTCATAAATGCCTCCACTAGACCCTGCTTAACTCTGAAATGGCTCAATAGGGTCCTTGTGCTCTATATCTAGCAGCCTAGTGTTTGGCACAAGTGCACACATGTCCAATACATCTCAATCTGTCTTTAACATAACAAGCCTTCATCTAAATTAGCACCAGACATTATATAATGATAAGTAATATTTAACTATGTCCAAGCTCTTTCACCATACAAGTGATCTCAGTCATAGACATTTTATCCTTGTCATAGTCATCAAACAAAGTAACACCACCATTTACATAATAGGAATCTCACATTTGTCCTCCATGGTTCATGCGTATGGAAAACAAGTCAGGATCACCTGCATACAAAACATCATCCACTTCATAGTTACCATAAAGGCATGTAGGACTACCACCCACAATAGAAAACCAAACAATAATGCACACTATATAAAAAGACATCTAGGACCACCACACACAAAAAGTTCATATGTGAAGAGAAGACACTTACAAATCAAAGACTTTGGGACCACATATAAACACAAGGACAAAGATCCATGACATCAAATTTTTTACACAAGTTTGATACAAGTTTTTAATAGGCCACACTCTATATAGGATTTCAACGATCTGAACTGTCTATTTTTTAAATCTCTATTAAAAGATCATTCTTACAAAAAATTAGGTAAATCGGAAACCATTTACCATATAAAATTAAATAATCAACATTTTAAGTGTTTATTTTGTTAACCATTTAATGTTTATAAATAAATGATTTCCGATTTAATTAATTTTTTTGTAAGAATGATCATTTAATGGAGACCTAAAAAATAGACTGCTCGGATCGTTAAAATCCTATATGGAGTGGGCCTTATTGAAAACTTATGTCAAAATTTGTATAAAAAATAGAAAGCCATGGATCCTCCCCCTAAACACAAAATGCAAAATCCATACAACTCTAAAACATTGACCAAAAACCCTCACACTTGGAAGAATATTAAAGTCCATTATTGAAGGCACATGACAATAACAACTATATTTATCACCTTCCAATTAACAACAACCCATTTAGTATAAAAGTACTTCACTAACACAAAACCCACCAACAACACATATTTATCACAAGCACAACAGTCCATTAATTAAGTGGACAAGCCAAAAAACAAAAGTCCAAATCAGACCATATCCTTAAAAATTTCAACCCAAAAACCCAGATCCCCATCAAATACCAAATATTCAAGACCATAATCATATAAAGCAAAAAAATCAACAAAAAAAAAATCCAGAGATACATACTGTAAAGTGGAGGTCGATCTCCTACACCACTTATTCGCCAACTCATTCTTAAAGGGTTGATTTTCTGTCACTTTCTCTTTCTCAATGTCCAAAGAATCCATAGATGCAAGGTCTTCCATAGCTTTTGTCCTAACTTCACTTGGTTCAGAAAAAATCCTTATAAATGGTCTTTAAGGAACTTAATTAGGTTGTGAGATCTTTGAAGCTTATGCTATGTCAGAAAAAGAGTTTTGGCACCAATACAACCCTCTCATTTGGCGCCAAGACATCTCTCATGAGCATAACCCCCAGTACATGTTCTGTGTTGAGTCGTGTCAGCATATAGGCGGGCCCACTAACGTTAGATCAAACAGTCAAACTGGACAGAAGTGTGGCATGGGCCACATTGTCTTAAATTGAATGAACTTTGTACTACATTGAAAAAATTGAAACCCTATAGAGGAGGGATTGAAGATGGCATCAAACTTGAGAGAGTAACTTTGTAATATATTGACCCTAATTTTTTTGTGTATAGAATATATGCGTCAAGATACCCCCATTTCAAAAGTTCCGCTAAAAAATCTTAACCTTAGATGCTACACGATGGATTAGTAGGGTAACATGCGAACATTATATATGATAAATAGATGTTTTTAAACCCTTAGATCATTCTAATGGTACACCATGAATTAGTGGGATATTTTGAACCCTTAGATCCTTCTAAGGATACACAATGAATTAGTAGGATATTTGAACCCTTCGATCCTTCTAAGGTTACACCATGAATTAGTAAGATATAGTTTTTTGCATCCTTGTCCGCACCAAAGATGGTCTTGTGAGATTGAGGCTTGGAATATCTCATGGACCCTTCTTCTCCTTAATGGATTGACACTGACCTTTGCTGTAGTCCTCATCCTCAATCTCTCGTTGTCCAAACTCATCCATTTGATTGAACTTTTGTTATACAACTCAATACTTAATGAAGTCAAAGGAAGGAGATATTCACGGGGTTGTCAAGTACAGGAAAGGAACATATGCTCTTGATATTATGAGTAGAAAATAAGGTTTAATATATTTTTGGTCCACGAACTTTGGGCGGTTTCTCAATTTGGTTCACTAATTTTAAAACGTGATAAAAATAATCTCGAATTATCCAATTTGTGTCAATCCAGGATCTTCCGTCCAAAAATCTAACGGAAGCTGACGTAGCCGTTAAACGTTGACATGGCACACTGAATGTGTGCCACGTGTCATCTTTTTTTATTTTATTTTCGGATTTTTTTCTATTTTTCTATTTTTATAAACTTTAAAAATTAATTAAAAATAGCTCCGGACTCATAAAAATATACGAAAAATTTCTACAACCTCGTCTTAACTAATACTAATTTATTATAGGGCCAAATTACCAATTTGCCCTTTGAGAGTTTCCATAAAATTTGGGAAGTCCAAATTTATTTTATAGACTCTAAGACCGAGAGGTCTTTTTGGTAGCAAGTGTTCACGAGAAAGGAAGTGTTAGTTTTTAAAAGACCAACGGTGCAAACCTCGTATTTTTTGGAGCTCGGGAGATTATTCTATGAATTTCCAAAAAGTCTAGAATATTTTAATTTTTTAAAAATAAATTTAGACTTCCTAAATTTTCAAGAAACTCTCAGAGAGCAAATTGGTAATTTGGTCCCATAATAAATTATTATTAGTCAAGACGAAGTCATAGAAATTTTCTGTATATTTTTATGAGTCCGGAGCTATTTTTAATTAATTTTTAAAATTTATAAAAATAAAAAAAATCTGAAAATAAAATAAAAGAGACGACACATGGCGCATTTTCAGTGCGCCACGTCAGCGTTTAACTGCTACAGCTGCCTCCGTTAGATATTTAGACGGAAAATCTTGAATTGATACAAATTGGATAATTCAAAGTTATTTTTGTCACGTTTTAAAATTAGTGAATCAAATTGAGAAACCGTCCAAAATTCGTGGACCAAAAATGTATTTAACCCTAATAAATAATAATACCAGCAACTAGCCGAAGTTCAAGACGAGGTCTTGGGGTGCCATGTCTGTAGTCTGTACACCAAGCTTAACCAAAACCCTCAAGTGCAGGCCCAAACAAAAATTACTTGTTAAGAAAAAATTCCTCCCCATAAAGGAACAGGTGTCAAAATATGATTTTACTTGTAACCAAAATTACTCATCCATAAAAACCCATAAATAAAAAAACCTGGCATTGTTCACCATTTAAAGGACTTAAATACTCACTGGTCTTACAAAGAACTAAAAAAGATGTAGCCGGGGGGAAAAGCTGATATCATAATATCATAAACACTATATCAGTAACTACAAAAATTCATTCAAATTAAAGCAAACTGAAACAATCACTTGGAACTCCAGTGACAAAATTGATAAGAAAAGAGAAAAAAGGGAAGGAAAAGAAGATTATAACTCTTACTCAATGCACAACTGTCGGTAAAATACAACAAGACCTCTTCTCTTGAAAGCTATACACAAAAATTTCTTTTGTAGGACAACAGATAATCAAAAAGCTATGTACAATGCTCCTCTTCATCAGCCTTGCACTGCCAGGACCTGCAAGTGATCTAAAAATACTTGCAGGCTCAAATCATCAGTGAAAACAATATCTGAGCCATCTGTGTATGTTGAATTCTGGGTAACAGATGGATTCAACTTTGCAAGAAGAAACCTTGCCTGGCTGCCATGCTGGTCACATTTAATAAGCTTAGGTGCAGGAACTCGGTCAGCCACCAATTGCTCTGCATCAATTTCCGGGGCTTCCAACAGCTTCCTCAAATTCTCATGGTTTGGGTCCTTGTCATAACCAAGCTTCCTCCATTGAGCAATCTTGGACCCGTAATGAATAACCACATGAAAGTAAGAATCAAAGAGCAAGATAACATCTGGAGAGATGGAGCGAACATCTAGGAGGACTGGAACGGGTGGACCATCAAAGGAATACTGGAAAAGCGTAGGTTGGATCATGATAAGAGAACCCACCACCCCCTCACGGTTCAGCATCAGCCGGAAGAAAGCAGTCTCATCAGGACTACTATTAAAGACATCAATAAACTGAGACCTCCTCAAGTAATACATGAATTGGGGATAAAGGGAGAAGTTGGATGACAATCGGAAAGAAGATGGATCTTCCTCCATGTAATCTCCAAATTTGGAAGCAAAACGGATCAACATGTCATCCAGCCATCTGATAACATCTCGAGCAAAACAATTCTCGGCTCGGTGAATAGCAAGTCTGGCTATCACTGAAGCTGCTGCTTCTTGATCAAACCCAGCAGCCACTTCTGGTGAACGGTTCCCCACCCATCTTCTTGCAGCAGTTGTCACCCTTTTCCGGATTCCCATGTTCCCATGCCGGTATCGTGTTATGAACTGTATGAAGAATGCCGACGCAGGTTGAACTTTCTGGTCATCACTCACTTGGAAGAAAAAAGCAATGCATGTTTTATTGGTGATTGTACCCAATTTCCACATATAGGTGCCACCCTCCCCAATCTCACTGCTACTCACTAAATTGTTGACTTTCTCAAGAGAAACACAAGGACCTAGGGCTCCACAGATTTTAACATCTTTAGTGGTCACTATCTCAATGGTTGCATCAAAATACATCTTCAAATACCCCTCTTCATCATGAGTAAAAATGTGCCGCAAACATTTTCTGAATTGGTTCGACTCAAATGTCTCACCTAGCATCATGAAACCACCCGATTTCTCAACAGGATCCTTTAGCTCTGCAATTCCAGCTTGATCAAGAGAACAGGCAAACAAATCGAGAACAATAGATGCATCAGTTAACCGCTGTGACAGTTTCCTATAGAAGATGCAAGATCTACTATAATAAGGTGCATGACCATTGATGAGGTCTTGGTGAGTTCTGATGGAGTTACTAAGATCTGAGTCTACAATGATTCCTGGGCCTAAAGTTGCAGGTCCAGATGTGAAGACCATGATTCTGGAGCCCGTACTGACTAAGGATCCTTCCAGAAGTCCCAGTGCAGCTGATATTGCTGCTCCTGTAGACCTTCTTGGGCGATGGCCGGGTTTTACTTGAACTGAAGAATGGATCTCTTCAATTGCAGTTGTGATGTTGAACTCACATTCAGATACTGGTAGCAAAAAACCCTGCTTTTGGTTTACTGGCATCATTCCAAGTTGTTGCTGCTTTGTTCGGTTAATGCCCAGAAGTTGTTGAGTCTAAGAGTTTATAAAGCATGTAATCCATTATCTTCCAATCATATACACGATGAATTAAAATGCAATCTATAAGAAAATTCAGAAATTCAAACTAAGGCACAGGACACTCTAACATTTACTCTATAGGGAAGAAAAAAAGCAGACATAAGTTGGACCAGATGACAAAGGAGAAATCTGGACCTGAATTAGTGTACATGGAGACTAATCCTTAAGTAGGGAGCATTTCGAGAATCTGGAAGGTTCTGAGATTGATACAATTACCAAATGCCCGAAGTGGTAAAAGTACTTATGGGTATCGACTATTCTCAAGGACTTGACTACAGACTACCAAATGGATTGCCTTCAAATTTGAGCTCCAAGTTATTGATATCTTCACAAAATGGATTGTCTTCTACACTACCTAAAGCAACCCATTCATAATCATAAATAGAAATCCCCCAAAGCAGAAGCAGTTTCTGTAAAAATTAAACTCTGCAGTAGAGTCCAAGCATTACCCAATACAAACAACAGCAAAAATGTCTAATCCACATTTCTACTTCTGAACAAATATGGCAAATAAAGAAGAAATAAGTACCTGAAGCGATGAAAGCTCCCGTTCTCCGTGAAACACCACGACCCTCGAGCACTCTGAAAATCCAAGATCATGAACACGAACCATTGAATCAAACGTGACCAGACCCACCAAAGCAGTCTCTGGCAGTTGCTCCAGAACAAGCAAAAGCTCATTTTTAAGAGCCAGAAGCTCCTCCCCCGCCGTGCACGCGTCCACAACCAACACAAACGCCGGTCTGACCCCTCGCGGATCCCCGTCCGACCCGGAAGTCGGCGACGAAGACACCATAGACGACAGCGACATGGAAGACGACGACAATCCCTTGGCCCAACTGCGGTTCAGATCCGAATTCGCAACTGGGCTCGCGAGTTTCCGACCCGAAGGCGCGTACTCGACGGAGCTGTAAGTCGGGAAGAGCTCGGCGGGGAGATTGGTCTCGCCTATGTTGGAGTAAGAGTGAGGGAACGAGTTCTTGTGGTGGCAGAACGAACAGAACCAGATGCGAGACGTGTACTCGACCCGGGCATAGGGGTTCAAAACGGCGCCGCATTGGAAGCAAGTGACCGGGTCGTAGGGAAGTATTGGGAGTTCCGCTTGTTGCATCAATGGCGTGCACATAACGCTTAGAGGGATTACTAGCGCTGTGGTTTCTTGTTTTGAAGCTGGCCATGAGTTCCAGGACCATCGGAGGCCTTCGATTGCCTCCAATTCCACGAAATCCATGGAGAAATCGACGAGGGTTCGGCTAAAGTTTGTCTTTCTTTTTTTTCTGCTTCAGTTTAGTTTCATTGGTTTTGCTCGTGGGTCAGAGAAACCCTAACCCCAACCCTGAACTAACATATAGATCCGGTATACGTTTTGTTTGAGGTTTAGGAGGGGGAAGTGGAATAAAAGAAGAGAATCAAACTCATTGAAGTAAAGAGGGGGGAGTGGAATAAAAGAAGTGGGGGAGGAGTGTGTTTGGTTCTCGGGAAAGTGAGAGAAAAGAAGGCAAACCCGACATTTTGATCTTGTGTGAGTAGATTTTAGTTGAGTATAAAGTTCGATTCAGTGCGGCGGAGACCAGAGATATGCACAAACAAACCCAACAAATGGTCGCCACGTCGTATGGTTCCCTTATGGTGGCCCCTCATGGTTGCCACGTCATATGGGCTCTTAAGAGCGAGCTCGAGCTCACTCACAGTTGAGGCGCAAAAAATGTTGGGTATTTCGTACGGAGAGCTCTTCCTCTTGATCGGAGCCACAGCTGCTCTCGTCGGTACAGACACACTCTCTCTCTCTCTCTGTTTGTATTTTTTTCAAAAGATAAATGCTTTGCAGTCCAATTTTACTCTCAACTTTTCTCTGAGTTTGGCTCTGTAGCATCTTCGTTTTCAAGGTTGGTTCTGATTTTTTTTTTGGTTGGGTGAAGTCATAGACTTTTTGGGTTATCTGAGATTGTGGGGTTTAATCAAAGATTGATAATTTTATTGGAAACAGTAACTGAAAAAGTGAAGTGGGTTTGATGGGCAATGAGTTGTGTTGTAGGACCAAAGGATTTGCCCAGAATCGCTAGAACAGCTGGGAGGTTAGCGGGTCGGGCAATCGGGTACGTGCAGTTAGCTCGTGGCCAATTCGACAATGTTATGCAGCAGTCTCAAGCTCGCCAGGTACTTCTTCTAATTACTAATGCTCTTTATTCAAGAAAAAACCAAAGAGATTAATTAATTAATGATAACTATCATTCTATCATCAGTTATTGTGAGCTAATTTGCTTTGTGCACAACAGGCTAAGACCATGTCCTTGAAACAAATGTTTTTTTGTTTTAATTTATGTCCTTTGCATGAACATTTAGGTTCATAAAGAACTTCAAGATGCATTGGCGCAAATAGAATCGATTCGTTATGAAGTCCGAAATTTCTCACTTATAAATCCTGGTCCACTGACTAGAAAGCTGATGGACAATCCTCAAGACGTGGCCCCTCCGGATAATGGTAGTATTCTTAGCAGCCATAAATTGCTGACCCAAGTAATGTTTTGCTTCTCTCATGATTACCAGTTTATATGTTTTCTTGTTAGGGGCCAACAGCTCATTTGAGAAGCCCAAGGAGGAGCTGAAGCCAACGAATGTTGTGATGAAGGTTTTGTAGTACAATTTCTTCTTATAACAGCCCACGTTGCATCATCTTGAACTCCTTGTACGTATCTTTCGCAGGATTATACTTTCAGAACCTCAGACTCACTTAATATGCATAGCCAAGCAACTGCATATGCAAAATTGGCTGAATCTGATGCTGTGAAGACTAGCTCTTTGAAGAGTAGTGCAGAGAAAGAGAACTTTAATGATGAAAGTGGTCTTTTTGCTGTTCTCCCAATATCAGCTGAAAGTGCTGGGATGCTACCGAATCGCAAGGGTAATAGTCTTCTGAATTATAACACTGATATTGATATGATCGTTTACTTTGTGGTCCCAATTTGAGCACACCACTGGGGACAGTCTAATGGAATTTCCCTTTCCAATATCTTGAGAAACAACAAATCTTTAAATTTTATTATGCAAACTATTTACTTTTTTAAATCGCCCACATTATCTTAAGTTGAATTCTTGACGACGTGTGCTGCAAATATTATAGTTTCATATGAATGCTTGTCTTTACTAGCCATTTTTCATGCCTTGTATGGTTGGCCAAGAAAGGTGTTGCTCGTGCTCATGGCCTAGTTGTGTATTCCCCATATGGTGTTGATTTTCTATTGATGGTGATTGTATCTGGGTTTGCAAGTTTTCACTTGGATTTTTCCAGGAAATACTTACTTCTTGATATCAGAGCCTGAAAAATCTTGCACGTTAAATTATTTCTATAAATCTTTGTTCTGACACACACACAAATATAAACACTTGTTTAAATTTAAATTGAACATGCCGTAGTTTTTTCTGAAGAGAATTTGCAAATAGTTGTGCTTTTCTTAGATATATATGTTCAAATAGATAACCAGTGGTTGTGATGACAGAGAATGTTAATGGATCAGACATTGTGTTGGAAGCAGTACTTGAAGCAGAGGTAGCCTGTAATGCCAAAGATTTCTTTTCACAGCCTGAAAATCAAATACAGTGAACTTAAAAGGTGATGCTACTTTTTTATCTTCCTCACTTTGTTTATGTTTGGAAACTCATAGTTATATTAAGTACATAATGGAACTAGGTTTATATTACTACTTATGAAAATGGAAAAGTATTGGGCATGCTTAAGACCTATGTTTCTTCTTGCAACCACTGGGACCAATGATCATTATTACTTAGGAAAAAACTAATGGCGATGTTTAGGGTGTAAGCCTGTAAGGGAGGGTAGTTGTGGCCTGGATTATATCATATGTGAGTCAATTTGTTTTTCTGCATATTCAACACATGCTAGTTTTATAATACTAGCTTGATTGCCAGCATCAACTTTGGTGATAATGCAACAGGATTGGCTTCAATTTCCCTTGAGGATTTCAGCAATCTCCTCACATTTAGTTTAGCTTTGAGAATCTCTTACAATCAAGCCCTCTTTGCTTAGGAAGGAGAGATAATTGGTACTGTCACACATGGTTATAATAATTTTAGAATCAACAGATGCTCATGCTTCCTTGGAGTAAAATGAGAAGAATAGATTATGTTGAGAATATTGAACTTGGATCTTGTTTCTAACTATTAAGAGGTCTAGTTTTCTTAATAACCAATATTATCCTTTACATGATTGTTGCTTGAAATAAAGAGATGATTATAAAAATTGTAAAATGGAACAACAAATATGATAGGGTGTTAGTGGTAAACAATTTTATGTTTAACTAATAGGGTATGTCATAAGGGGGAAAAAAAACTAATCAGGTTTGGGTTTAAATCTCGAAATCTATAGAGTTACAAAATTATAGAGATTTATGCCAAAAAAATACGTTTTATTTCCAGTCAAGAGGCCATTTCTTTTCCGCCTTAAAAAAAACTAAAGGTAGAGTTTAATTAAACTAGGTATGGATTTGATTTTAGGAAAAGTTTTGATGTGAACTGAACCAACCACCGCGGATTATTGGGTTAACCTGATCCAATCTGTCTGCTGGTCTTTTCAAAATTGTTAACATGATTTAGCCATGATGCCAATGAAAATGACAGTGTTCTACCTTTATAAATATAACTTTTTTGAGTTTGATTATTGAGCAGCTAGAGCAGTCATGATGAAGGCATCTTTAGATTCATCAAAATAGATGCATGAAATAATTGAAATTGTTTCAGTTTCTATCAAAATGACAGCCTGACAGGAATAATGTATGCATCTTTGCATTATTTAACAATTTTTATTGGATGATATAATTATTTAAGACTCCTGTCATTATGTTTGTCAAATTGGAATCGTTGAATTGTTTCTGCAGACACAGTTTTTTGTATTTTAATCTCAACAAGACCTAATCAAGAAGGGCATTGCTGACGATAATTTCACATCCTAAGATTCAGATACTCAACCGACCTGCAAGGAAATCTTCTTCCGGTCATGCTTTTCACATCCTGAGATTCAGATACTCTGGCGCCATATGCAACCAACCTGCAAAAAAATCTTTCTTCCAGTCTTGCTTTTTGGGCTTTAGGTCAATGAGTCAGTATATGGGAGTATATTTGTAGTTCATTTTTGGGGTCAATATTGTGTTTGCACATATTACTAATGTAGCCTTCACTTCTGAACTTGTAGTTTCTTGACGAAGAAAATATAATTTAGAAGTGCTTGCTTTCCTTCTGTTTTGCTGGTGTTTTCCTGACGAGTAGGTTAAAATTGTGATGGTGATGGAAGGGTGGTTTTAACTTTTAGAAGTAGAAATAGAAGGAACCAGGACTGTTTGCTGTGTAGTTAACACTACATAGTAGTGTACATGGATAGAAGATAAGGAAGAAAAATGAGCTAAGTGGCCATGCCTCATCAAACTAGGTGCATATCCCCATTGACACATTGCTTGCTTGAATCATGTTACAAAATGGTTATATCATCATGTACTCTTTTTATTAAGGCCAGCCTCTCTTCTATTTGAAAATTTTAGAAAGTGCAAAAGTAGTAAAAGACTCTAAAAATAAGAAATAAACGAAGTAATCTCTCTCATTATATGGAGAAAACCGTGGATATGACGTAGTGAGTTCAACTATTCATGAGAGAAGCTATCTGTTAAAGTTTTTCATTGAAAAATATGAGGTTTAGCCTCATATGGTGCAGACTCACACTTCGGAGGCAAATCCATTGCCATGAAAACATGGGAAGTTGGGTACCGCTACCTTTTTTAATTTACCCACAAAGACCTACAACAACTAGTCTCCAACAAATTGTGCAGGAATATATACGATATATACCTCTTAGCTGTAGATTCTGAGACGTTTCTCATAATTTTTTACTACTCTTGCAATAGGGATGGCCTCTAAAATAAAGTATCACAGATTCACAATTTTAGATTAGATGATTTGCGTGCTAGGATTCCCTTTTTTTTTGGTCAACATGCTAAACAGTCTACATGATCATATGCTGATGGAGGGAATCAAGGCCTATGTTAGGTTACATGAGCAGGCTCCAAACCCACCTTTCAGTTTTGGGTTCGGGCCACGTAATTTTGGGTTGGGTTCAAATTTTCCTTCCATGATTTGAACCTGCTTGGACGAGAGGGATAAAATAATCTATTCTTATTAATTGAAGACTTATTTGTGTTTTTACTGTCCATAATTTCACTCAATTCTCATTTTACCACCTAAATATTTATTTGTCCTACTTTATCACCTTCAATTATTTGCAGTGTCCCAATAAACTTTTTTCCGTCCATTCTATTCTGTCATCTAAGCCGTAAAAAATATTGATGTGACATGGGTATTTTGGATTTTTCACCCAATTTTGACCACATGGACACTCACCCAACCATATGGCATAGACAAATCCAACTTTTAACCTACGTGGCATAGTCGAAATTGGGTGAAAGGTCCAAGATATCCATACCACGTCAACAATTTTGACGGCTTGGGTGACAGAATAGACGAAAAAATATTTACTGGGACATGAAAAATAGTTGTAGATAATAAAGTGAGATAAATAAACATTTGGGTGATAAAGTAAGAATCGATTAAAAATATGAATGGTAAAGACATAATTAAGCCTTAATTAAAATAATTTAGGGAGCTTCTATTTGCAATTGGTTTTTTGGCTAATTAACATAAATAACATGGATGTGCATGGGATTCAGATTTTCTGACGAGTTTAATTATAATCGTGTAATATAAATTTATATAATTTTATGCACATATAAAAAGTGCTATGGACTATCATTCATTTCATCTTTTACTCTTTATCACCGAATAATAAATATATGGTTGAAAATGAAAGACTACTATAAAAGTATGAAAATTTTCTCTTATTAAAAAATTTAAGATATGTTATATCATGAGATTGTAAATCTAATCGAACTTATTGGTTAAGTATTCCTGTTAAAATTGGGGTGGGTCAGTTACCGAACCGGAGTTGGCGGAATGCCACAAAATTGAGCCGCCACCGTACTGCCGGAAGTCGATTACCGACGAATCGAAGTTGGGTCAGCTTCAATCAGTGGCAGTTGGAGTCAGAGAGAGAGAGAGAGAGAGATAAAAAAAAGGGCTGGTTGGTGGGAGAGAGAGGCGACGACGATGGGTGGAGATGGTGCCATGGTGGGGCTGGTTTCTGGGTTGGGTAGTGCTGGGTTAGTGGTCGATGGTGGTGGAGGAAGTGGAGGTGGTGGTGCACTGGTACTGGTTTCTGGAGATTGAAGGAGAGAGAAAGAGAGGGACGAAGATGATGGTGGCAGCACGAACCAAGCAAGGACTGGTCGGAGGAGAAGAAGAAGAAGAAGAAGAAATGAGAAGGAAGAGGGTCGATATCGGTATTTGACGATTTCTGACGATTTGGGATTTCCAAAACCACTGCCACTATCAACAAGCGTCAGATTGGTATAAAATTGCCAACAACAGTAACGGTTGTCGCCACTTCGGTTGGTCTTTAGTGTTTTTCGGTCAGTGTGACGATTTTTCGATATTTTGGTAGTTTTTCCCAGCCTTTGTTAAAATGCATGATATAATTTGAGTCAGAAAATTTACATATAAGAAGGGTTTTGTTGCCTCCGCGATCATTCGATTCTAGTTTAATCATACTACATGCACCCAACCTGTCAAAAATAATTGCTTTCTGATTAGATGAAACAAGGGGCTGCCACAGTGTCAGATCCAAGAAATCCATAATGCATGTGTGTGTTTGAGAGAGAGAGCGAGAGAGCTAGCCCATGGACTTGTGATTTGTTATATCTCGAAAAGATAAGTGCAATGAATATTATTGGCCTAAATCAAATGTTAGTGATCCCGGCCATAAAATTCAATCACAATTATAAATTAATAAACACACACAACTCACAAGCAAGTCCTACTAATTAATTATAGCTATATATATAACTACCATATCATTCACATTATTATGAATAGAATTCCAACCACGTTCACTAGCAGCCTACAATCACCAGTCAGATATACATATATTTGATTATCAGATCAATTTAATGATAAACAAATGGAATATAAATTAATGGCCATAAATGAAAGCCCCATCAACATGCACATGGCCTTGTTCCCCCTCCCTCACTTGCCTCATGAATTTATTAGTATCTTCCTCAGAGACAAATTATTGCATACATTATAAAAGGAAATTGATCATAAAAATAAAGAATCTCTTTCGGGAAAAAAAATAGCATTAAATTTGAATGAATAAAACACACAACAACCATGACAACAAGGCCACCAACAACAAAATAATGGGTAATGATAGCAATTAGCAATAAACAAGGCAGACACTAGGGTTAAGTTTATTGCTTCTTGTCCATTACACATGTCCAGCAATCTTAATTTAATTACTATCTATATACCATCACATAAAAATACAAAAACATTAAAAGAACGCACACCCTGGTGATCCATCCAAATTAAGAACACACACCCTGGTAACCCCATGCCATCAAGCTCAGCTTCTGCTTTTGCATTTCTCCATAGCTCTAGGAGCTGAAAGTAGTAATTGAAACAAATTAAAATGGAGTTAGTAATACGTAGATGAAAGTTAGTTTTTTTTGTTACAAAAGAGCAACATATCTTGTACCCAATTAAGCACTTCTGAAAACTATTATTATTATTTGGAAAATCATTCACATATATATATATATATTATCACTAAATTAGGTCATAATTAAATAAGAGTATTAGCCTGCAAGATTAGATAATTTATGTGGGTACATACCAAGTCCAATTGCTTCTGACCCTTTCATTATTCGCAGGCGCTTGCATGAATCAACAAACATCCTGCACACAATTAGTTAAGTCAATTAAGTGGTACTTTTGTTAATACAATTTAATTTAATTCTTATATATTTATTTTATTTTATTATTTGGTTTAGGGTTTGTAGCTAGAGAGGGATGAGAAGAGAACTTACTCCCATGGAACATCACCCACGAGCATCCAGTCGCCATCCTTATCTTCATAGGTTGGCACATACTCCGAGCTGTTCAGAAGATCCATCAACTTGCTCTCATTCATGAAGTCTATCATTCCTTGGGCCCCATAGTAACCTTCAATCATCAACACCAATATGATCGACAATTAATTAATTAATTGATTAATTAAAGAGCTAGCTAAATACTATATAATATTAATGAAGTGACAATTCACAAGCTAGCAGGTTCTTGTATAATAATACAAAAACGTCTACAATTTCATGTGCACTAATTTGGGCATCAAATTAAAAATTCCTGATCGATCAAGATCTAAAACAAGGTGGTACTACTACTGCAATTTCTAAATTAAGCAATTCAATTAAACATGTCCCCAACATAATGTCATATTAATAATATTCTTTCTTATTTTTCTGTATGTTTTGCAAAAGTAATTAATTAATTAAATTGGGGATTTGGGTTTGTTCTCACTAGCTAGCTATATATGAACTTTTTATATTGCCCACTCAGAAGCTTGATTAATCAATTGTATATGGCCAACCTAATTAAACTTACCCATGGTGAAGGAGCTGAACATTTTAGCCAAGGCATCAGACAGCTCTTGGTAGCTCTTGTACATCTTCAAATCCACCTTACGAAGATAAGGTGCTCCATCCATGCAAACCTTGACAAACGCAGCGCTGCAGTTGCTTATTGCTGCCTTCTGATCACTGCTCTCCTCGCTTGTGTTCTTCTGCGCCATCATGTTCTTGCGGTATGATCGCACTGGTGGCCAACCCACAACTTGTGCCCTGAAAACCCACATTAATATTATTTAATTAATGAATTTAGGGCACTAGATAGAAAACCCTAATTAATTAACGTTCTTAGTCAATTAAGCACTACCAACAAAGTCACAAAATAAGCAGAATTTTCAGATCAATTAAGATATTGAAATGAGATCAGTGTGTCAAAACAATCTAAAAATTAACTAAACAAAAAGAAAAGGTTTATTATATATTCAAAATTAAGGAATAATTCACTTATCATATAGTTTGGTATGTTATATTATTAAATTGTCAATCTGAATTAATATCAGTAATTAGATGAACACTAGCTTATTTGAATATGTGATATTAGATTGACAATATGTTAACATATTTGACAAGAGAGCGTCTATCCAAAAGGTGATCAAAACAATTTTACAATATGTGTGTAAGCCTAAACCAAAAAGTGATCCATTGAGGTTACATAGACTAATTAAAACCAACAAATTAATCAAGAAAATTAAGGAGCTAGAACCCAATTCCACTTACTTGGCTGGTGGCTTTGCTGGGTCTTTTGTGAGGCTGTTCTTGTCCTTGGAAGCAACATTCTTGGAATTGTCTTTCAGATCATCCTTGGACTGAAGGTTGAGTTTGAGATCCACAGTCTCAGAGAACCCTCTCTTCCCAGTAGCCTTGGGAGTCTGAGGCTCTGCTGCAGGCTCAGTGATCACATTCATCACAGTAGTAGTAGTACCACCCCCACCAGGCAGCCCAAGGCACAACTCAGTCTCTTTCAGGTTCATCATCTTCCTGCTAACAGCTTCCATGGAAACTCAGCCACACCCCACACAAAAGTGCTTCGATATAGAGCTGCTTCTGGTTCTGCTTCTGCTTCTCTAGCTATCTGCTTCTGCTCTCTATTGTGGTTTAGTTTTGACAAAGAGAGAGAGAGACCCCCACACAATAATATAACTGCGTGGGACGCTTGTGCCTGTGTCTGCATGTGTACGTCCTATCGAGTTTCTGGCGTATGGTGGTTCGACAACTGGAGCAATCGGGAGCGTTGATTTTGTTGGCAATAATCATTTGCCGACGCGTGATTAGATTTGGAGGCAGTGGCTAATATTGCATGATCCTTAAGCCCAATTTGCTTCTTTCGGAGTCAACGATCATCACATGCAAGGCACCGGTCAGAGAAATTCACCTAAGAATAACTACCCAAAACTATTTTAATAATATTTAAGTAAAATAAACCAATTTAATATGAGAGTCACTAATATTAAGCTATATATGACTGTCCTATATAATCACAGTTGAGAATATATGGGGTTAATTAATATATAAAAGTTTAGGATCTATATAGGTTTAAGGCTTTAGATTTAAATTTGAGGGGTTGAATGTTAAATATCCCACATTTTTAAGATATATAAGCCTTGTGTATATAGTGTATAAGCCATATCCCACATGCAATCCTTCTCTTATGGGGCTTTGACATGGTATCAGAGCTCATAGTGTGTATTCCTGGACATTTTGGACCAAGTGTATGTTGGGCATTTGGCCCGGTACCCGTTTGCCTGAGTCAGTCAAACAGTTGTGCATGTCTTAAACTTACAATTGAGTTCGTAGGTGAAACATTTTTTGGCTGGTTAACCTAGATGGGAAGCCAGAAGTCGGCTAGCGGTTGGCCGAAGGGTGGTAAGGGATAAAGGATGTGCCCATGGACAAAGTGGTAACCTCATGACACCATGGCTCAAAATTAATACCTAATTCATTTGAATTTGATTAGTACATATCCCAACTAAAAAAATAATCACGTACTGTTTTTCTAAAAAAGTTTAAAGCATTTAGTATTTAATCTATATTTTCATATAAATAAAATTCAAAATAAACATATATAAACAAATAAAACATGATCACATTAGCTGAGATTCAAAGTTTTGAGATTTTTTTTAATGTCTTAGGCATTACTCAAACAGTCAAACTATCTATATTAGACTTTTTTTAATTTGGTTGATCATATCGTCCTAGTATATATGTGATTAGTAAATATCGAATTTTCTTTTGTATTTTTAATTGTATGGCTTGCAAAAGGGATAGAACTTATAATCTCTATTTTATATATTAGCATACAAATTTAGGGCTACATATATTGAAGGCCTAGCTTGTATATTGTGATTTGTTGTGGCACATCAACTGATTAAATTGATGATTTATTCAAGAGCTAATTATGCTCCAACCAATTAAGGCACTTAGCTAGGTTTGTGCATACCTTGCTTTAATTACTATCTTAATTTCATGCGAGTGCACATGCCATCCCACTACGTGTGGCAGTGTACGTTACGCCCAGATACCCTTTGATTGGTTTTTTCAAGTTAGGAAACTTAGGCCCAAAAATTAAGAAGCTAAAAAAATTCAATAAAAATAAAACTACTGTCTCAAATCTGGTTTCATGTTGGAACATGGCTACAAGATTAATTTGAGTATCACATTGTATAGAGATCATGAATCTCCTCTCTGCAATCAAATGTTGGGGCCCGACCAGGAAACAGAAAAAGAAAAAGTTTGGTCCAAGTCACATTATACATTTACTACTGACTTATAGATTTAACTTGTTTTCAATATTTTTAATTGTTATTCATCTTTAAAGAGTAATATACACAAAAATACTCTAAAGATAACCAGTTAATAAGATAATACGATGCTAACCACCTTTAATTTTGGGCCTACTATATAATGTAATCTCATGATCCAAACCGTTCATATTTAAGGTCTCCATTAAAAGATCAATCTTGTAAAAAATCAACCAAATCAGAAATCATTTAACCATTTGATTATCATTACAATCATTTTATGTTTTATTGAAAAACTTGTATTCGTCCATGTATAAGAGTACAATTAGCTTACTAATAGTTAACTAAACAATTTCTGATTTTGTTGATTTTTTACAAGGATGATCTTTGAATGAGATATTTGAATGAGAATCTAAAAAATAAACGGTATGAATCATGAAATTACATTATATAATGGATTCAAAATAATAGTTAGCATTGTATTATCTTATTAATTAATTAGCTCTAAAGTTCCCTCGAAATATACATACTATATTTATCAATCACATTACTGATTGTATTTCTATAAAAATAAAACTTATGTATGTGTACGTATAGAGTAGTGCTCTAAAACTAACTGGTTAGTAAGTTAATACGAAACTAACCATACTTTTGAGACTACCACATAACTAATTTCATAATTTGAACCGTCAATTATTTAGGTCATACTTCAAAAATTATCATTGCAAAAAATCAACTAAATCAGAAATCATTTAGTCATCTAATTGAGATCACATAAATAGACGATCAGTTTTAGATAAAAGCATATAAATAGTTGTTATTATAATCAAATAACTAAATGACTTCCGATTTTGAAGATTTTTTACAAGGATGATTTTTGAAGTATGACCTAAAAAATAAACGCTTCGGATTTTGAGATTAAATTGTGCGGTGAACTCAATAAGGTGGTTAGATTTATATTAACTTACTAATTAGTTAATTTTAGAACATTTTTTGTACGTATATATGAATTTTAGGTAAATTCCACAATATTTATATATTAGAAAGACTCAAAAAGAGTCAAAGACACATAATAATTAATGAATTAAACCACACCATTTTAGCAAATGATTTCTTGCATTACCATGCATGCATGTTCCTTTGGTCCGTTGCCCTGTTCTTTTCCATCAATTTAATTGAATGTACGTGTTGGGTGTTAAGAGGAGCATATCAGTAACCACGTCTGAGCCATTTGCAATTGTGTCCATACAAATGTAAATAGTTTATAACAACATGCACCACTCTTCTAGGAACCTTCCAAATATATGCATAATCGCACATGAACCAGTAACGCTATATATATATATATATATATATATATATGAAAGACAGAAAGAGTAATTTATTATATTCAAAATTAAGCTACCTACAAATAAAATTAAGCACATGATTTGTTATAATTAATTCTAAACCATTAATAACAATTTCCAGTTGACCCTACTGAGATATTTAACTGTTTTTTTTTTTAAGATATCAAAAGCTTTTTTTTTTTTTTTTTTCTAACTCGATCAAATAATGTTGCAATATATATGCAATCGATGTTAAATTATCAAAATTATGCATATGGTGAAAACTTCATTATGATAAGTAGTAAAAGGGATTGCATATGGGTGTATTCTTCAATGCAAGTCAATAATTCGAATCATTCTTATTAGGTTCCCAAGAACTATGTACCATCATAAAAAATTAACAAGTTGAAAAGCATTTTAACGTTCTATAACCAATTATAAATACAAAAATATAGTGTTTTGGTAAATACTAAAATGATCATGATAATAATTAATAGTCAAATGAGTTTTTATTTTTATTGATTTTTTACATAAATAATTCTTATATAAAATTTAAAAATTATACAGTTCAAATGATTGGACCACATTGTTGAGGCAACAATATGATCGGTCCAATATTGTAGAAGCTAGCTAGCTAGCTAGCTAGCTATATGGCTGCAGGACACATGAACATCAATCGCTAGCAAGTGTTGAACATCATTGATCCGAAAACTTTTAGGGCATGGTGATGACTTAGAGACAGGTCACATCCCCAAGAGAAGGAAACATCCCTAACCCTAGCTGTGCCCTTGCCCTGTCAACGTCCTCCCAACCCCCTTCAACCCCATTCTGGGTTGTTTCTTTCATTTCTAACCTATAGCTATATCATCACCATAATTATCGCATTGTCTGATGAGCTGAGGCCCTCTCCTAGCCACGAATTCTTTCAACACGTACTCCGCAAAATCGAGTACTCCTTGAAAGGAAAAATATACCCTCTCCTTCTTTTGGACTTTGGGGAAGTCCAAATCAGATAAGAATACAAGAAACCAATTTTTTGCTTTGAAATCCCAAACAGGCCCTTATCCAGTAAAGATAAGATCGTACGTGACTGCTTTTAGATTACTTTTGGCAAATCCAATAATATTTTACAATACACTGACCTAACCTAACAGTGGATAGTTTTGGGCCGGTGGTCCTCGTGCATGTCCCTGGCTAAATGAAAAATTATAGGATATAATCAATAAATCATTATATGGTATAATTAATTTAATATGTAAAAATATTATTAGATGATGTGTTTATATTAGTAGGGTAGTATTAATAACATCTACTCATATTATAATACATAAACTGATTATATCACGTATCAATATATTAATTATATAGAATAATTTCTCCTAATTAAGGTATAGTCATAAGTATATAGAATCTAATTAAATATCAAATCAATTCATGTTGATGTTACAGTTTTCTTTGGTTACAAACCATATAGTTACTATATAGATTCTCCAATACCGATCTTAACATAATTAATTACTTTAAAGCATAGAATTAAATCACCGTTTAGATCAAGCTTAGGTTTTAAGTTCTAACGTGTCCATTAATTATATAAACAATATTTGAGATAAAGTAAATCAATATATGACATAAAGCAAAATGACACAAATTGACAACTATTTACTCATAACTATATATCATTTTAGATCGATCAATAAATGCTTAAAAATGAACTCTATAATATTGGAGAGATTCCAAATCCAAACCCCTCCATTAGATTAAAACAAAAAAAAGTTTTTTTGAATATAAGCTTATATCATATACAGAGGTTAACAACAATGATCATTTACTAGTTAATTAGCTAGTAGCTAGCTAGGCCCTAAAGACCTAATTAAGGTGCTTCAATTAAAATTTGCTGCTCTATAGTCTATGCTGTTGCTCCCCGGCTTGTTCAATTCCTTGGCAGAATAACGGGGCCAAATCCAAAGTAGATCCGTTTTGATTCATATATATATATATATATGTATGTATCAAATTAATTAACTAAATGCATGTTGCATTAGGTAATAAAATTAGTCAAAGTACTTTTCTCACTATCATCTAGTTTATTATTTAGATGGCTGGTCCTACCAGCACCTGCGAAGGAAATGCATGAGAATCTTCTCCACAATAATATTATTCCATATGTTGGTGGAACTTGGGACAGTGGATAGCACAGTGGGGGCTCATTAGTACGTACACTCCTTCCTCTCAATTTTCATTTATTTTAATTAATTCATTAATATATACCAGAACCCCTTATAAATCCATCTCATCTCATAAATTGATCTTATCTCAAGTTGATGGTTTTGATCTAAACCCCACAAAATTAAATTTTCAAGTTTTTGGTTCTATGCTGGACCTCATAAAAGAAAATACCTTCTCTATCATTAGCCAACAAATAAATCAAATCTCACAGCTATGATATATTTCCTTTGCATGAGACACGGAAAACAAAGAAATGATAGAAAGCCAAGGAAAAATATAAATGGCGTTTGTCATTTTTATAGCGGCACAAAGCCAAGNACCAAAAAAAAAAAAAAAAAAAAAAAAAAAAGGACTGGCCTTTTCCTTACGGGCCACTTGCAAACAGACAAAAAAAAAAGGGAGTCATCAATTGTCAAAACAAAGAAATAAAAAATTAATTCTTTGGTAATGACAGAACTCCAAGATAGCGATTAAAAGAAAAAGAGTTGACAATGGCCGCAATAAAAAACAGAGTTGAAAAAGATAGGAGGCTTATGACCTACTATCACTATGGAAAGGAAAATTGCAGACATAGGCATAAGCCTAGTTTCTGTGCACTAAATCATGAACAAAGATTTTTCTTTTGATGCTATGCTAACCGTGGGGTTCTTTGATGCTATAAGCAATGGAAGTGCAGTTTAAATTCTTTTAAAAGCATTTGAAGTTCACTAGAAGTCTAAGACATACTTTGCTGCCCCAATAGAAATTAGAGAATGAAGAGGCACTAGGTGGTGTTCACATGTCTTCGCTTGCAACGTGTTAGCTGACTCTCATTACCAAATTAATAATGCGTATAGGCTGAAACCATCTCAATAGGTTTGTCATCAAAAGATCGAATACATGATGAAGAGAATGGAGAAAAATAATAATGCCAGCTTCAATCTGGGTGCTTTCCTTGCATGTTGTTTACGGTACAAAGGAGGATGAATGGATCTTGGTCTCACATAAATTCAAGTATAATGCAACCTCATTTGTGAATGCATGCCATGCCAACTCACAAGTTAGTCATGCTGGTGCTGCGCCAGAGACGCTTCATGTACAACACCTCCAAAAGAAATATTTGCATGATGAATTCTTGCTAAGTTGGGTTTTCACCGACTCTTCAACAAGCGGACTCTAATGCAGTACATGCACCAATTATATTTCAAGCAAGTTGATTGGGCCTGTCTCAAAAATTATAATACCTATCAACAAAGATAATACCGATTACCAAATAATCGGTATAAAAATCAAACCAAGTCAATGGATCTCTCCCTAAATTTTTGTTTGCCCGTTAATAAATAAAGAGCGTGTCAATTAATAAGTAATTGATATAAAGATATTAGTGGGCACATAACCATGCAAATTCATGTTAGCCCATTATAAAAAAAATGTGTCATTTAATTAACAAATAAATGATACAAAAATATTAATGGGCGCGCACATTTTCCTCCAAACCCCAAATCTGAAATCCCAAATTCAAACTCTTAAATTGGTACAAAGTCAACACTCTTAAATTGGTACAAAACAAACTCTCTTAATTAGTAAAAAACTGAAACCGAAACCAAATCCAAACTCCAAATTCAAACTCTCAAATTTGTACAAAATCAAATTTCTTAATCGGTACAAAAACAAAACCAATTCTAAATTCAATTCCAAAAATGGCACAAAGCCAATCAAGTCAAATCTCACCGAATTACATCCGGTTTGATCCCATCATGTGTACGTAGGCAATGTGAATGAAATTCACACTCAACCTTATTCACAAAATTCTCTAAATTATCTTAGGAATTAATTCATACAAGTTTTTTTGAATAAATTTCACAGCAAATCAAATCCGTCCAAATTCTCCAGAAATTAGTTTTACACATAAAGGTCCCTGAATTAATTTCTTAAATCAAATCCAAGGGTTTTAAACCTTACCCAAATTACTCAAATTATTTAAATGGGTCATTCACTGATTTAATTCCCAAAAGTTTGGAACTACGCGTGGTTTGATCCTGCAATGCGTACGTAAACAACCTAAAATATGGGTATGTTGAGAGTAATGTAGAGTAATGTCCCACATCGGAAAACTAAGACTTAGCATATGTGCTTATAAGTCTTGGACCTCTACACCCATTACTAATTGGTTTTGGATAGTAATTAAGAAATGTACTCGCGATCCATCTTGAATAGGTCGTACTCAAAATAATAAAATCTTTATTTCTTAAATGAATTTGGGTAATATTATTATTTATTTACAAATTTTTGTTCAACATAAGGGATGTGGATCGAGTCTCTAGACAATTTATTTGGGGGGAATGCTTTTCTTTTTCTTGATAAAATTGGGAGGAATGCTTTTGGTTAATTGACAATTTTTTATTCAAGGTCTGTTTGACACTGGTTCTTAAAAATCATTTTTACATCGTAGCACTTTTAGTAGTAACACTTTTAATTAATAGTGCTTGTACATAAAAACAGTTTATCGTTTGGTATCATTATAAAAGTACTTTTAATTATACTATACATAAGTACTTTTGATAATGTTTGGCTATTAAAGAACTTTTATTTTTATTTCATAAACTTTTAGTAATCATCATTTAGAAGAATATTTTTATTACTTTAAAGTTTTTATAATTTATTAATCACAACCATCTACATTTCTACACAAATTTCATGGTTGACATGCATTGCCCCATAGCTTTATCTATAGATCGATTTATTAATTTTTTTTCCTCTTTTTTGTTCTTTTTTTTTTTGTCTGTGAACTTATTTCTCTGTGTAAATGATGGGATGCTCTTCACCTCTTCATATTTTTCCTGCATTCACATGATCCGCTTACAGAGTCTACTCTCTTCTACATCCCCTTCTCTATTAATTTCCTTCTGTAAATCACCATCTTTATTTCTCTGCAACATACTAGTTCAAGTTTTACCTCACCTCTGGCCATCTCATACCCACTGCTTTGGTAAAATTGAACAGTGCAAGTCGGCTAGACCATATCGAAATTTCTATTGGTTTGAACGAAATTTATATTTTAATTTCAAAAGATCTCAGCAAACAAGGTTGAAATTTATAAAATTTTTGCAACAAACGAAATATATATTAATTTCATTTCAAACCTACGTTTGAATAACTAAAAACAATCAGGACGTCAGATGTTGTGAACATAAGTGAGGTTTCAAAATTTTGGATTCGTGAGTTTTGAGCTGTCTCTAATCGATTTGTACAAGAGAAAGAGAGAGCATGAAGGAGAGGAAGGAATGGATCGGCAAAGAGAATGGATAATAAAAGAAAAAGTGAAATGGGGCTGTTTGTACAAGAAGATGACCAATCTCATCGTTTGCTCCATTAACATTGTTGTTGCTTTGGTATGGTTTTAGAGAAATAAAGATGGTGATTGATGGAAAGAGAGGAGGAGGTGGAGTCATGGAAGAGATTGTGAGTGGTTGCAAGAAAAAAAGAAAAAAAACGTTTTTTTTTTCTTTGCTGGGGTTATATGGGTATTTGATATAATAAATAAGGATATTTTGAAAACTTTAAAAAATTCATTATAGGAAGCCAAGTGCTTCTCGTGTTTTCTCTAGGCAACACTTGAAGAAGCACCTCTCATGTGCTTCTTCCAAAACCAGTCCAAGTGCTTTTAAAATGTACTAAAGCACTTTTAATTTTTTTTTTGCCAAACAATACATTTTACAATTAGAAATAATTTTACCTATTTAAAAGTGTTTTTAATCTTTCAAAAAGTATTGTCAAACAAACCTGAAGAGTGCTTGTTGTGATCATCAAAATAAAATTAAGAAACAAAAAAAAAAAGTGTACTTGCATGTGAGGTACCCACAAATTGAGCATTAATATTGGTATTAGTCCAACTTGGAAGCCCGTAAGATTTTCCAAGGCCCTCAATTCAGCCCCAGCTGAAGCATTATAGGTCACTTTGGGATTCTCAGCTCCGACCAAGTCCCAAGCCAACAACTATTTCTGACCTTCACAGCCCATCCTACAGTTTAGCCTTGGCCCAAATAATAACTCCTTTTTCTTTGGTCTGAATATATATATCTATTTTTTTTTACAAGGGGGATTCGAACTTTTTTCTAAAAATAAGAACTTTGATAGTAGTCGTTTTCTATACCGTTTGTTTCCGTCCTTTTCTATTCAATTTGCTTCTGGCAATGAAATAATGTATAGTAATAATAAGATAAGAGCAAATGAGCAATGACATACAAAAGTTCCCTCTTCTTCATATATAGACAAGTCTCACAGTAAGCTTAGTGAGGATGAAATATACATTACCCATTGCATACAGATTCAAGAGTTCATAATCTGTACTCTAAAATAGAAAATGTTAATCCGTCTGAATCCACGAATCACCAATGCATTTAGATCCAAGAGTCAGTAATCTATACCCTAAAATAAAAAAGATAAATTGATTTGATCCAAGGGTCACTAGTACATTTATATATTATATAATGTCGAAAATAACTTACCGGCCTATCCCCCTATTAGGAGAGAGAGAGAGAGAGAGAGAGAGAGAGNGAGAGAGAGAGAGAGAGAGAGAGAGAGAGAGAGAGAGAGAGAGAGAGAGAGAGAGGAGATGAGGATAACAAATGGTAAAACCTCGGGTGCAGGTAAGTTTTTCTCTATAATGTCCGTATGGTAGCACAATCTCATCATGGTAAGAATTGGGCTATAATTCTTACTCAAACAAGACTAGAGAGAAGCAAAACTGGGCCCAATGATGAATGATACATGACGGTGTTCCATTTTCCCCCAGGTTGGTTGGGGCCCATTCTCTGCAGCCATGATAACAAGTATGAATGGTGATGGGGGCGTAGACGTGGCTGCCTTACTCCAACAACCAGTTGGTTGTACTAGTCTTCGTTTGTTGTGGATTAAGTTGGCTCAAATTATTTGCTGTCACAACAACCAGGCAGGCAACAAAACAAGACCTCTCTGCTCCCAGATATCATACCCCGGCCCTACTACAACCTCTCGTGTGGTTTGCAAGTTTTGGGACCCATGTATTAATCAACATGTTTCACAGACACCACACGTGTGTACTTGTATGTGATGTTTCCAAGTGCAAACCTCCAACTTCCAAGTCCACAACGAATTGCTTTGCTAACACTAATTCAAATTTATTTCATTAATTATATGGCTCGACCACAATTTATGATACATGATTTATCCAAATGTAGAGTGAGTTTAGGATACTTACATATATATATATATATGGATAATGATAGTGCTTAATGTAATTGGAATACCTCGTGTACCAATTAAGTTATGGAATTATGATCACATATATATTTTTTGTTGAACTGTATGTATAAATTGAAAATATTATGCGCATGCATGTACTGATATTTGTTCAAAGTTTATATGCATGTTTACATCGTTTTGTGTGAACTAAATGTATGTATATATTATTGTATTGTTCATCAAGAAATGAAAATGCGTGTATTGGTCCATGTTTTTGTGCAAAGTAAACCACCTAGATGAATGCACATGCATGCATATATGTTATTTAACTATATATCTCGTAATTGAAGTGAAGAGGACAATAAATATCCAAAGACATTTACTATAAAATGAAATTCCAAATCTCAAAATATGATTTTGAGCTATTGTCGTTGTCAATCAGTATTGCCAATTGATCACCTTGTTGGGTGCTAGTGGTACACTCTCATCTTACATTCTAAGTTTTGGTTCATGTAACATTAGGATGAGGAAGAAATTGTAGGTTTTAAGTTTGAATTTCACTATTTGCAAAAGAAAAATCAAGTATTAACAAAAGGGGGGGCTGTTCAAACCACCATAATCCACTCAGTTGACCACTTCTTTAAATTTTTGCCCATTTTGCCCCTACCTGTCCATTCTTCAATTTTGGCCGACCACCCTTCCCTGTCGCTGACGCAACCCCACCCCCTCCCCACCGCCGGCGCGACCCCACCCCATCTCCCTTCTCTCTCCCCTCTCGCTGCCTCCCTCCCTCATTGGACCATCATGGGTGGCCGGCGCGACCCCAACCCTTCCATCGCCGGTCGACCCTACCCCTCCCCATGGCTGGCGCGACCCCCCCACCCCCACCCTCACCCTCGATCTCCTCTCTCTCTTCCCTCTCTCTGCCATCTTCTCTCTCTCCCGTCTATCTGCCTCCCTCCCTCATCGGACCACCATGGGTGGCCGACGCGACCCCCAATCTGAAGGTCTATAGGGTCGTGCCGGCCACCCATGGTAGTTCGGTGAGGGAGGGAGGCAGATAGACGGGAGAGAGAAAAGATGGCAGAGAGAGGGAAAAAAGAGAAAAGGGAGATTGGGCGAAGGGGAGGGGTGGTTGAGTCGCGCCGACGTAGAGCCTCCGTGGCTGGGGTCGCGACGGCGGTGGGGAGGGGGTGGGGTTTGCGCCGGCGGCGAGGAGGGGTGGGCGACCAAAATTGGAGGGGTGGGTTTTTTTATTTTTATGCAGGGCCAAAATAGGCAAAAAGAGACAAAAATTTAATGGGGTGGTCAACTGAGTGAATTTGGGTGGTCTGAACAACCCCCCTTAACAAAATTCAAAACACACAAGTTTTCAATAAGAATTGAAATTGAATTAAACCGACGATCAACTTTCAAAATTTATCCATCAAACTATTAAATTGAATATAGATAATTGAGATATATAGTAGAAGAGTGTGGCCGGATGAGATGTATCTAATCATTCATATATAACTTCTAAACTCAATACCATGTGGTTTTGGAGCATTAATTTGCCAGTGCAAACCACTCTTGTTTATATATTTTGTAAAAAATGTTGTCCTAATTTTCTCAAGCTCACGATCAAGTTATCCCCAAGGTGTTGGCCTTTTTAGGCTTACAACATAGATTAATATGATGAAACAGACAGTGGAGTAGGGTGGGTAGGGTAGGGTAGGGTAGGATCTGAATTAGGTTTTTGCTGAGGAACCCATATGGGTTGGTCCATATATATAATGGAAGATATTCCAATACAGGCTCACAAATGCACAATGCAGCAAATTTTGGTGGACCCAATTGTGCAATACATGGTGGTCCAAACCCAGAATGAAAAAAATGATAAAATGTCTGACAGAGGAAATAGAGATAATTAGAGGATGCCCACGGATTTAATGTAGAAAGCTGAACCCCTCCTCCCCCAATTCCAAGTAATTCTGATACCAAAATTTTGTCTAGTCCTCCTCCTTTTGGGGTGCCTGTGGGGGACCACTGCACCAATCCTACTTGTCCTTTGTCGTTTTGTCTAGCCGATGGGGTACCCTACACTACAGCCAGGAACGCCAACCCTTTATTCTTAAAGCCTTCCACAGTTCCACTCACTTTGGGGTACCCCGAAAAATTAGTTTTTGGCACTAATATTACTGACCCAGATGCTTAATGTCGGTACACACAATTAATATTTTTAGTTGTGAGTTGTATAAGTTGCTTTCCGTTTGAGGATAAACTGATAAAGTGAACAGAGGGACCTAAGTGTAGCTAGCTAGCTGCAAATTAATTAAATAGTGTGGTCATGGTATTTCTATTCCCCCTTTTTAATGAAATTTGTTTACAGTTAACTAACTAAGGTTAATTTTTTAATTTTCTTTTCTTTTCGGTCAACTAAATATCATGTCTTGTTATAATGAAATTTAATTCTCATTTCAAGTTTTAAATTACGACCAAACAAATATGATCTCAAAGTTCAACCTCATATTTATCTAATAAAAACCTATGTTTTTTTCTTTTTGCATTTGTTAGACCATTTGATTAATTGTTAACTCATTCACTTTCTATATATATACTAGCCTCTTAGCACTCGTGGAAAAAACGGCTCTTTTTATTGCATAAATACCGATATTTTGACAAATGTAATCAATTTAATAAATAACGAAAAATTAATTTAAAAAAATTAATTAAGAAAATAGAGATGGCAATTAATTAAGAAAAAATTAATTAAGGAGAGAGAGATGCAAAAAACTAATTTTCATGGGCGAGAAAGTAAATTTGAGAAATAGATAACCAACCATTAAATTTAAACTAAAACGATCTCAACCATTCGAACCCGAAGATAATTCAAAAACTAATCTGTTTTATTATATAGATATATTTAATCAAATTTTTCTTAAATTCAGATTTTGTAAGCCTTAATTTCTTATGCCCTCAACTAGATGTTAGACGTTTTTTTTCATTGTTTGACTATTTATTTTGGAAAACGGTTATTCTTACTCTTTAAATTTTGGTTAAATTTTGGTTTCATGTTGATAATAGTGATCTTGCAATAATAAATAATACAATAATTANGAAAATTAAACAATGATATTTATTTTCATGTGGTGGTTGGATAGAAACAAACTCCAAATAATTTATGTATAAATACTAACGTATAGAAAATAAACTAATAAAAAACTGACACAATTAAATTAGAAATATGCAATAAAAAACTTACAACCAATTAAATTATAAATATAATATAAGGAACCTACAATTACAAAATATACTACAACTACAAAATATACTACAACTAAGACACCTACACTTAGGGCTGCCCTTGTTTGGTTTTNTGGTTTTTACCGAACCGACCGACTACCGACCGAATTTTTTTGGTTTGGTATACCGATTTTCACAATTCGAAAATTGAAAATTCGAAACCGAAAATATCCGAAAAAGGTTAGTTTGATTTTGGTAAAAACCGAAAAAAGTTGGTAAACCGACCGATTACCGAAAATTATTACCGAAAGAAACCGAATCGATTATTACCGAAAAAACTGAAACAATTACCGAAATTTAGTTATATATGCTTATATAATACTATTATGTTAGTGGTATAATAAATATTAAACTACTAATATCTTAAACAACTATAAAAAAATATAATTGTATACTGTTATCATATTAATATTATCAAAAGTGTGAGTTAAGATATAGAATCATTTTCTAATAAAGTAAATGTTATTATTTTTAGGAAAATAAAAATCTCATCTTTAGATAAGTAATGCATATATATATACACTCATATTTATCGGTATATATACATACTAAATTAATAGGATATGTACTAATACATATTATTAAACTAATTATACTAGTATATAGTATTACTATGGTAAAATACAAGTACTATAATAAACTACTAATATTTCTCGTGCAAATATATATTCATCAAACATTATATTTTATGTATCATATTTGATTAAATTTTAATTTATATTAGTATATAATAATTAGTATTATTATAATTAAACTGAAAATGAACTGAAAATATACCGAAGTAAACCGAAAATGAACCGAGGATATACCGAAGTAAATCGAAACTGAACCAAAAATATCCGATACCAAAATTACCGAAATCGAACCGAAAACTGAAATTTACCAAAAATTACCGAACCAAAAAATACCGAAACAAAAGAATACCGAAATCGAAAAATACCGAATTTTTTGGTTTTGGTTTGGTAAGCCCCAATACCGATCCGAACCGACCGATGGGCAGCCCTACCTACACTAGTAAAAATTTAGTTAACTTACATAGATATTAGTAACCTACCGTATAACTAAGTCACCCACACCAATATTTTGAAATATACGACTATCTACATTAAAGAACCTACATTATTAATATATTCATTAATTTAAAATATATTAATGAACCTCCATATTTGTTTGAGATATATACATCTTTGAGATCCATTAATATTCCTATAATATGCAAGGCTGCAAGGCTATAGCAAAATTAACGCCACAAAAGGTGCCCAATTCCAGTCACTTAATGGATTCCTGAAGTTTAGGAATTTATTGGAGAAAAAATTTGTAACAAATATTAACTCCAAAATGGCATAAGTTGTAAATAATGGGAAACTAGTAGCTTATTGTTAATCAATATGGCATAGAATTTTAAATATGGGTCTAACCTATTAATTAAAAAGTTATGGTGTTAAACTTTGTAAGAAATAAATTCTAGCTAGGGGCTTATATCTCATTAATCCTTAATTAAAAGTAGTATCATGTATGCACCGACTTGCCAATTGAACCTATTTTTCATTCAAAGAATATATTCCAACCCTTTGACATCCTGTATTGGACATCAGTGTGTTTTAGTAGCCATGCACTGATGCACAGGACCACAAGCTTGTACTCCATGCCATAATCACAGTTGGCAAGTTTAAATATATATATATATATATATGAAAATTAAGCGTTTGCTTTAGTCTTTTTTGGTGCTAAAGTGTTATGGGTACATATATTATTGCTTTTCATAGAATATCAGAATTACATAGTAATCTGATCAATTCAATCTCAAAAGATATTTCATGTATGATATTAGTTGGCAATAAATCAAGAATGAGATATACATTTTTCAACATACCACATGACAACACGCTCTTACGTTTCATAAATTTGTTATTCATAACCTTTTGGTTAAGGAAGATGCTATGAATCAACTTTTTCCTCAATATTTTTATGTGGGAGAGTGGTAAAAAATTGAGAAATTTTTATTTCTTAAAACTTCTTGAACCCATAATATATCTGTCTCAGTTCCAAGTTCCAACCCAATTAATTTCCTACCCTCCCTTTCTCTCATCACCTTAGCTAACCACATAGACTTTATAATGCATTTATACTTTTGGTTAAACTCTGATTAAAACTATTTAAACATGTAAGGGTTTTTAAGTAATTTTCCCTTCAGGTAACATGAGGTCTGGTATTTTGGACTGGCTCATGATAAGGACATCTAAATAAGATTAGGTTAGATATGTAGAGTCAAAAAAAGAATAGCAGAAACACATATATATCAATGCTTCATGTACAGATCTTATGCATGCATGCCATCACCACCACACGTCTCACTTTCTTGGATACCAATTACCAAACATTAATTGGGATCTTTGTGCGCCACGAATGCAAAAGTAGTCCATGTCACATATAGTGGTCAAAGATAATGCTGTATTTACAGCAATACATGCAAGCATGCATAATTAATTTCATCATGAGTTATGTCATGCCAAACCTGGAGTTCAAGTGGCCTGCTTAAAAAATCAGAAAATATGCAGACCTAATTAAATCTGATTGATCCATAAGTAGCTGTGTGTCGTTTTCTCTCTTAATTTCTTGAGCTATTGGAAGAGCAAGATGCATATGCAGCTTACTGTGATCAGAAATATGAATCACTGACTTTCATGTTCATTGGTTATATGCCACAACTTTCAGCTAACTTGTGGATTTCATCAATGTTGCTATCACGTACTGCATTTCTAGAGCAATAATGACAAATTCCCGACAAGGGCCAGCAAGGTTACCAAACACCAATTTATAACGTTCATTCTAGACTCGTCCTGTTATGATCATCTGCTTATATTTTTGATTTGAAATGTCAAAGCCTTTTGAGATTTATGAAAGTTTAATTTGTACTATTTGCATTAAAAAGTCGATAGTTAAATAGATGTCTACAAAAATTTAATTTTAGTCCACAAATACAAGCGCAATATCAACATAAAAAATATAAACTGAAAAATCTGAACTCACTATGTCATAGAGTACGATTAAGAATGTATAATTGTAGATGGGAATTAAGGTTGATCATTTAAGAAGAGAGCATGATTATGATTTATCGTCATGATAATAATTGATCAACTTTGTAATGCACACGAGTGTGGCAGCTGGGAATTAAGGGGTGGACCAAAATGCTAATAATGATCGAGTAGGTTGGGAACTTGGGATGTGTGGAACAAGCATACTCTAACAAAATTGATTGAAACACTACTTTGAAGAAGATATTCTTGCAATAATCGGTATACACAATCTCTCTCACAAAATAAGCTGAGAATATATTCAATTGGTATATACAATATGAAAATATATGAAACGCTTAATAAATTGATCGATCATACAATAATATGATAATATGTGAGGAGCTTAATGTAAAAGGAGATATATAAAAGAAAAAGTTTCAACCCCTTTTGAGGGCATTCAGGCAGCTGTTTCATTGTTTTTGTGCCGTTAAGGATTTTTAATTAATTGATCAGCCTTTACTTTTGGTCCAAAAAAGCACCTTGCTTTGCTAATGCCCAATGCCCCATAGCCAACCATACCACTAAGTCAAATTAAAGACAACAATGTTGTTTTGCTTTTCTTGCCAAACAATAGAGTAATCTTGACTCCATAGTTTTCTCCTATAATAGATCTAGATCTTCGCCTTGCAAGCAAAATAAATTAATATCATTAAGCTAATTAAGAGTTTATGTAAATGTTAAACTACAACAGTTTCTTTTCCAACAATGTGTTTTCTATTTCGTACACTCTGCTATGGAAATGTCAACAAGTTATCACAATATATAGCTACAATTGCAACATAAACAAATAAAAAAAAATTTAACCTATATCTAGAGAGAATTCCCTAATGTTGTAAAGATGAAATTGTGGGCCTTAGGAAAGGTAAGAGAATGGATGAGTTCGATTCTATAAACTATCATAATTTTAATTAATTTCTTCATTCTTTCTTACTATTTGAGCTAATCCCAAAAACGCAAAAATAAATAATTTTATTTACAATTTCTTGCACTTGAAAAATACCATAAATGTTAATGAATTTTTCTACCTTCGGAACCAATGGTTTGAGTGTCTCATCATTCAAATGGCCCATGGAACCATTCGAACAACTATATATTTTTGTTTTTTTTCCTTATTTAAGCTTTTATTCGGTCCTTACCGGTGTTATTATTTTAGTTAGTAGAATCGTCTTTGAACTTTAAAATTTTAAGCTCCAAAGGGTGATTCTACGGTCATTCCTGCTTGGGAAAAAAATGTAAAAAGAAAAAAATTATATATTCTAGTGGTTCTTACCTGCAATATTCAGTCAAACAATAGTATAATGCTTGTAGCCTCGTATACACATCAGGATCAAATTGCACGTCAGACGGGTCAACCTGTTATAGAAATTATAGTTAGCAGAAAACAAGTAACAAGCCTTGCCTGGTCAAGAAACTTTGAATTCCTACCTTAGAAAACAAACCAGAAATTGAACATAACTCAATAAAAAAAATGAGAAAATCAAGAACAGAGAGCGACTCAGAGGAACTAGTTATGGTAAGAGTTGTAATTTTAATTAAACAAAAGAAGTGCCAAAACTTTATTTTCTCACATGGCCATGCCAGTGCTCATACCCAACATCCATGTGGACCCTTTCACATGGGGGATGCTCCCCAACTCTCCCTTAAAACCAAGGGCCCGAATCTCTTCCCCACAGTCCCCCAAAACTCATCTTGGCCGTCCATCTGAGTCCTCAAGGCTTGCATGGGGGGGCGGCTGAGCTTGTCCCACTCTTGTCACCCAAATGAAGGGGCAGGTTGCCTCAAAGGTGCTGCTGTTGCTACCGACAGCTTAGCTTTCCTTTGTCCACAATTCATGCAATGAAGAGGGAATAACAATTAACAAAGGCCATTGCACAGCTCTCTCTATTCCTCTTCTCTTTATCACATCTATAAAATACAATGTAAACCTTGCATTCCCACCTCCCCACAAACACACACATTTTCTCAAACTTGTCTAGAAGAGAAAAAAAACTTGCCTCAACCACAGAGAAGAGCTTGGTCAAACAACTTGGTTCATTGGTTTGCTAGAGAAGATTGCTTACTGGGTTTTGTTTTTTGAGGTCCAAGAAGTTGCTGTGTTTATTGTGTTTCATCTGAAGATTGTTGGGAAAATGGAAAGCAGGACTTATGAGGATGGTCTCAACCTCAATCTCAAGGCCACTGAGCTGAGATTGGGGCTGCCAGGGACAGATGAAAGTGAGGATCAAGCAGCAGTAGTGCTGCCTGGTACTCTGAACAAGAAGAGGGCATTGCCTGAAACCACTGTAGAAGAGTATGAATCAAAGGGAAGCACTGATGCTCAACATGGTCACAAGGAAACTGCCCCTCCTGCAAAGTAAGTCATCTGATTCTTTTAGGACTAATAATTTAGAAATGTTTTATGAAGTAGTATGAGATTGGAGTTTATCATATCATGCTCATAAATTTGATGTATTGGGATGACAGGGCACAGATAGTGGGGTGGCCACCAATCAGATCTTACAGGAAAAACAGCCTTCAGGCAAATAAGACTACTGAGGCTGATACTGCTGGGATTTATGTGAAAGTAAGCATGGATGGAGCCCCCTACCTCAGAAAGATTGATCTGAGGGTTTACAAAGGCTACTCAGAACTCCTCAAGGCTTTGGAAATCATGTTCAAATTCACTATAGGCCAATACTCTGAGAGAGAAGGCTACAAAGGATCAGAATATGCACCTACTTATGAGGACAAAGATGGTGACTGGATGCTGGTTGGAGATGTTCCATGGGAGTAAGTTCTCTCTCTCTCTCTCTCTCTCTCTCTCTCTCTCTCTCTCTCTCGCTCTCTCTCTCTCTATTAACTAATTGTTCGAATCCCATATACTCACAAGTCCTCAACTGTTATTGCAGTATGTTCATGTCATCCTGCAAGAAGTTGAGAATCATGAAAGGATCAGAAGCCAGAGGTTTGGGCTGTGGTGTATAAGCCACAAAGCCAGGGCAACCCACAAGAGCAGGAGAAGAACAGAGATATCTCTCAAGAAGAGCAAATCTCACAGCTCGGGTTTTCGAAGAACATATTTGGATCTTGGTCTCCTTACTCACAGGTCTTCTCTGGAGTTGGAACTGGGGATGAGTGTAGACAGAAGAAGCAGAAGATATCTAGTGAAGTTACAGATTCTTTCCATAAGTTTGGCAGCAAGATTTGTTGTGGTTTGCGCATCTGTGATGCTATCGTATTGTTTCTGATGATTCAGTCAAACCAAAACTGCATACTGAGAGATTTGGTCCCAAAGAGATTGTATAAAGGGAATATATATATATATGACATGTTTCAAGTTTTGGTTATGAGTTATGTAATATTGATATGAATATATATATATATATATTAAGTTATACATATTGAGTATATGCATGTGTGTAGAATTTTATAGACTGCATACAGATTTTGTACCTCTTTCTATAATACACTATTATAAGCAAAAACAATGTGTAATGTGTTATCCAAGTTGAGAAACAGATCCAACATTGTATGGAGCCTCTGGCTTCAAGGGGTCAATGTTCAATTTTATAAGTTTATTCCACTCCAGAAACACAGTCAAATTGCCCACTACATACAAACATTTCACCTTTGTAATTAGATTTGGATGTTCAAGAGATGGTAGCAAAATATTTGGAGGGTTACTAATGCTTATTATAGTTTGTTATATATCCTCCTAATGTTGATTCTGAACACTTAAGATGCAAATCATAGCTTAGAGTAATAGGCAGCAATGACTTAAGTGCTACTTTAGTTATTAACTTCCATTAAATCTCGGAAGCTCACAATAGAGTTTGATTAACCACAAAGTGCCTTTTTGTGTGGATTAATCTATCCAAAGCATATGAAAGACAAAGAATGCTACCTATGTAGACTAGAATAGCATAGAAATAACATCATGCCATTTGTTTTTTTAACAATTGAAAAGATATGACTACAAGATTTGATAAATATGTAAAACTATAGAACATCATCAGGGTCATTAATCATAAACTGCAATTTGGTCATCCAAAGATGCTGAGAATTTAGCTTTGATGTTTTTATTGCACATGGTCATTGATTCATTTGTAGGAATACAGTATTCGACAAAGTCCATAACCTTCAATTTTCGAGTGAGATTTTAGGATCAATGAGTATAGTAAGTAGAATATATAGAGTCTCTTCAAGTTCAAGAGTTGAGGCTTCAGTTAGAAAATAAAGATTGATATCTTATCTTTTCAACTCTTAAGACACTTCCTTCAACCCAGCATATGGGCAAGGCAAACAAAGTAATATTGGGAATAGTGAACCCAGAAACTGCACATGACCCATGATGGCATGATGCATCTTTCTGTATGAGAGAGAGAGAGAGAGAGTAAAGATTGTTTTATGATATATATGTTTGGAAAATGGATTTCCTTTTCTCCTGGCTTTTAAGATATGGCTGTCTATAAATCTATCCTAAACAAACATGTCAGCAAGTCGGTGGTTGTGGAAAAATCATTCAATTTATTTTCTTTTGTCTGAAAATCTTAACAAGAGAAGAGAAAATTTTTGGGACTTCGTAAACATTGTATTAGCTAATATTCTATTGGTACATGGTGATTAGTTGGAATGCATCTGACTGCTATATATTCTTTGTTTATATTAGATGCAATTTAATAACAAAGACATCTTTATTGAAGCATTACAAATAATATTTTAGATATAATGTTTCAATACTTTAACTTTCTCTTTTAATTTTTTTAATTTCAATCACAGCCTATTTCATGTGATCATTTTCATCCAATTACAATATTATAACATTTTACCTTTTTAATATCAAAATGATCTTCTCTTATACTCTGTCTTTTAGTAAATATATAAAGGTAATTTAAGAAACAAAAGCTGACATGATTTCAGGCCTTGACTCCAGTGATTCTGAGTTCATTCAGATGTTGGTTGGATACTTAGATCCAATTGCAGAAACTTATAAGAAAATGGTTATCTTTACTGCAAGTGCTAACCTACAGAAGTTATCTCTACTTAAAACACCAGCCCGAAGAAATGACACCTATTCGCAATCACTGATTAAAAAAGGAAAAGAAGATTAATAATAATATTTGTACATCTCAATAGAGATGGCTCAGCCTCTAACTGTGCTTGAGCAGAGGACACATGTTATATCATTCTGCAGTCACTCTGAACATAAAAGGCCCCCAAATTTTTTGAAGAACTCAAAATATTGGCTCTAACTAAACCAGGCTTGATGTGAGGAGTCATGTCCTTATATGCGAGGGTATGCTCTAAGCATGCTGATATTGCTCAATCCAGTGTCAGCAAAATGAGAAAAGAAAGTTGGACTCTATGGCATTTTCCTTTTTACAAGTCAACAATGCCCTATAACTCAACTCGTTATCCTGGCTAAAGAAATCATTTATCATCATTCATCAAAGGTAAAGATATGTATAAACATGTTAAGAAAAGCAATAAAGCATGTCCTGTAGGCAATACCAAGGCATCTTCTAGGCCATCTCTAACCTAGCAGAGGTGTAACTTAGCCACATAAATGGTCACCAAGCAGCAAATATTTGTTTCCAAAAATTATTTTAGGTTCATTTTGTTTTAAATTTTTATTTTTTATTACTTCGTATAATGTGATATCTTGAGCTGCTCCATCTACATGGAAATAAAACATATAACCTTGAGCAGTGTATCCTGATGGCGGGTACCAAGGTAACCCTAATGCTTGAGCATGACCATGATGAAAACATACAAAAATATTCATACCCCACCCATCATTTCAAAGTATAAAATGGAATATTATAATTATTAGATGGATTAAAGCTTAACTGAGGTAACTATATATAATTTTGACTGCAATTTTTTTCCTTTCTGTCTTTTGGTTGGAACTGAGAATTATTTTCAGTAATCAAGATCATGTGATTTTTAGTTTAAGAACTCAACTCAATTCAACAATACCAGTATCCCAATTAATTGGGGTCAGCTGCATGATTGCATCTTTGCTATCCATTTTCATCTGGTTCTGCAGTGAATAATTATACAGCATAGGGTACTCAGAAGAAGTTTCTACTTAATCTGGTAGCCTAGTTGGGACAAAAGTTGGAACATACAATAACACTTGTGACATGGTCAAAAAATTATAGTTAGTTCTCTACTGCACAGACATCAAAAGTTTGAAACAAAAATACAAAACCAAAAGGATGTAAACAATTTAAAAGCTCTGAACAAATAATGAACAGCCAATAATCACAGACCTTATAAGGTTTCCGGGTGATTTCTTGGCAGTTTGACACTCGGATTAATAGTCCATAAGGCTCTGCCGGAAAATCCATAATTTTTATTTTGGACCACATCATTTCCATCATCCATCTTCCAATATACTGAAAGAGAATACATTAAAATCCCATGTAGACGGTAAAGATACTTCATTCTCTTTGAAGTCCATTAAATAATAAATATCCCAGAAACTTCATATCTTCCCTAAGCAAATCCAATATAAGGTATATCCATTTTGAATCAAAATGGGACATATCTCCCATAACAAACTCATGGACTTCACATCCCAACTCAATCCAGCTAGACCCTCTATTTTTTCTAACCTGATGCTCCCTAATCAGTGCTCTCACTTTCGCAACACCATCCCACCTTCCTGCAGCAGCATAGATATTGGATAAAAGAATATAATTTCCAGAATTGTCTGGCTCAATCTTGAATAACTCAGCTGCGGCAACTTCAGCCAATTGGACATTGCGATGGACCCTACACGCTGCAAGTAAAGCACCCCATACAGTTGAAGGAGCTGCAAATGGCATCTTGCATATTAATTTATAAGCTTCTTCTAGGCACCCGGCACGACCAAGAAGGTTAACAAGACATGCATAGTGCTTCTCAGAAGGATGAATTCCACATTCAACTGTCATTTGTTTAAAATACCTCCTGCCCTCAGTGACTAGACCGGCATGATTACAAGCACTAAGAATGCCAAGAAAACTTACGGCATCAGGTTTTATGCCTTCCCTTTTCATCTTCTCAAACAAAGAAATGGCATCTTGACCTAATCCATGATTAGCAAAGGCTAAAATCATGGTGCTGTAACAAAGCAGATCTTTTTTATGGGCCATTTCAAACAGGTGTACAGCCCTTTCAATGCTTCCACATTTTGCATACATGTCTATCAAACTGGTCACCACTTGCAGATTCAAAACAGTTGATTGTCCCACATAATCACCAATAATAGACTCAGCTGTACCTAGAACTCCTAACTGTGAGCAAGCTGAGATGATTCCCAACATAAAAGTCTCATCTGGTCTAATTCCTAGCTCCTTGAAGTGTTTATACATCTCTAAAGCACTATGAGGCTCCCCATTTCTTGCATAACCCCCAATTATGGTAGACCATGAAACCAAATTTTTCTCGGGCATCTGATCAAACAACCTCCTCGCATAATTGATATTGCCAGATTTTATATAACCATCCATCATTATGGTCCACGAAGCAACATTCTTATCCGGCATTCTGTTGAAGAATTCCTCCGCGTGTTTGATATTCCCTGCTTTACATAACCCGGAAATCATCAAATTCCAAGTTCCAACATCATGAATTGGCATCGCTTCAAATAAACGGAGAGCGTTAGAAGTATCACCAGCATCTGTATATCCAGAAACCATCACTTTAAACGACACCAGGTCTTTAGTTGGCATATTCTCAAAAAGAACCCTTGCCTCTACCATGTCCCCGGACTTAACATAACCACAAATCATACTTGTCCAAGAAACTGTATTCCTCTCGGGCATCTGATCAAAAAGCTCCCTTGCAACATCAATTCTACCATTACTTCCATAACCTGTAATCATTGAATTCCAAGAAACAACATCTTTTTCATCCATCTGGTCAAATACCCGTCTTGAAATATCAACTTTCCCGCATCTCATGAACAAGTCAAGCACCGCATTTTGAACAATTAGGTCAAAACCAAATCCAAATTTTAAGACAAACCCATAAATTGCTTCCCCTTCTTTAACTCTACTCAGCCGAGCTAAAGCCTTAAGCACAGAAGCAATAGTAAAATTCAAAGGCTCAATGGGCAGACCACGCATTTGAGTAAACAGCGAAAATGCTACTTCGTATCGGCAACTCTCAACATGCCCATGAATTAAGGCTGTCCAAAGAAAAGCATTTGGTTGAGTAATTTCATCAAAAACCTTGTGGGCATAATCAATAGCTCCAAAGCGTGAGTAAAGTCTGAGAAGCTTGTTGAGGATAAGATTGGACGAGAAGACCGAGCTGGTAACCAGAAGATGGGCATGGATAGATTTCAAGGATTTGAGATTTTGGCACTTGTTCACAATTTTCAACAGCGAGTGATTCATTTCATGGCGCCAAATGGAAGGAGGAAATTCTATCGGTCACAGAAAATATTTAAAACGATGGTCCAAGGAAAGAAAATGTGCTGCTTGGTCAGCTGGGCCTGAAGTTCAAGTGTAGGCCCATTTTGAAATAGGATGTGATGTGATGTCCTAATTTTTAGTTATTATTTTTTTTTTTTTGCCAAAGAACATTTCATTTCACAAAAAAACAAATACAAGAGAAGACAAAATGACAATAGAAAAACAAATCAACTACAATTAACTATAGCTATACAAAGAATTCTATATACGAACTCATCGGAAGGAAGTCCATCAAAAAGGAGAACTCCAACAATAGAAGATGGTGGGTGAGAAACCCAGTCCTGTGTACACATCTTCCTTCAAGCTAGCTTTGAGATTGAATATGTAACCGCATTAGCTTTCTTATTCACCTTTGACCACCTGATCTCTGCAAATTTGGAAGCCAAACTCCAAATTTCCCTCGACAACACATATAATTCTCAAGGAGCCTCCATATTCTTGTGCTTAATTGCATCAACCACAATTCTTGAATCAGATTCAATGACCACTGATTTAAAATTCTGTTGTTATGCACACTTCAAGCCTTCTCTGACTGCCAAAGCTTCAGCAACCAAAGCAGAAGGGGCAGAGATACTCACAACACTGCCGCCCAAAACCTGGCATGTACCACCTCTTATTACCACTCCAAGGCTCGCAACATGGGAGAGCTTATCCCAAGAAGCATCATAATTAACCTTACCTGCATGAGAAATTGGAGGCTGCCACCTAACCACAATCCTTTCAAAAGAAGGCATCATTGTTGTAATATGTGGGTTAGAAATTTGATTCGAAACAAATTCAAATCTAGCTTTTTTAGCATAAAAGCTAGTAAGAATAGGATTTGGCAAAGTTCCATGAAACACTGCTTTACACCTCCCCTTCCAAATGGACCAACAAATGAAACTGATCCAAGTCAAAACATACATTTCATCTTCATTCCATGCTTCTAAGACTTTAAGTAACCATTCATCAAAGTAAGAAACTCTATGCTTATCAATGACATAACCAAGACAATCAAACCAAACTGTTTCCACCCATGGTACAACAATAAAGCATGTTCAATTGTCTCATCAAACTGATGACATATGGGACAAGTAATTTTTAGTTATTCTTAAAAACAATATATTCTACCTGTTTTTTCTTTTGATATGGAAGGTTGAGGGATTGGAAATTGAACTCTCCAAAATTGTCTGAAGTATTATGGAGAAAAATTATTATGTATAATTGTAATAGTGTAACTAATCCTAACACTGGGAAAAAAACAAATAACAAAAATTTCATTGAATTGAACCAATCCCAAAAAAATTATATGGTCTAATATATAAAAGTGACAAAAGATAAGACTCCATAACAAAAAATAATAATATATCCCAACTACAATATTAAGCTAGTTATTAATTTATCCACGACAACTGATTAATAGAACGATAAGAAAGCAAATCACCACCATCCCAATGAAGATCACTTTTCCCTCAGAATAAGATCGAAGTTCCTGTCATACAAAAAAAGTTATATATCATTAATTGTGTCAAAGCTCATCAATATCATTATTAAAAAGTTTTTTTTGTTTTTTTTCCCTTTTGCCATACTGTTATTCATAATACTGTTATAAATATTCTCATCACTTCACAAATATCATATATGCCTAATTAAGGTCCAAAGCTCAAGACAAGGAAAATTATCAGTTAAACAATAAGAAGACAAGATATATATTCTGACATGTCAATTGTACGTCTTGTTTCTCAATCTAAATGGCTATACGAAGTGCTAAATTTTTTTTTTTTTTTTGGGTGCTAAAAATTAATTTGTTTTTCAATCACAAAACTTTTGAGAGCTTGGGAAAAGAAATATAAAAAAGTACGTGAATATGGTGTTTGAGTCTTTGAAAAGGGAAATGCATACCATAAATCCCAAAAGTAGATGCTTTTGTTTTTTTTATCCCTCATAAGTCATAACATAATATTTAGCAAGTATCTACAAATTAATAGAAAGAAGAAAGACAATAATAACAATGATAAGGTACAATGATATATATATATAAGAGATTGACCTACCTGATCGAGAAAGTATTCCAATTTCTTCCAATGGTCATATTCTTTGAGGAAGGCATCTTTGTCTTGAGGATAAAGTTCATAAAATTCTTCATGGCTATTGACATACAAAGGCAAATCAAAATTTATAAGTGTTAATATATATGTATTGATCGACTTTATAACTTGATGTATATATATGGATATTGTGGAGCTGTAAGCCAATGAATTTCTAATGCAAATTAATGTAAATAGATATATAGTTCAAGAATAATTTCTAATGCAATCTTGGGAATTCAAATCCGAATAATATTTTTTATTTTATTGAACCAAGTCAAAGCACCAAACTGGAAAATATTTTTCAATAAATAAATAAAATCTGGAGATGCAAAGTTCAAAACCAACATCAAGCGAAGAAAACCATTAAATAAATATAAATAGAAGAAAAATACATTAAATTATAATAGGATGAATTTGTTCTATCTTTTCATCGATATATCTCTTTTGTTACTAACTCTATTTCTCTACGTATAACAATGTAGGAGCCAATGTACTTGCTGAAAAACTTATATGGTACCGGGATTGGTTATCTTCGGGGTTGTGGTAGTTAGTGTTTTTGTTATTTTTCTTTTCTCAGCAAAAACAAAGAAGGAAATATGTTTTCAATAAAACAGTTACCATAAAAGAACGGATTGCATTTTTCATACAGCTCAGTTTGAACTGCATGTTATACACATGGCACCAGCTTAGTCCAAAACTAGTCAAGACAGTCAAGAGTCTACAAAACAGTCAGTCCTAAAATGCTTTGAATAGCCTCCGAGTTAGCACAAGGTCCTCTATCCCTGTGATTCTGTGGACTTTTCACTCTGAAACTGAAAACAAGAAGCTCTTCATCACATATCCAAATGGGTAGGAAGCCGATCAAGAGTTCACCAAAGACACAATCCTTTTTCAAGGTCCTGAGTCCTGACGTCTCTGAATTCTCTCAGCATCTGGTAAGATCTGCCCTTTTTTTTTACTTTTTTCAGCATCACATAATACTACGTACTTTCATCGATCCATGATTGTAACATATATATTTAATTGCTACATGACCTTACCCACTCCCTCCGCTGAATGAGTTAACTGCCACAATTAGTTGATGAATTTCCAAAGATTTGAAGCAGCCCTTATATAAATACAAAATTATTGCACGTATCGATTGATTACAACGGTTTCATTTAAATCTTAACGGTTACAATGATCACATGTACACCTTAACAGTCACATATAAATCTTAACGGTCACACACGTAGGTTAAGACACACGTAGATCTTAACGGTTGCATGTATGTATAGACCTTCTTCTCATAACTTGTATGTTAGACGCACATGCATTGGAGATCACATATAATGGTCACACACACAAATTACTATGTGAGAATTCCTTGATTTTACGTATTATGTTTATTTATAAAGTTATTAAATTTAATTTGCAGCATATACCGCCTGGATTTGTCAAGAACTTCTACGGAAAATCACTTCGCAAATGTGGTCTTAGAGGCCCCAGTGGAACATCATGGGATGTGGAATTGGGAAGGAGAGAGAATGGCTTTTTCTTCCATGGTCATGGTTGGCAGGGTTTTGTAAAGGATCATGTTTTGGAGAAAGGGGATTTTTTGGTTTTCAGTTATGATGGGGAATCAAACTTCAGTGTCACAGTCTTTGATAGAATGTGCGGCGAGAAGGATGTAGATGCAGCCAAGAAGAGAAGAACTACTGGGAGTCCTATTTCCTTGGCTGACAAAGGAAAGCAAGCTGGAGTAAAAGTTGAAATTTCTGACTCTAAAAGCGACAATGAAGACTCTGATGAAAGCGAAACGGTGATTGCTGACAATTCAAGTTGTAAGTTGTAGTACTCTATTTTAGTTAACTTCTCTACATGCTCTCTAGCAATTTGTTTTACTCTTCTAGCTTCTTCCTGATTTGTGGATCAATTTGGCACCGTGTAGGTGATGAAGTTGAGTCAGAAGAAAGGCGGGCAAAAGGTTACTTAGAGGAAACAACAGTGGGATCCATGGTGTTCAAATCGGTGAATTCATGTTTTATGGAAACTTATAAGAGACATTTAAAATATCGCATGGTGAGTACTAATTCGTCACCCGGTCACTATGTAAGCTAACTATATATGTTTTCTAAACCTTTACCTGTTGTGATTTGAAAAGAGTAAATAATGTCATTAATTAATACCTTTTGAATGACAATAGAATATGCGACTCAAGTTTAAGGCTTGAGTACGAAATCTATAAGTCATTCAAGTGCAAACACTTCTAGGATGAATATGTTTTGATATTTAGTTTTTATCTTAACACCCAGTAGTGTTATGATTTCTTTCCCCCTTGATATCAATGATGCTCAAAACTGCAGATGATACCAAAGAAAATAGCTATACGTGAAGGTCATATGAGTAAGAAGAGTGTAACACTTGAAGATCCATCTGGTAGATCATGGCTTGTTAAACTTAGATACGGTGACGATCGCTTGCTCATGACAACAGGTTTGATAGAATGCTGTACGGCGAACCAGATTTCATTTGGGGACACCATCATTTTTGAGTGTGTCAAGAAGGATTTAATTCAAATTCATATTTTCAAAGCAGGAGACAAAAGGTGTCCTGTAGAACTTGTTGCTGCCTCCTGATCCCAAAAATTAGAGCTAGTTGGACTCATTGCAATTTTCTTTTAGAAAAATGGTGTGATTGTCTATATATTTGACTCATTGCAATTTCTTCTTTAGACAACAAGTTGTGATTTCTATATTTGCTTACCCATTTGGGGTAAAGGATGATCTTGAATTTAACTTTATATTTCATTCCCCAAATACTCTTTTTTTTTTTTTTTTTTTTTTGACACCGTGAAATATTTTCTGTTCTGATTGTTCTGTGGTAGCTTTCCAGTTCTGTGATTCAGATTGACACTTGAGGTTATATTAGTTTACCTTCTAAATAAAAAATAAAAAAAAAATCATATGTTAGAATTAGGAAAGAACAAAAATATCGTTTAAAACATTCAAATATAATCATAAGTACTGTTTGATTATTTTCTATTCATTAGTTAATATATTATGATGTCTTACAATTTCAGGTATGTTTATTAAATTTTTTTGGCTAGGCAGCCCTTATATTAATACAAAATTATTGCCCGTATTGATTTTAACGACTACAACGATCACATGAATATCTTAACTGATCACAAAATGTTTTCACATGTACACCTTAACGGTTACATTTAGACCTTAATTAATGGTCACATGTAGATCTTAATGGCCACACACATAGTTCTTAACAATCACATATTAACAGTCACATGTAGACCTTCCTCTCGCAACTTATACGTACCCCACATGCATTGAAGGTCACATATACCGGTTACACACACAAAATTTTATGTGAGACTTGCTTGATTTTTTGTATTATGTTTATTTATGAATCTATTAAATTTTGCAGCATATACCACCTGCATATGTCAAGTACTTCTATGGAAAATCACTTTGCAAATATACTATCAGAGGCCCCAGTGGAACATCATGGGATTTGGAATTGGAAATGAGAGAGAACAGCTTGTTCTTCCATGGTCACGGTTGGCAGGGTTTTGTGAAGGATAATGATTTTAAGAAAGGGGAATTTTTGGTTTTGAGTTATGATGGGGAAACAAACTTCAGTGTCACAGTCTATGATAGAACGTGCTGCGAGAAGGATGTAGACGCAGCCAAGAAGAGAAGTACTACTGGGAATCCTATTTCCATGGCTGACAAAGGAAATCAAGTTGGAGTGAAAGTTGAATTGATGACTCTGAAGGCGACAATGAAGACTCTAAAATCGAAATGCCAATTGCTGACAAAACAAGTTGTAAGTTATAGTACTTGATCTATTTTAGTTAACTTCTCTACATGCCCTCTAGCAACTTGTTTTACTATTCTTCTTCTTGAATTGTGTCTCAATTTGGCACCATGTAGGCAATGAAGAGAATTCACTTGTTATGGAAACTTATAGGAAGAGTTTAAAATATGGATTGGTGAGAGTACAAATTCGTCACCCAATACATTCGCCAACTATATATGTTTTGATTTTTTTTTCCCATTGATATCAGGGATGTTCAAAATTAATTGCAGATGATTCCAAAGAAAATAGCTGTAGCTGAAGGTTATATGAATCAGGAGAGTGTAACACTTGAAGATCCATCAGGTAGGTCATGGCCTGTTAAACTTCTAAAAGGCAATGATCGCTTGCTCATGACAAAAGGTTGGGCAAAATTCTGTAAAGGGAACCAGATTTCACTCGGGGACACCATCAGTTTTGAGTGTGTCAAGCAAGGTGTAATTCAGATTCATATTTTCAAAGAAGGAGACAAAAGGTGTCCTATGGAATTTGTTGCTGCCTCCTGATCTCAAAACTTAAAGCTAGCTAGTTGACTCATTGCAATTTCATTTTAGACAATTAAAATGTTGTGATTCCTATATTTGCTTATCCATTTTGGGTAAACGATGATCTTGAATTTAAGGTTATTAATTTCTCATTTCCCAACTACGTACTCTTCTACGTACTTTTGTTCAGAGCCTATGAAATATTTTCTGATTGTTTTGTGGTAGCTTTTCAGTTTTGTGATTTAGATCCACACTTGAGGTTATATTTGTTTACCTTCCAAATTAAACAAATCATAAAACAAATATCGTTTAAAAGTAAAAAAAGAAAAAAAAAAACATTCAGTTAGTTTCCATATCGACAGTTGACGTTATATTAGTTTACCTTCCAAGCACATTTGAATGTTTTTTTCTGGTAGACACATGAACCTACGGCCTCATATGCCTTGCTGATGACTACTGCTTCTCCCTTCAGTTAGAAAGTTTGTGGCTTTGCTTTGCCTAGCCCTAGTATTATTGGTGGTTGTGATAGGCTTAAACAAACCTCTGCCTTTGGCAACCACTGTAGGTTTTGAGAATTTTGAGTTATAATTCTTCTGGTGGTTCAGCTGGGGAACCCCATTTGTGTTGAGCTTTACTCCTTAGCCAGGGGTTCTTGGAAAACTCTAAGTCCACCCCATTTGTGTTGAGCTTTACTCCTTAGCCAGGGGTTCTTGGAAAACTCTAAGTCCACCTGCTCAACAAACCCCTACACCTACTACTAGACATGTTTTTGTCAATGGTGCTCTGCATTGGCTTCTACCCCATTGTTTCCTTTGACACGGTCACTGAAATATTTGGCCAGATAAAGATTTCTGAAGCTTTGAGAAAACCACCAAGTTTGCCCACAAATCTTTCAATACATGAGGAGTCCATTGCCTTGATTGACATTGACAGTCAATGCACAATGACAGGACTAAATACGTTATCATCTCCACTTATGGGTCATGCAGCAGTACAGTGCGTGGAATCACGGATTAAATTATATAGTGTAACCCTACACGAGCAAGTGTCTTGTCCCATCCCTTTTGCTTTCAAAAGCATGCCAACCTTGTGCACTGCACATGTCTCCATTCTACTTCGCACTATATGCTTGCCTTAGTGTATGACTGAAGCGCACCATAAGACTCTGGTCATGAAAGCACTCTTTCGGCTCTCTAAATATTCTGGTAAAATCCAGCAAAATACTTTCGTAACTTTGCCAACAAAATCCAGCAAAATATATCATGATTACCAGAGTATTAAATTATGAATAGTTTTAACTTATACCAAAGTGAGACCCAGTCTCCAATCCATTAGGGAAATGAATGGTTTTCCCTATACTACACCTCTCACTGCTTAGCAAATACAGTTCAAGTGATATATAGTGAAAAGAATACAGACAGATTTAAAAATTATTTATAATCCTTCACAAAATCTGCGACATCAGAGACATCAATCTTCAACCAAACAAAGAATCAATTGTAACTCATGTAAGATCAGCTAAAGCCTCTCCCTGTGTTGTATTTTGAATACACTGTGAAACTAGGATATCTACAGTTCAGGGTCAGTCACATGAGTACAAATGTCTAGCCCCTACCCACAATAATGGTTATGCAGCATTTGGAATGTTTTCTTCCAGAATATATGAATACCTATCCATCTCTAAGCTGATGACCCCACATTATAATCAAACTTTTGAGTCCTACGGAAGAGCAAAAATTATGCTAAATATGCCAAGTTACGTGAGCCTAACAGGTGACCAGTGTCAGTGTTTGGGTCTCGGGGGCAATATAACCAACAAGACAGATCTCTGACAGAACCTCTTTCTTCCTGTTTATATTTCTACCCTAAAGCTCCATGCTCACTCTGTAAACCATTGGAACATAAACTACACCGAAGTCCGAAGTTGAGAATCTCAAGCGGTTCCAGGCTTACAGTTAACAGCCTGAAACAGTTGGAAATTGGAGCTGCCAGACCATCCCAGAATCATCCTTTTCGTCCACAATATTTTAGCAGAGTATAGGAAGCACTGAAGGGACTGAGGTCGTGATATTACGAGGCTGCATTCCGACCAACTAAAAAATAGTTCAATTTAATAACAAAGTGCCCATCATCATTTTTGAGGTGTATCACTCACTGATCCTCCGTCACTCGATTCCAGAAAATTGTCATGGTAATTCTTCTCTGATGGTAAATAATCAGAAGTCTGGCTTGGAACAACCACCACTTGATGGCTCTCAGAAATAGTGAGTTCCCTTTGGTGTGTGGCCTCATCCTCATGAGCTGTGCGGCTTGATGCCACATATGATATACCAAACTTTTGCCCATGAGTTAGCCCTGGGCAAACCCCCTGAAGACAGACAAGAAAGTTTCAATGGACTTCGAAGTGATACCTTTTATAATGCATAAAACTTATGAAGACTTGAATTCTTTGAAACCATTTAATCTTGCACTTATATATACTTAATATATATTTATGCTTTTAGGTGGTTTTAGTTTCCAATTAAAAACATTGAACTTCATAGTGATAATGCTAACATTACCCCAATTCTTCCTCCCAGTAATCTAAACAAAAGTAGCTCATCTTTTTAAGAGCCACAAGTGTGTGTGTGTGTGTGTGCGCGCGCGCACCAATTAAAAGCATTGAACTTCAATGTGATAATTCTAAAACTACCCCAATTCTTCTGTGTGTACGTGTGTGGAGGAGCATGCAATTGGACATGAAGTAAAATCAAATTAGACATTCATAAAAGATCCAAGAACAGAAATGCATGCTATGCAATTCTCACTTTTATAAATCCTGATATAGGGGTTGAATCAGAAAAAGTGGAGTCTGACAATCCAGTGCGAACCCTTCCATATAAGCCACTATCATTAGTTTCTTGAGGATTACTTGCAGCATCTGATGCATTAGATTTCTGTCTAACATCGCCAGTTCTACAATAAGCCCCAAAATATGAACAATGTTCCTGCACAAGAGATATTTCAGGGGTTGCAGGCAATAAGTGGCCTTCAGTGCTAAAGATGTACCTGTAAAGAGAAGCATTTTCAAAGCATATGGAAAAAAAAAAAAAAAAAAAAAAGAAGATAAGTTAGCTCTTTTATGGAAAGAAGTTCGGGCACTAAAGCATAATGATAGGAGTTTGAAAAACTTACTTGTATGGCCCATTTTCAACAAGGTTATCAGGTCCCACAGCCAAATCAAAAAGAAGCCACAAATATTTAACCTAATTGTGTTACAGGTTGTTAATAACATGTAATGGAAGAGGGGGGGAAAAAAGAACAGAAAATAAGAGAGAGATAAATGAATGAATAGAATGGTGCACAATTCAAATTGTTGGAAAGCATACAATATTTTGGAGAACGAGTCAATCCCAACCTTAAATCTTCATAGGTTTATATAATTTTGTTTTGTAGCAACATAAAAAGAATTCCATTAACATTTTCTAAGGTTACAAAAAATCCTTAGGTTTGGCATAGGCAGAGACAGGATAAAAAGAAAATTTGGCTTGTTTGATATAATTTATTCCAAACTGTAAATAACACATATGATAATCACCTTCTTAGTCATATACTTCCCATCTACCCAAAATCCTAATCATCGATACTAGATGGCATACACTTCAGGAAATTCTAGTGGATTCTTAACCAAGACCCAGATTGTGCTGTCAACTCCCAATTAACCCACACAAGCATCAGCTAGAAAGAGAGAGAGAGTAACCATATTTATGTGTCAATAATAATCTTCCGAACTCTACTGAGAGCCAACAAGAAGATATGATATTTGACTTTTTAAGTTCTTACTGTTTCTGCTAGGAAAAAGCTCTCCATATGGTCTTCCTGCTTGTGGAACTCTACATCTGATATATGACAATATCCACAGGGGCATCGTGCACTATACTGCAAGCTAGCAACCATGTCCCGTCCAGCATCAAGATACCTACATAGACATACATAAGACATGGTTTACAAAAGCCCATAAGTGTATCATGTTTTTGGTAAAAGAAGTGTACCTTTTACATATGCCATTAACAATGAAAACTGATAAAGGGGCCCACAAATCAAAAGAATTTCTGAGCTTACTTGGGATCTCTAGTAGCTTTGTAGAGCCAATATGTGCTCTCCATTAACTCTGGACGCAGTGGATAACTTTTTTGCCCTTGCTAAAAACAAATGAGACTAAGACATTACACATATAATTGATAAAAAGTAAAATGTAATGTAGTACAACAATTACTGAAAAGGAAAAGAATTCAAGAAATTTTTTTTAAAAAAATATCAAGAGAATAAAAGGAAGTAATGAAACATGTGCGCCCAAAGAAGCCAAATTTAATTAAATTGTGAAATAGGGGTATTTCTAGAGGTTCTCATGGACAGCCCAGCTATTTGTAACATCACAAAATGGCCCCGTACACCAGAGGTTTTACTAGGCCAAATGTTCACACCTCAAACTAAGAACTGTCTGACTATCTATATTGGCTTGTGGGATGGAAGGAGCAGTATGACAATTTTTACCGAACCATTCATGAATAAAAGCTAAACTCAAGTGCTGATATCCTCAAGGTATTAGATTTTATCTAACATACCCCAAAGATGCACAGCAGTATGGTATTAAATTACAACAGTGGATTTTACTTAGATTCATAAACCATTAAATGAGACACCAGCATGCTCCTATTGGAATATCCTACAAGTAAAATAAGAGAAAATAAAAAAGTGAATCAAGGTTCAGAAAAGTTATTATGGTACCTGGACACTGAGCGTGGCAAGATTAAAGCCTTCTGGAGTGAAACCATATCTTTTCCACACACTAAAGAAGGCAGCATGAGTTCGAACTGCAGGATCAATATCTCCAGCTAAAACCTTCAAAAAGATAAGGTAATCAATCTCACTGAAACCTAATAAACAAATTTCTATTACCCAGTGTCAACTTAATACATATTGATATCTTAAAAATGACAAAACAGATTACAAACCTGAAGTCCTGGCCAGAATGCCTGCAAGCTGTTAAATAATGGCCAGACGACAGCAGCAGAATCCATATTTACCTCTACATACCTACAAACATAAGTAAAATTTGAGTGCTTTCAAGTTAAGGGGAATACACAATCACATCGTATCATATAAAAGTTACTAGCATTTACCAGGGATCATTATAAAGATAGTGCATAGCAGCTGCGTAAGCTTCTTGAAATATGAACAGATACTCTTCATCTCCAAATAATAAATAAGCCTGAAATGATATCATTTAATGGTAAACAAGAATAGAAAAGAAAAGAGAAAAACCAAAATCACCACTTTTCAACATAACCAGAAAGAAAAAGTAAACAAAAGAATAAGCATCATGTGTGTGCATCAGTGTATATACCAGATCTAATAAGAGCACATAAAAAGTCTAGCAGCAAAGATATTGTTTTGATGTTAGAAATCAAATGGAACTTTACCAAGAAGAAAAATGCTAGAACCAATAAGAATTTTTCATACCGAATCATAAAAATAAGAGAAATGCACTTGACAAGATGAAAAAAAAGTAAACCCAAGATAAATTATGAAATCTAAAATTAATATATCGGGCTGCTTCTCCCCAATCGTTGAAGTAGCAATAATTTGAGTGAAACACAACTCCCTTTTGTTGGTCAAAATGAAGATATTAATATGTGAAACTTGGAAGTAATAACATTTTGAAGCAGAGTTTAATTTTCATTAACAAAGTGAAACATATTAGTCAAAAAAGGCATAAAACAAAATCAAGGCACAGAATTCCCATTAAAACTAGGAGCTTGGACTATGGTTTCTCGGCTAAAATAATTATGAAAAGCAAATGGATGGACATTATTGCAGAAGTGTCCAAGCTAAGAGCTACACCAAATTACTAAACGACCACTCACACTTCCCCACTAACTGATTGTCAATTTTTCATGAGACTAAAAAACTAGTTTTTCATAGCAAGAATGCATTGTCTGCCAAAAATATGGGTGCTAACTTTATCTGATGTCTCCTGGTTAACCCCCAAAAGCACCAAAACATTCCCATTAAAATTTTACCACTAGTTACCCTTTCCCTTCAGATTGATTTCTAGAAGCTTTTCCCATCAGTCATGACATAAAGATATCAAGTATTTGATCTAGAGAGTATAAAACCTGAAATAATCTTGAAAATTCAAATGTGGTCAAATAGCTACCAGAAGGCTTCAACATTGTAAGTGATGTTACAAACCTTTAGAAGATACTCATAGAAAGAGTCAATACTAGTTCCTATTCCAGCATCCTGCAAAAAAGCAAAGAAACATAAGGTATGGTTGATGACTCAAGGAGGAGGGCATTGGAGATGAGGGTGCTTAATGCCAGCTCAAAGATTTGAGTAAAGAAATGCAAACACACATCATAAAAACATGGGGAAAAATCAACTATTAATTATCCATTTAGTACATCTTATCTAAGGCCTGTTTGAAAGGTCAGATTAGCGGGGTCAATAAGACTAAAATCCTAGTTCTACATTTGGCGCACAAGGTGGGGTAATTTAGTGGGACTGTGGGAGCCTCGAAGGATTATAATCACATTTTGTCATGATGACCAATACATCTGGTGCACTTATTGGCAATGAATAAAACCATAACCATTGGTTTAGGGAGTCCAATTTAGTTAATCCTATGAGGTCGGCAAAAATGGCCTAAGGGTATGTCTGACTACATAAATATGAATTATTTGGTAGTAGACCATAGCTGACCATAAAAGGTTGATCAGTATCATTCAAATAAAATCTAAATAAAGATGTGCACCCATGTTCTATAAAATACTGAGGCGAGGCCATCTACCATTATTTATATATGCCACCTTCTTTTTCTTAAAGTAGAGTTATTCCCACCATCAATCCCAATTTCAAGCCAGAAATAACCATTATTAATATAAGTTGCAGCCTTTCTAACTCCAGATAAACCGGATCAACTTAAATTTTATATGACTTGCACAATCCTATGATGATGATGATAGAAGAACTTGCAAATCTAAAACCAAAAATAAATGTCTGAACACTAAAGCAACAATGGAATAAGGAAAAAAGAACATCATCGATCAAATATAGAAACCTTAAGACATGAAATTCCTAATTATACCCATATTCTTGTTAAATGGAGCGCTTTCACATTTAGCAATCTAAACAATAGAGGAAGAAAAATAATTGAAGTTCAATTGTAACCTTGTCTTTAAAATAAGCAATACAAAATAATTTAATAATTAGAATCTCCAGCGAACAAAGCATTTGACCAAAATACCTCTATAGTATTGGTGAAACTCACAAATCCAAAAATTAGTTTAGACAATTCATCATCCCAAAGGCTTTTTTCAACCTTGGAAAAAAAGGAAGAATCTACAAGTCATATGTAGGTTTTTTCTAATCATTTTTCTCTACTCCATTAATGTATATAAAAGTTACGTGTTGTTATTTATCCTTGATATTAAATCCACTGACTCATAGTTGTATGTTTTTCAATGTAATCTTGTAAAAAAGAATGTTACCTTCTGTGTCCATTCACCTGTAAAAACATTAATATGAGCACCAACTAAATTAAGCCTTGATCGGCGAGCCCAAAGTCCACGTACTGCATTCTTGGTAACTTGTTCAAAAACTGCAATCCCATGGAGATGGAAAAAAAGTAAATTCCACCTTCCATAAGAAAGGAATCACAAACATGAAAGGGGAAAAAGGAACAAACTAATCAGAGAAGGGAGGAAAAGAGGAAAGTAAACCCTACTTCAAGAATCTTCTCTATAAAATTAATTATGAGGGAAGAAATATCACAATTGGAACTTCAATACCAATTAATGTTGCAAGTAAAGTTGAGTATAACACATCTACATGATTCAACATAAATTCTGTCCATTAAATGCAGCAACAAAATGCATTTTTATCTACAGGTGTAGCCCAAGTGCATGTACTTTGAGAAGAGGATTAGAAGCCAAGTCCAGTCAAGCTAGATGGATTAAACTATAGGTGTGAAGAAAAGGCAGCTACTACTTACTGGGATCATTCGTCAAACGGCTGAGCACTCCAAATTCCAAAGTCAACGTCCCACCACCAGCTGTTGATGTTATCTAGACAAACCAAATTTGAATTTTAAAAAATATTACCCAAACTGACAAATAAATATTAGTCTCCATGATGGTTAATAAACAAAAGTAATTGATAGCAGTTAAGATTCTACATCTACACTTAAACTTAGCATGAACATGGAAAATTTATTTATAAAAAATGGCAAATTTACACATTAGTTGTCCTAAAATATGTGTCAAAAGTCAAAACACAGTAAAGAAGAAAGAAACTTGCACATAAAAGAGAAAATGTAGAGAGGCTTTGCCTTGCTTTCATGTTCGTCAACTCCATTCATTAGATTGACAGATCCAAAAGGAATTCCTGCAATGCAAGATCACTTAAAAAGGATACTAATACAAGATAACTTAAAAAGGATACTCAGAATGCCAGTACTTCAAATATGTACTCTTCTGCAACTCGAAACAAAAAGTTTGGCATTCATGGTCCAGAAGACAATTCTATCTTTAAAACAAAAAAAGCTTTTAGGATTTATTTAGCTACACAATTGTTTTCATCAAGTTAATTCAAAACAAGCATTGAACAGATCTCTGCTACTTGTGAGGTACACTATTCAACCATTAAAATAAAATAACATAGAGGAAATAACAACCATATGGCTCACTTACTTATGCCCTTTTAAGCCTCCCGTCCAGACCAAAAATCAATGGGTATTTCTCAAACATAAACGCATCATTCTTATCCTTTACTATTTTCCTAGACTAATAAAAGGCATCCTAATCTGTGCAGAACCTAAAGTCGCAAACATTGGGAATGACAGAGAATGCAAAACAATGAAAGTTCAACCAGAAACATCTTGCATAAATTTTTGTGCATATTAAATGAAAGGGGTAATCCAGGAGATATACCTGAAGGAGTGTCAAATGCAGGTAACAATCTTCGGGCTAGATCCTCAGCTAAGTTAAGTAACTGGTTGTCATAGGTCAGAATTTTCATGCCCTACAATAGAAATAATTCAATAATGACCTTCAATTTATGTATATCCTATGAAACACTCATACCAGACATGAATGAAAAAAAATAATCAAAGATCTTCGTAGTAAACTTTGCTAGCAAAAAGATATGTGATATTGCCATGTACCCTTTATTACAAACTAACACATCCTCTTTCTTCTTTTTTAGCCTTTTAAATCTTTTGTTTTTTCTTTTTCCAGAAGAGTAGGTAAGTCAAACTCAAATCTGAGGTCTAGCAGAGGCTCAGTATATCAGCAAACACTTCAACAACCCAATATATATATATATGGGATCTTATACTGATGCCATATATAATGCTAGGACAGGCAGTGGAGCATTTACTTAGTATTAGAGATAATCAAGAGTGTTAAGGTATGGTATCCAGGAAATTACTATTTTTAATTTATATCACCTAGGTTTCTAAATGTAAAACAAAAGCAAAAACTTGTTTGTAAATAGAATTCCTGCTCTCTGATGTCTGAAAAATTTGCTTGCTAACCCACTGCACTAGTTTTCAATTATCTGTCAATAAAGAAAGGGAGAAAAAAAAAAAAAAAAAAACTGCAAACCATTTCTTTAACCCCTACCTCTGGTTATATTTTATTATATATACAGTACACATTTTCTTGATGGCATAAAAATGTAATTTATGGATTTATTAAGAATGAGTCAAGCTTAAAACATAGAGGCACGCAACTAATTACTACCGTAGCATAATCACTTGCTATAAGATGTGAAGAGAGTAAACCCCCGAGGACACGGATGGTAGTCTCAAAAACAGATACTGTCTTATTCTGCAGCATTATCAAAAATTTCAAAGTTAGATAAGTCATTTATAACTATGAGGGAAATATTTAAATGACAACCAGTGAAATACTAGAAAAACATATGAATGTATGATAGCAATTCCAGAAGAAGGCAAGACCAACATATAAACAAGAAATTCGAAGATAATCAAAAGTGGTAACACATCATGTTAGAATGGGAACAATTTTCCACTGTATCTCATGATAGATTATCACATAACATGTAACATGTCAACAACAATTGTCATGTTTCAAATCATGTAAAATAGCTTTCTTAGGTCTAAAGGACTAGCCTTCTGGGACAACTATGAATTCAACTAGTTAGCTCATCAAACTAAGAGCCACATTGTCAATCACCACTTGCAATTTTAGAACACCAATTAAAAAGAAAGAAAATACTACTCACTATATCAAACCGAAGGTTTTTACCAATCCATTCAACAGAGGTAGCAAAGCGGTCCCGATCACCAAGTAAAGCTAGGGTGTCTAAGGAGTCAATCTGTGACAGGCATGACAGAAGCATCACATAAGAGTGAATAAAAAAAAAAAAAGACTTAGAGTAGAAAAAAAAAAGGAATTGTAATTTGCATTACCAAAGTTAAGGCATAACCACCAAGCGTATCTTCACCCCCACAAGAATGAGGCCTCAATTCATCAAGTGGAAAAGCATTCTCCATATATCCATCAAATGCATGATAAAACATTTCCCTAACCTACAATTCAGAAAATATATATTTCCAAATATTATAACACCATATTGTAAGTAGCAAATAGATGACAAGCTATCCACCAATTTTAAGTGATCTTCAAAATTTACAAGCAATGCACATATATTGTTTCTTTAAAAAATAATAGTAATAAAACTTTTCGTAGTATATTTTGATGCAGCGCAAAGTGAATAGCACAAGAACGTATATTACAAACGTTTTTATTCTCAAAAAGAGAAGGCCAAGAACAAAAGGCTTCTATTGTCTTGTTGATTCACATTTCACACAAAATACCAAGACCAATATGAGTTAAGAGAAAACCTCAATTTTATATAATAATTAGACAAAGGGCCGTCAATTGGTTACAAAATTTATACTTATAGGGCTATAAACCCTAGGACAATAAAAAACCAATAAAATAATTACGCCAACAAAATTTGAACAACAACAAAAAAAAAAGGTGAGAAGTGCTGATTTTGATCTGGGTTCCAGATAAGACACAATCATGGCAGACCTTCCGAAAATCAAATCCGGAAGTTTTACTAAGAGTTATTAATAAATTAAAACACTTTCAGCAACTAGCTAGGTGAACTGCATTATACTAAGACTAAAATGTTTAACAGCCAATGAATAACTTGGGAATTGGCAAGACCACCCATTTCTTATGCAAAATTGAAATTCGGGATTTTTCTGAAAGGGGGTTTTCACAACCTTGCTTTAATCAGTACAAGTACAACAACTGTTCAATTAACAATCGAGTTGAGACTATATACTAAACCCAATGGCAGATCACTGGAAATTTCTAGGTAAATGGCAGTCAAATCAACCCAATTGGGTTCTACTTTAGAGGGTGATTGGAGACGAAAATTACGAGAGCTGGGTTGGGGATTACCTCATCCCTGAGCTGTTTAGCTTCCTCGGGAGTGACGCCATCGGCAAGAGATGTGTGGATAAGAATATTGGAGTATAGTGAGAGCAACAAGAAGAAGAAGGATAGGATTGGAAGTGAGGGTTTTAGAGGTTCCATTGGGGTCTGTCCCTATGAATTTCTGAAACCGCGGTTTACCGGTTAGGGAAGGAAGAGTAGTTAACTCTGTTAACGACTGTTTTTTCTGAAGTTTTTGCTGCACTCTCAGGCGCGCAAGGCTAAAAATATAGAAGTGACAAATTTATAAATTAATGTAATTTTTCTCATTAAACTAAAATGTAATTAAAAAATGAGTGTCTAAAATACACAATATATTTGGCTTATGTTTAATTATTTTATATTGAAGTCGAATAGTTTGAAGGAATAAGATTTATTCACACCATGGTCTCTTATAAGATATATTTTTTTTTTTTTGCCTTTTGAAATTTAAATTTTCTCAAATTGTCATCTGAACTTCACACAGTTGTTGCAAAAGACTTTATGCCGTCAACTCTGTCAATTTTTTCGTTAAAATAACTGACATGACACCTATATGGCATGAGTGAGACCTTTTTTTAGTTATGTAAGATACATGTGAACAAAAAAAATAATTAAAACTAATTTTTAAACTAAAAAATAATAACTCATGTCAATTTTTTATAATTGTGTTTGTCCACATAGATTTTACATAACTAGAAAAGAGTCTCACCCATGACATGTAGGCGTCACGTTAGCTTTTTTAATGGAAAATTGACAGAGTTGACGGTATAGGGTCTTTTGTAACAACTATATAAAGTTTAGGTGACAAACTGAGAAGATTTAAGTTTAAAAAAAAAGTATATTTTACAGAGGGCAATGATGTAAATAAGCCAAGAAATAACACAGAAAACAATGTGTATTACTAAATTACTAATATAATAATTCAGTATTGTTGATAGTGATTTTGTTTATTTAAAAAATATTTTTTACTTTTATTCATGAGTCATTGAGAGATGAGGTTTTTTTTTTGGTCCGGGTGAGATGAGATTAAATGAGAGAGATTAATGGGTGCCTGGTGGGGAGTTTTGGCTGTTATATAAAAATAAAATATAAAATTTACAATTTATTTTTAATTTGATTTAAGGGTAAGATGAGAAATTTTGTATAAAAAAAAGTTGGAAGGGTACAGTGAGCAAATTGAATGGGTACATATAAAATTACTCTCTAGGAAAATGGAAATTTTCCATGTTTTTCTGATTATATTAGGAGAAATATAACCAATACAGACTTTAAAAGCACTGTAAAAAAATTTCCAACCTGGCAAACATCAGATCCTATGAAAAGAAAAGAGAAATGTTCAACAACCACATTGAATAGTTTACAAGTAACTCAAACTTGCTGCTTTTTCTTCTTTGGCCTCCTCTTTCTACGAGGCTTATGAGCATCAGAGTTTGAGCTCAGATTACTACTTTGAGCTGCCCCTGAATTTGAGGATTCCCTAGCTTTGAAGGAACTCCCACTTCTGCTATTTGACGTATTGCTCGATGTAGACATTTCAGCAATCTGTTTTGAGGAATTTTTGCTTGATGAGGGAATTTTGTTTGATGAAGGACCAAACCTTGATTGAGCACGAACTGAACTTGAGCGAGAATTACTTGATGGCCGGGGAGGAGGCATCAAAGCTCTAGCAGAAATCTGTCTCTATTAAAGCAGATTCAAGTGAGAAGAAAGAAATATATAATCAATAACCATATATACTTAACTACAACAATGCAATAGTCAATAGACGGAATACCTGATTTCTCTCATCACTGGACATGCCAGATGTTGCTTTTCCAGAAGCACTGGAAGCCTGTTCCCTGCAAAACAGATCACAAAAATTTAAGATGCAACTTCCATTAACAAGGTAAAGTACATGAAAAATGAAATAGCAGTTTATAAACTAATTCAAGTAGGTTTTCTTAACCTCCCTAGCTATGGTACAAACAGTAGCCTCATATTAGGAAATGTGCTAATAACAAGGTCCTCAATTGTCATGATCCAACTCATGAATCATCTTTCTATTCTACTGAATAACTACAAATCTCCTGTCACAGTTAAGATAAATACCTTGCACTCTTATCTGTCCATTCATCATCCGCATTTGCTTCATCACTTGAGCTTCCATCTAGAAAGAAATCATCTTCACTCAGATCCAAAAGCCCATCGTCCTCACTCCCAGTTTCTGTAGGGAAGTCAACAAAAAAGACAGCATTCTTGTGAGTGTAACAAAATATTTTTATAATTTGCAGCCATAATTAGATTATGTTGATAATTTACATATGCTAGAAGTGAAACAAGCATCTCTGAGAGAAAATTTAAAACATCATTTAGACCATTTAAAGCAACTAGTATTATGGCAGGAATGTGGAAAAAGTAATTTGGTAAATGTTTTTGTTTGATAGGTTTAACATTCATCTTACTTTCAGCCGTTTAAACTCTACTGTTAATTTCCTTTGAAGACTAGATTCTTTGCTAGGTATTTATCTGATATTCTTTCATGTTAAGTGGTATTTAAAATAAATTTAAGAGAAGGCTGCACAAAGTTGGGCTTTCACCCTCTTTTCTCTTTTTTTAATAAAAAAACAAATTTTATCAAACCCTCTTTTCCACCCTAATACTCAAACAATGACTCAAGCAACTTTCAGCTTCTAAGAAAGATGTATTGAAGCATGACAACAGATAGTTATTGCTTATATTGAGGTTGTTTGACCTAATCTCATGAAAACTTTATGACCCCCTTCAGCATGTAAGCTAGCCCAGTAACAAACACCCAGAAGACGCATAAGACGTAAGTACAAGCACATCATCAATATAGTCTCCGTATCTATATACGGATAGGAGTTATATCCATAATCTGGTGCTTCATATTGAGTTATTAAATCATGATCATATTACACAAATGAAGGAAAGTAACTTTATTCTCACAATGCTAAAAGAAGAATTGCTGGTGGAAGTAAAGCATAAAAAGAAAGAGTACCTTCTAAATCCTTCCCGCTAGCTGCTGCAGCAATCAAATTGGCCTTAATCTGATCACGCAACCTATTTCTCCTATCAACTATGTCTGAATCATCACATCCATTAAATAAAGAGACATATTTCTCGGTCTTCGGAAAGAACTGATAGTCAAAACAATACGAGCTTTTAGCTTGACATTATTATAAACAAGTAATGTATTATTTCAAGAAACAAAAGCCTGCACCAAGTAAAGTAGAATGCATTCAGCTCTTTGCCACTAAGGCACAAGTTCGACAGAAGGTTTACACTTCAAATCCCATAAAAGCTTATAATATTCTCATAACAGAAAGACGTGCCAAACTCTCAATTATAAATGCCATTTGCACACACATGCACATTAAACCAGATAGAAGAAGCACCACTATATAGCTTACCCTAACATATTCAAGATCCTCTTTCAATTTGGAAAGTTGCACAGTGATCTCTGCATCTTGTGCCTGACCAGATGAAGCACGTTGGAGTTTCTCCAAGCGTCTTATTCTCCTCTCTATCTTTCTTCTCTCTGAACAAGGTACATGTTACTTTTAAGGTTTGAGTAAAACGCACACCACCAATGCAATTAATCCATAAACCATGCGCGAAGTTAACTATAAAATAGTTATAGTAAATGACCCAAATCAGAAAATTCTTACCAAAAAACTTTATCTTCCTGTCTCGCAAAAATATTTTGCGTTCCACAGCAAGACGAGTATGAATATCTTGCTGTTTCTTGAGTCCTTCTAACTTCTTTTCTTGAGCCTCCCTAACTTCAGGTGGTAGATTCTTGGAACAATAATCGTTGTGTCAGGCCATAATTCACAACTCGGAAAACCAAATCCCCCGATTACATTTTTATTAGGGGAAAACGACCTAAATGGCTATTACTAACAACAATTAAACAGGATATGGCATAAGGTAACTCAAGAGTGTGAAATCATAACTATATCTATATTGGTAGAAGGAAACCAAAAAACAGAATTTACCCTTTTCTTTCTTATTAATGCTCTTTTGCAGGCAGCTGTTTCTTAAATCTTTTTTGTTTAGTTAAATGTTTTGAAACGTTAATTCGAGATACTACCAGACATTGTCTGATGTTTCTAGCAGCTGGTTGTTTATAGGTCATTTCCAGTGGAAAACTTGTTCACTGTGTTTGAATCAATGCTTATATCATATTCAAAAAAATAAAAAATTCTCTCATAAAAAAAGGGGAAGACAAACCATTTGAGTGGAGCTAGTTCTATTAATAAACCACTACTAACCAAATAAACCACTACTAACCAAAACAATTATATTCGTATGTCACTGATACACAAAAGAGCTAGTAAGCTCAACGTCATTGAAACCCCCTCTCACACAAACCCTAACCCTAAAAAGCAACACCCAACTGAAGCAAAATCGAAATGGACAGTTGTGCATAACTGAAAAAGGTGACAGAGTATATTGAAGAAAGAGTGAGTACCTTACGGAGAAAGCGCTCAACGGAGCGAATCTGGTTCTTGAGGGAGGCGGACTTGGGCTTCTTCTCTACGCCCAAGCCTGGCTTCGACCGACGGCCAGCAGGATTCACCCTCCGCTTTCCATAGCCACCGTGAGCCATGGCGTTCGCTTCTCCAAAATCCCTTAAGACACACAGACAGCGATTTTAAGAGCAATTGGTTTGGAGTATTTTTTGTTTTTTTGTTTTTTAACAAATCCTCGCCTTGTAAGTCAGTTGTAACGTTATTAAAAATATAAAATAAAAACAGTAACCCTATTTACCCCAAGCTTTTTACTCACACCCTCGTAAAAACCTTTGGGTCCTTTGCCCGGAAATTCAAAGCCTTTTTACTCTTCTGACCCCGCAAAAAAAAATAAAAAACAACACACTTTTTATTCACACACCGATCTGAGGGAGAATATCACTTTAAAAAAGAGGGCTGCTATTCTTTTTCTTTTTTTACACGATCTTTTTTCAAAAAAAAAAAAAAACACAAGAAAAAAGACCACTTTACCCCTCTTTAATTTCCTCTCTATCTCCTTCCCTCCCCCCCCCCCCCCATCCCTATTTTTTTTTTTTCTTCTTCTTCTTCTTCCCCCACCGGCACCCTTTCTCTTCTTCTTCCCCCCACCCCGACCACCTCCCCCTACCCTCCCCTCCTCTCCGGCTCCTCTGTCCCTGCCGCCTCCCCCCAAGCCAGCCCCTCCTTTTTCTCTCTTTCCATCTCTCTTCTCGCCCGGCAGACAGCCAAAATCTTCAACAACAAAATTTGCAGAAGCTGGACAAACAGTTAAAGGGAGAGAGCAGAGGGGGAAGAAGAGAAAGAGAAAGAAGGGGAGAGAGGAGAAAGGGGCAGAGAAGGGGTGGGGTGCTCGCCGGCGGTGGTGGGCTTCGACAATGGTGGGTTGCTCGGCGTGGTCAGGATGGGGTGTGTGTGCTAGTGTTTGTTTTTTTTTCTTTTCTTTTGTTTAGGAGGGGTGTGCAAAAAGAAAAAGAAATGGGGTATAAAGTCTTTTTCTAAGGGTTTTTTTTTTATTTTTTTAAGAAGAGTGTGCAAAAAGAAAAAAAAAAGTGTGCAAATAGCAACCCTCTAAAAAATTAAGAGCATCATATTTCAGGCTTGACCAGATTCGTCTATATTTTAATACATCATTGAAATATCATTCTTACAAAAAAAATTAATTAAATTAGAAATTGTTTAATTAATTTTTTATCATTTGTATACATAATTTAGATAATTAAATAATTATTGGCTCGGCTGATTTTTAACATAAATGACTATTGAGGAGGAACCTAAAACATGGAGTTTTCAATCATTGAACTGCCTTGCTGTATAATATCTAAAGAGAATGCTCTTAATTTTAAAAAATAAGAGATATCCTTACTTAAAGCTCTCTCATTTGGTTTAATTTTCACAAAAAGAAGAAAACTGAACTAAAATTGCAATTTACAATTTGATGATCGACTTGGTCACTTTACAAATTGCATAAACTAAATCGAACCGAACATATTTTCATTTTTTTTTTTTGTGTGTACATGGCATTCTCTCATTGGTTGTCACTATTCCTTAATGTGGTCTTTCACACAACCAAGATGATTAACCCTTTAGTCCTAAAATCTGTAACCTATTCCACACGTCTCACTCCCTCCACCTTCCTTGATGGCCGGCCCGGACCGTTGTACACCTCTATCTTTAGTCCTAGAATCTCTAAACCATTCCACACTACGTCTCTCCCCCTCCCCCTTCCTTGAACATCTCCAAAGAGTCAAAGACTTACCATGGGGTGATGTGTGGGACAATTAGTTCTCGTAAAGCTTTAATGAAGGGTGAAGCTGCTAGTTATCAAGATAAGAACAGCCTGCCTTCATGGTATGCATTTGAATGCCTTGTTTTTCATGTTTTGTTTTCAAGTCTAAGTTGGTGTTTATCTTTTTCAAAATATTCAAGGGTGGATAGAAATAGAATGAAACAATTTTCCTTTTAACTTAGAATTTATGATGGGTGGGCAGTAGTTACAATAGCACCACTCTGAAAGAAACTCGAAGATTGACAACCAACCGGTCCAACACCCTCCGAGAAAATCAGAAAAAAATAGTATCAACAATAATAATAATAGCGCGGCACCTACATCAATGAAACAAAGAAGCTAATAATCTCCTCACTAATTTGCAGTTTTAATGCCGTATTGTCCTATGGTGCAACCCTGCAAGCTCAGAGAACACTTTCACTGCAAACTTTCCTTCAAGAGGAAACTTTGGGTGATAGTTTCAGCTTGAAATTATATAAGACAGCAGCTATAGAAAAAGAAATGGGGAACAAAGTGAAGACCAAGTGTAAATTCTACAGGAGGATGGGTTGTTCTCCTTCTAGTTCAGATATAACTATCAATGAATCTGTCAACTCAAGGGAGAGGGGTTCTGACTTGGGAACTGGATTAATCACCTGCAACAACATAACATAAGAAGGAATGAGAAGTCTAAAGCAATTTCAGAGTCAAATTGATCCAAATCAAGATGTTTTACCTTCTTGTTGTTTTTCACATAACCTATGGCAACTTCTTTCCTTAGATGTGCTCTTTCAGCAAGCTCTGAGAATGATGGAGTCTCTCCTTCTTTGATATAGAGGCTCATATCCTGTCGGAACAAAAACAGGCAAGTATGAAATATACAGACGTGAGTGATATCCAACTCAGATCTTTTAGCGGCAAAAAAAGGAAGAAGAAAAAAACAGGGCATCCAATCGGGATCATTTTAAGATGAAATTCCCACATCTGTAACCCATTTATTGTGGTTTACAAGCCACTTCAGGTGATCCCATCACTGATAAAACAGGCTAATCAATTAAAAAACCCAAGCTTTCCAATAAAATCATAGCATCATCTTGTCTGGTAATGTGACAAACAATTGGATAACAACAAAAAGAAGAGTCCTTCGATTTATGTTCTAACCAAATCAATATGCCTTTCATGTTAAAAGTGACCAAGCACATCAAATCCTTAATTCTTTTCTTTCTCTTGTTTGGAAAAATATATCAGAATTGAGAATTTAAGGCAGTTACCTTTACGTATATTTCATCACCATCTGCATTTAGAATGTCTTTCCACACTTCATTTAGTTCACTGTTCTCAGCAACTGTTATGCACAAACAGATAATCAAATGTTATTTTGGAATACCACTATTACATGTGTTGTGTGAGCTAAGTAAGTAAATATAGTACAATGATTCAAGACCTTGAGCTGTTACGAGGCTCATTACTTCCTCTGCAGCAATGTAAGTCAGTGACGGCTTAATTCTTGTGATCTGTAGGGATTGTGGGTGTATAATAAGCAACATTAATGTGGACAAATGTCAATCGAAATAATAAACATTGGCAAAAGTCTGCTGATGTATACTTGTTTGCCCAATTTCGAGTCCACAATCTCCGCAACAAGATTCTGCACCTGCAACGCACTACCTTATTACTTACTTTCTTTTCTCTAGTTGGAGATTATGACTATGTTATCGTGAAAGCTATTTAATTAATAAAACTCAAAGTCTGAATTTTACAAATTCAAAATGATGATTGATACTAATGTTTAATTGAACTAGAATTACCTTCACTCCAAGTTGGTTGCAAATATTTTCAGCTAGAAGAAGAGAATATGCGGATTGCTTGTCTGCCCTGGTTGGATCTGAAGAGAGGCTACTTTAATGCAAGGCTACCTTAAGCTAATTGAAACATCATAAAGCCAAAAGGGGGGGGGGGGGGGTGTAATTCATGTATTTTCACCTCCAAGAAGCCATTCTCTATCAGATATTACAACAATGGACAAGGGAATATCTTCTTTCTTTGAAGAACTTTGGATGTTCATTATGGTTTCTTGTAAGGTATCAAAGTTCATTGGATTTCCAATCTGCAGCATATGAAAACAAAAAATCGAAGGTTCAGAAGGAAAAAGAGACTTCCAAAAAAAATATAATAAAAATTTATAAAGATAACGAGAGAGAAGGTTCTACTCTCTAGCTTTCACTGAGTGAGGCGGTACCCTATGAGAAACCTGGACGTTTTTGAGTTTGCCTTTACCAGCAACATTTCTTGCCCTATATCTGTCATCTAATGGAACATCTGATAATATTTCCTGCATATATGTATATGAATAAAGATGATGAATTGAGAGTGATCGATGAAATTATGTTACATCAAGTCTTAAGAGTTTAATAGCAATGTCAACTGATTGATGGCATCAGATTCAACATCCATGTATAATTATACATATAACAATGATGCATGTCGCGAAGATAGCATCCAGTTGATCAGGAAATGCATCTTAGGCTAAATGCTGAAACACGCAGTTGCAAAGAATGTAAGGACACATCTCAGATTACTAAAAGATGCAGTTTGTTTATCGTCAGTACAGATGCATACCGACTGTCAAGATTCTGATGAGAACCTTCAGTAAGGTGAAATACAATACAGACACTAAGTAGATATAGCTACAATTACCAAAATGAAGATGCACAAGATACATCCTTTGCTTGCATAGGAAGCTATACAAAAAGACAAATAAGGGTTGTAATTTTCTATAGCTGCAAATTATTATTAATCTGAAAATAGGTTGAAAGTTGGGAAGCAGGTGATATATTCTCTTATTGTTCGGTGTCTATCATGATTCCTCAAAGTGAAGAAAGCTGTAATGTACCTGTCCTAACTTTTCACACCTCAAAATCCAAGAGAATAAGAGCATACCACGACACTGCCAGGTCCAAGATAATTGTCATATTCTTCGATCATCTCTATAACGTCAGGGCGCCATCCAAGCAGAAGTATAAATTCTTTTGGTCCTAGAGTCCAGTCGGAAGCCTGCATTAGTAAGAGACAAGTTATTCAGATTTGACAACCAAATCTTTCACACCCTTGTTGCCTTCAAGCAATTCTGTCCTGGTAAAGTCGCACCTTGGAACCTGGTTTGTTGGGACGTCTTACAATGTTTTCAAGTCGTGTTTTCGTCAATTGTAAGGCATTTGATTGAGTGTTACCATTCTTTTCTATATCTTCCAAAATTTGATTATCATTGCTTATTTCTTTCACAACATTTGAATAAGTGGCATGTGGTTTTTTACTCCCATGAACCGGTGCAATGAACAATACCTACATGAGGAAAGTGCACAATGTTGGGAATTAAAAAATGAAACTGAGGGAATATAATGAACTAAACAGTTTCATCCAAGCAGAACAATGAAGGTAAAGTGAATAAGAAAACTTCTTATCAAAACAATGATGGTTAACCACAACTCATTTAGCCAACAAAACGGCCAAATGCAAATATCAAAACAATTGAACCAGTCACAGAGTGAAGCCAATCAGGTTTTCATAATCCACTTAGTATATTTCTTCTGTTTTTGCAATCATTAAATTTACATTACTTTTGTCTAATTATCTGGCTGTGATAAATGAAATGGGAACTACAAAAGCAAACAATCTAATCAACCATCAGGACTGGACACTTACAATAAGAAAATTTAAGTGAGTGCATATGATTCAATTTTTCACAAGTCATAAGAAATCTCAAAGTTTATGGTGCTTGTTTTAGTTTAAATTAAATATGAATGTAAATTACATCCAGAAGTTAGCATACTTTGTCAGTTTCCTGCATGATTTCATCATCATTTGGGTGGAAGTATATCTTTCCCTTCCTATAAAGCCCACAAACAATTGCCTGAAAGGATATCGATGAGAGAAAGAAACTAAATAAGCGATTGCAATAAAGTCTCACTTAAATATACATTTGGCAGATAGTGTTACCTCTTGAAACACATCCCGTAATTGCCTATACTTAAGCCCTGCTAGACTAGGAAAACTGGAAAGATTAAATACATTTTCTGCAATGAGTAGAAATAATATAGTCAGTGTTCCATCTCAGAACTGAACAGGGAGATGGTTCCAATTACCTGACAATAAAACCAACCTGACATAAAAAATAACTACCTCAATTAAGAACAACCAACACACAACTGGGTTGAAATGTCTAAGTTCTACCGACCAATGATTTCAAAACATTCCATATTATAATACCGAAGAAACCATTAATAAAGCCACAAAATTTCATATTTAACTTTGAGAATGTTGATTGTTACTCATATATCCTTTTACATCCTAACTTGCACTCCCACCGTAATGGGAAAATGATATCATGTATACATAGAAAACATATCATCATAGGAAGATGATAACTTAGTGTCATAAGGAATACCAAGAGGTGGTTGAGAAATACATAACAGCACAAAAAGCTCTCTCTCTCTCTCATGTTCAGATGTCAAGATGAAGATAAGCTAAGTGGTTACATGCCTATGACGCTAAACCATTGGGAAAGCTGGATCTTCATATCCATAATGTTCTATAAATTCAAGAAAATATTTTGAAAATGGTAACAAGCATCTCCATATTCTCAACAGGTGATTCTTACACCTGGAATACTTCCAAAAAAAAAAAAAAAAATTACTCAATAAATACCCAAAAAAA
>QANW01010958.1:104451-220724 GCA_003254865.1 Dryas drummondii | reverse complement strand
CATTAATTAGATGTAACCATGAGATCACCTTAAATAAACTTAAGCACTGGACTTTTCACAAGCAGGTGGAGTGACTTTACCAACCACAGTGGGATGCACATTGGTACACACAGATGTGACAGTGCCATTGTTCCCAGTGTATCTCAAATTGATGTCACCAATTGTGACACCCTGGCATGGCATGCCTTTGCTGCAAGCAAGCTTCACAGCTACTTTGTCTACTGATGTGCCCCTAATGTTCTTGAAGCTCACATTGCTGATCTTAACCTTTGAGGGCACCTTTGCCTGGCACTGACCATATGGGCAGTACTCTTGGTCTATGAGCACAGGAGTGGTCTTAACATTTTCCATCACAATGTCCTCAAAATGCAAATCTGTGGCCACCCCCTTCGGCGAAGCGGGCCAGGTCTTGACCCTGACCCCATTTGAAGTGTTTGATATGGTGCAGTTTCTCACTGTGACCCCTGTCACAGGTTGCTCGTCATGGTACCTTCCTAGGCTTCCAATGCTAATGCCATGGCCGGGCCCGCATGTCACCTTCTCGATGGTTATCCCTTGGCTCCCGTCGCCAAGGGAGACACAGTCGTCGCCGGTTTTGATGTCTGCACCGATGATCTTGATCTCGGTGGACCGGCCGATATGGATTCCATCTGTGTTTATACTCTCCTCAGGTGCATTGATGGTGATGTGTCGAAGGGTCACGTTTTTGCAGTTCAAAACGTTCATGTGGAACAACTTGCTGTTCAAGGATGCTATGTCTTGAAATTCTGAGTTGGTGAGCCCAGTGAGTCGTAGGTTCTGGATTCAAGAAAACTAGTTAATTGAGAAATAAATTAGTATATAAATAAAAAAGAAATTTCTTGACTTAGACTATGAATCTGTACCATTGATAAAATAAATTAGTATATAAATATATGGTTCAGATTGACAGTTTAGTAACATAACCCATATGACAAACTTACTATGGGGAGTGAATTGCATTTTCCAGTTTTTGCACAATCGTTCATGGACCAAGCAAGCTTTCCTTGGCCATCAAAAGAGCCACCACCAGAGACTGATAAGCCATCAACGTTTTGGAAAATAACCCACCCATCTTGGGACTTGAGCTTTGCCGGTTCGGGTGGAGCTTTCAGGGTGCCTTTAACATGAATGCTAATCTGTGCCTTGCAGGGTCCTTGAAATTTCACTGGACCAACCAAATAGTTTCCCGTTGCTATCACAACAGTGCTCGGAGTTGTGGCTGCGCATGCTTCTTTCCAAGCACTATGAATAGCCTAACATATATAGCATATCAAAACCTTAGTGATACAATACACATAAAAAGAAAATTTTATATTCTATATTCTCATACAGTCTGACATGTTATATTATTAGACTGTTAATATGAGCCATCACATCTCTTAAATGCTTAGTGTCAGGCTATCTTTTCCTAAGAATGGACTCAAAGCGTGTATAGTAAACAATTTTACCTGGCTGTCATCCGTCTTGCCATCAGCCTTGGCTCCATACTTCTTGATATCAAAATCTGCAGCTTTGGCTTGTATGGCGAAAGCAACCAAGAACAAAAGGCATGTAGTTCCCATAATACATTTTGAACCCATGTCAGACTTCTTCTATAGCACAACTTTTAGCTTTCAGTCACCTGACTCACCTGAGTAGTGAATCTAGTGATTGGAATCATGGAATCAACTTTTTTGTTTTTCTGTTTTTTCCTTTTTGTTTATTGTTTTTTTTTTTGGGTTTGGATCGGAATGATGGAACCAATATTGATTGAATTGATAACTCTCAAATGGGTTCCTTTTGTAGTTTAACAGAGGAAGCTGAATATCAAGATATCCTTGAACCTAATTTTATGTGGACTAATATCTGAGGTCCTCATGTTTTGGTGATCTTTTTTTGTGTTCTCCGTTTGGAGTCAAATTATCCTTCAATTTTAGGTGTCGTGGAATTGCTAATTTAACTGCTAACGAGGCTTCTGAGCCTCTAACCATTCACATGCACAAGAAGGTATGCCTTGCTTTTTATAAGAAACTACGAAAGTGTGTGGAAGAGCTTATTCACCTCCAACAAACGTAAGGCACATAAATTCTACTAATTAAAGTTATTGTTAATTACTCCAAGACAAAAAAAAAAATCACTTTTAACTAGAAATACAATTAATAACATGTTTAATCTAAATGACTCATTATACGCTTACAAATGTCGATCAAAGTAAAATGATTCGGTAAGCGCTCGACACGTATTTGCAGTATTGAGCTGCAGATGTGCCAAGCGCTCAATGGTAATTTTGTTCTAAAATACAAGTTTTGATTTTTGGGCCAAGTGAATTGTGGATTACTGTTTCTAATACTTAAGGGTCTGTTTGGTATTCTATTCAAAAACTATTTTTTGTTTTTAAAAATAAAAAAACAAGTTTTAGTCAAGAAAACATGTTTGGTAGACCATTTTTAAAAACAGTTTTTAGAAGAAAAAAAATTCAAAAACATGTCTTTTTTAAAAATGATAAAACATCTTTTTTCTCTTCTTTTTTTTTCTTAGATGTCATCATTTTTTAAATTTAAAAATTGTTTTCAAATTTCATACCAAATACGTTTTCAAATTTTAAAAATTGATTTTGAAAACTCACATTTAAAAAAAAAAATTCTTAATTTTTGAAAAAAAAAATTTTTTGAATTAAATACCAAACAAACCCTTAGTTTTTCAGAGCACGCATAAAGTGTATACCATTCATTTTTTCCCTGAAAAAAGACCAACAAACTTAAAGTTCAAAAGTCATGCCGTGACAACTCAAGGTTCTTTGATGGATGACCGCTTGTGGGTGGGTTCATGGTACCACTGTTGTACTAGAGTGTGAATGCCCATACATGAAATGTCATGTCACGTGCGACATCAATTAATAACAAAGAGTTAAGACCATGTGCAGTGGAACCAGCGACTAAAGTTGAGATCCCTTAATCAAATGTAAGATATGGTTGGAACTAATGTTACGATCACTTGAATCAAATGTAGGATATTCCAAGAACGTAAATATATAATTGCCTTTCAACATTATCATAGTCGCATCATAAGAAATAAAACTGGAATTTCATTCAATAAGTACCACAGAAGTATGAAGAAACAAAGATGTTTAATAAGCTATCCAGTTTCAAATGCATCCCAATTTAACTGTTAACAGCCTTCTGCCTGACATTATTGTTCGGTCAATGAATCTGTAGTATGTACAAATACAAGGGCAACCTAAAATGAAATTTAGACATGATTCACACTTTCATACCCCTTTTGAAATGATACCAACTTCAAGCTCTCTGCAAATCAACCTCCAATGTAATGAATCCATATCTGCACTGACTAGACAATATATGGGTGCAAGGCTCCTACTATGGTACATAAAACTAAAATGTAACAAAATTGCTTTAACTTATCCATTGAATATGTTTCATTTTTGTGCTTCCCTATGACTAGACATTCTTTGATATTGATAGGAACACCACCCTTCGCCAACTGCAAGCACTTCAAATGGATGCTCTGCTTTCTAAGGCAAACTTGATTTTACTGACAAAATCATCAATTGTCATGGTGCCAAGATCCCCACCAAACCTGGATCTTACTGTAACAGTGCCGGTTTCAACTTCCTTGGCACCAACAACAGCCATTAATGGAATTTTTTGTATCTCTGAATTTCTAATCAGTTTTGGCAGGCGTTCACCATGGCACAGTTCACCTCGAATACCATTTGCTTTCAGTTTGTTGGTTACCTCTTTGCAGTAATCAAGCTGTATAGGAATTTAAATTTTTCCTTTAATACAAAGACAATCACCTCAATTCCTAAGTAATAAAATTCAGGACAAATGAAAAAAAAAAAATAAAAAAATTTGAAAAAATAAAAGTTCATTTGCTTGTCTAATGAAATTTAGATGGCCCCACCACAATTCAAAAATTCATCATCTTCAATGGATCCATCACTTTGAAAGTGTTGAAGTGTAAGCCCTCAAAAACCATTTTTGTTGAATGAAAATACAAGTTTATAATTCATGGTGTGGACAATCACTCATGAGATGGAAGGAATAAGTATAGTGATCCTATGTAAGTTGAGCCATTTAAATTTCATGGGACAACCCCAAAGAAGCCTATGTGAATGCATTGAGGGCTTCTTGACTTTTTTGAAACATAAAATGTGTAACTGCTTTGCATACCTGAGTATCTGTAACTGGTAGAACATGAGCTTGGACTGGAGAAAGCCATAATGGAAAATCCCCAGCATAATGCTCTATAAGGACCCCGAAGAATCGCTCCAAGGACCCAAGAACAGCTCTATGGATCATGATAGGCCGCTTCTTCTCCGAGTTTGAGTCAACATATGTTATGTCAAAACGCTGTGGTAGGTTAAAATCAACCTGTACAGTTTGTGGGTGAAAAAAAAAAAAAAAAAAAGAGAAAAATATTTAAAAAGTGTTTTTAGTCTATTGAACAAATCCATGTAATATGCTTAACTCAAAACATTGCTTAAAATCTCCAATGAACATTTTACAGAATGAGAGAGAGAGACAGAGGTAATTATGCCAATTATAAAAACACATTAAAATTATGCCTGTCACAAGTTGAAGACTTGCCTGTATAGTTGAGCATTGCCACTTCCTTCCAAGTGCATCCTCAATCTTGAGATCAATCTTTGGACCATAAAAGGCACCACCACCTTCATCAATTTGATAGCTCCAACCCTTATCATCCAAAGCATCTCTAAGGGCAGAAGTTGCTTTCACCCATATATCATCATCTCCAACAGCTTTCTCTGGCCTTGTAGAGAGATTAACTTCATATTTACTGAAGCCAAATTGCAGCAATAATTCTTCCGTCAGATCTAGTACACCCCTGATTTCATCCTTGATTTGATCTTCTAGACAGAATATGTGTGCATCATCCTGCAAAATGATGCTGAGGTTAAATGAAAACCACTTCATATCTTAGGCCAAAAGAGGAGGGATGAGGGTGCAAAATGCAGTCATCCAGTGGCATGTACTAGCAATATACATCAAAGTGCTTTAAGCCACAGCAAACCTATGAGTAATATTGAGATTGAATACCAACTGATTTCAGTCTCTCTCTAGTCACAAAGATCAAATGACTCGAAACAAAAATTTTGAAACATTTGGTAGCATAGACCGACTTTTTAGGTGTGGAATATAGACTAACAGTATGCAACAAGATACTAAACCATACCTGAGTGAAACCCCTTACACGAAAAAGGCCATGCAAGCTTCCAGATAATTCATATCTATATACTGTTCCCAACTCAGCAACTCGAATAGGAAAATCATGATAAGAGTGACGCTTCCTTTTATAAATCAAGATATGATAAGGGCAGTTCATCGGTCGAAGTTGATAAAGTTCATCCTCAACATTCATCTGATTATACATATTCTCTTTGTAGAAATCCAGATGACCACTTATCTGCCAAAGATCTGCCTTTGCTACATGTGGAGTATACAGAAGATCATAACCACGTTCTATGTGTATCTTTTTCCACAAATCTTCAATTACATGCCTCACAATAGCACCCTTTGGATGCCAGAACACTAAACCCCCACCAGCTTCATTCTGTAACAATTCACCAACAAAAATGTTGGATGCAAGAATCTCATGCCAAATAATTGAAATTAATAGCACTTCTAACTGATAAATCTGTGTAAACAGCACAAAGAGATTCAGTGCAATTCAATTTGAGTACCTGTATGGAAAACAGATCAAGAACTTGACCAAGGCGCCTGTGATCTCGGCGTTTAGCCTCCTCTTTGAAATGTAGGTATGCCTTCAATTGTTCTTCGTTCTCCCATGCAGTGCCATAGATCCTCTGCAGCATGGGTTTCTTTTCATCTCCTCTCCAGTAAGCACCAGCAACAGACTCAAGTTCAACAGCTTTTCTGTTAATTTTTCCAGTATATTCAACATGAGGCCCCGCACATAGGTCCCACCATTCATTACCTAAGAAGAATTTAGTATAATGTAAGGAATTATGACATAATAGACAGTCTAATCTAACTGCACACTAGCTCAAACAAAATCAAAACCCAGCACAAGAAAACATGCATATCTATAAACATATGTATAACTTAACTAGCTTGAGCAAAAGATTCATATCCCCAAATCAATTAGATTCTCTATAAGATCCTCAAATCAGTAACCCACTTTAAATGAGAACAATTGCACCAACAACATTTGTTTCCTGATCACACCCCTGCCCTCTATTTTCTTTCACCAATTTGTCTTCCTTTTCCATCATCCAATTGAGTAACTCTTAGACACATACCACAGAACATTCCACTCTGATGCAGAACTTGAGTTTGAGTCACCTAGATATTAAGCCGGTTCAAGGACTCTATAAACCAAAAAAATTTAAAGGTCTGAAAGAGTCATTCCCCACTTCCCAAAATGTCACATCCGATCTTCACTAAACCACACATTAAGAATCCAGAATCGGATGGATAATACCTTCCCATACTTTTTCCATTTAAAAAAATAGTAATAATAAAGGAACTAGCAATACTATTTAAAAGTGAATCCACCAAACAAAACCAAAATTTGGTGTCAAATTACAAATTAAAAAGAATAACACAATGGCATCACTATTAGACTGAAAAGGCTTCCACATAATTTTTATGGGAGAAAGCACTCATTTATAGCACATAACACAGAGATACACCCAATTCTATACATATGTCCATCAAGTGAAACAAACAAAAACCAACTTTAACAGCAGATGAGCTAAAACTAAATATTACTATCAAGCGCCTGCCTAATATTGTTAAATGAGTATGTATAGCTCAAAAAAATAGCTGATTTTTTTCTTTATTTGTAAACATTTATGCACAGTTCTTGCATATTAAATTATCACCTTTCATTCTACTTGAGACTTAAAATGGTGACAACCCTTACCAATGTGATAGATAGTAATGGGATCTTCCTTAATACTATTCAAAATTTCCAGCTTGTATGGTTCGTTGAGAGCAGTTATTCTTCTCTGAGCTTCATCTCTTGAAACTTCTTCTCTTATAAGTGGTAGATTTCTACAAATTATGCGATCCTACAGATGACGTAAAAAGGCTAATGAATAGTTTCCAATGCTTTCATGGTTCCAAAATTGATGAAAAATAGAGCAACTGATACCTAAGTTCCACTTACCATCTCCTTCTTGATCTTCCTCAACTCTTTGTCCGTCAAAGGCTCCATATCAAAATCATAATAAAACCCATTTTCTATCCACGGACCAATTGTCACTTTCGCATCTGGGAAGAGCTTTTGAACAGCCATGGCCATCACATGTGCACACTGCAGTGAAGCATATATAATAATAACGGAAAAGGAACCACCCACACCAAATTCTCAGGAACTCACTAAAAAGAAACATAGCTTAACACTTTATCAAAAGACAGATACCCATATATCTTCTCAAATTCCCAACTCCGAAAAACCTTCCCCCAGCTTATCCACTGCTGTACAAACATTTTTCTCCGGTCCTAAACAATCCAATTATCCACAGGTCATGTTTTTTTTTTACTTTCTTTTCCACTTCCTCATTTTTCACAACTGGATATAACCAATCTAGGTGACAATTAGTAGCATAGAACTGGAAGTAGAGGCACAAAAGCATACAGATTTAAAATAAAAATTACTTTCTAAACATGTACAAATTCATAAAGTTCAACCTGACATTACCTCCTAGTTCAATATAACAGTAAAGCAAGCATACTAGGCGAACAACTAAAACCAATATAGCTACCTCAAGAACAGCATAAATCCCCCAAAAAAATAAAAATAAAAATATGATACAGAATATTCAGTGAGCAAAGTACATACCGTATGGCGAATTCTAAGGAGGCTCTCAGAGGACTCGTTGGTTGGAAGTACGACTTTCTCGAGTTTGTCACTTATCTCCTTCTGGGTCTCCTTCAATTTGTCGTTTTGGGTCGAAACCTGAGTATCAGTAGCCACAGCCGAAGAGGTAGAGACCCCATTCCCGTTCCTGAAAAGAGCCAAAGCCCTGAACTCGCTGCTCGACGGCAAAACGCAGTGTTTAAGGGGGGAAAGGAAATGTGAAGGGAAAGAAGAGGTCTTTAGGAGAGGGACTGAGAGGAAAGAAGAGGAAAAGGCCATTCTCTGAAGAATAAACATCTGGGTCTTCTTTGAGTGAGTATTATGGTCGTTGTGTGTGAATGTGTGATGCAGTGAGCGTGACAGTGTGTGTTTTGTGAGTGGTGGAGGTTTGGCTTTGGGTTTTCTCGGACGCCTTGAGTTTTTGATAGGTGGGTTAACAGTTAACCACTGGGCTGCACTGGTTTGTTTTCCAATCGGAGCCAAATCTTGCCTTTAATACTTATCAATGAAATTTTTGGATTATATTTATTTTTATTTTAACGAATTTATGGATTGTATAATTTGTATTAAATTTGATAAACCTGTTATTCATATTCCCATTAAAGTTTAATTCACCTTTAAAAAAATTTGAATTATTGACCGAAAAAAAATTTTGAATCACAAAAGTGAAATTAGATTAACAATATTTTTACACAAATACTAGTCAAACATATTTAGATGGATTATCAAGATTCAGTTGATTATATATGTAAGATCGTTTTAATAATATGCATACAAAAGTACTAACCTTGAAAAGTCATTGATGATATCGGCCATAGCAAAGATCTGTCTTTCTCTATGCGTCATTATACACTTCTAATATGAAATAGGTTCTGTGTTTGTATGTTATATATGAGAGGGGACTTAAAGCCTTATATTTATATATGAAAGTCTTAAGGTTTCTTGTCCATAAAGAAAACTTATTTTTATCAGCTTTACAATTCATAATCTAATATGATAGATATCCCTATTGATTAAGACTTTACTTCACTTTTAAGAAACTGGATAACCAAATAAAACTTCTCTTCTTGTATCTTTAATCAATTAGGACTCCTAAATAAATATAAGCTCAAATAAAATCCTTACATTCCCTCACTTGAGCGACACATCTATTCAAAAACACTTCTTTACAATCAAGGATCGATTTTCTTATGTGCACAACTTTGAAAAGCTATTTGATAACAATATTTATCTCAAAACTTATTGTATTAACATATAGGACTATAGACATGATTTCCAATGTAAAGGGTATCATCCACCTATAATTACAATAAGCAACGATATACACATAAAGTACCAACAAGTCAAGTGAGCTTAATTATGAAGACATATAAATGGTCCTTTTTATGATCACTATGTGATCTAGCATTAATGCTTAATGAAAACCCCTTACGGTCGACAATGACATCTTTATTTATGTTGCATAATAAATTAAAAATTTAAAACTAAACTTTAATCCATTCATAACCTTGAAAACAAATATAACACTCCTTAACTTTAAGACATATTCATGAATCACCAACTTAAAAGAAAAACAAACAACTTAATAAAAACTTAGCAAAATAAAAGCTAAATAACTCTCACTAAATTAGAACATGTTCAAAATTGGATAGTACTCTCATGCAGTGACAAATCCAGAAATAAACCGTTATAGGGTCAAGATTAAGAAACTCATGATGCATTTCAGGTGGCTCACCATTTCTTCCCCTTTCTTTGATCTTTTCTCTTTTAGACATTTACACGAACACTTTATTTGCATTCTTGCCCATGTGCCTACCACCAAAAGTAGGGGTGGGCACGGTCCAGTACAGTCCAGTGCTCACCCCAAACTGTAAATTGGACTGTATAATTAATCCAGTCCAGTCCAGTACTATAGAACTGGATTTTTTGGTTCAGAACTGGACCGAACTGAACTGAAACAGTTCCAGTTCAGTCCAGTTTACTGTTTCAGACTGGGCTCACTATTTGGGCCTTAGCCCAATTAAATTTTTGGGCCAAAAAAATTTTAAAACATGTTTTTTTTTAACATAGCCTTTGATGGCTGGCCTCCTGCTTGTAAAATATCCAGTCCGGTAAGCATTTAACCAACAATAAATCAAAATTCTTATAGATCAACAAATCATTACTGCTTGTTAAACTAACTCATTATGGCTGTCCTACTATAACTAAGTCATTCCATGACTTCAGTGANTTGTTAGTGGGCAAACCAATAGCCCATTTACATCCCCAGCACTACACACAACTATACAAGAAGCATCTTAACAATTCTGACAACCTCTGACAACCAACTATAATTGGAAAAGCTTTGAACTTCAAAGTGACATTGTTAGAAAGGGAACAAATAATCAAAGATATGCACCTCTTTTTAGGCAAGCAAAAAATTTGGTATTCAAGAACATTGATTTCACTGTATGCTCCACTACATCTAATTAATCTTAAACAATGGAATATATACTAACCAGCTATGTCTCTGGAAGATCAACCAGGCAGTTAGGCTTCTCTTCAAGCATTCTGTAACTTCCACACAAACTCATAATTCAGACTGTTATTTATTCAAAACCAAACATGATTAAATTATTTTAATTGCTTGCTGGTTCCTCTGCTCATTGCTAAGCATTTTTGTACCTTTAACTTTTATTTGGGACTATATAAACAATGTATAGAATTTAACTTAACAAATTAAAGTTTTTGAACATGTGGAAGTCAAAAACTTTCCCAAACAACAAGTAAATCACAATTATCAAACCCAAAATCAAGTAAATCAGTAAATTACAATTATCAAATCCAAAATCTAGTAAATCAGAAAATCAAACCCTAAACCTAACCCAAAGTCAAACCCTAAATCTAACCCAAAATCTAACCCGAGATACTAGATATGAGAGATGAGAAATGAGTGATGAGAGAACTTACCCACGGGGCGACGGCGACGGACAAACCCGAGAGGCGACGGCGACGGACTGGTCGCGACGAACTGGTCGCGAGAGGAAGATCGCCACGGCCTGGTCGCGAGAGGAAGATCTCCACGGCGACGGCGACGGCGAAGGGAAGAGAAGACCGCGACGGCGTGACTGCGTGAGGAAGACCGCGACGGCGAGAGGAAGATCGCGACTGCAGTCTGCGTGATTGCGGGCTGCGGCGTGAGGTCTGCGGGCTGCGGGCTGCGGGCTGCTGTCTGAAGTCTGAGTCGCCGAGTCGCCGAGTCGGCGTGAGGTCTGGACTGCGGGCTCGGGCTGCGGCGTGAGGGCTGAGGGTTTCAGACTTTGAGACTTAATGTTTGAAACTTTGAGACTTTGAAACTTTGACTGTTTGTTTACTTAATGTTTAGTAATACTGAGACTTTCTTGGCCAAAAAAAAAAAGAAACTTTGAGACTTTGAAACTTTGACTGTTTGTTTACTTAATGTTTAGTAATACAGTAATACTGAATAAGTGAATAGTGACTTGAGTATTTGACTTATGTTTGTTTAATATTTGTCTGTTTGATGTTTGTAATTAAATGTTTGATGGTTTGTTTGTTTAATGTTTGTGTGTTTAGTGTTTACTTGTTTAATGTTTGTCTGTATGAGTTTTGTAATTAAATTAGGGTTTTAATTTTTAAAACACTTAAGTCACTTAAACACTTGTAATTAAATTGGGGTTTTAATTTTCATTGGGGTTTCAATTGTGGTTATATAGTTATACTTATATAGTTAATTAGTTATATATGTTATATATGTATAGAGTAATTAATATAATTTNTTATATACTTATATACTTATTAGATTATAGGGTTTCTTTTAAACTTTAAACCCTAAACCCTAATACATAATTTCCTCTATTAGAAGTTTATAACTAATTAACTATATACTATAAGTCTATATCCTATAACTATAATAATTTTAGTATATACTATATAGGGTTTAGTATATAGATTATAGAGTATAAAAAATATATTAATTTTATTATAAAAGGTATAACTAAAATTATATACTAAAACATTATTATATATATAGAATAATATGTCATATGGTTATATAAAATATATTTTAGGGTCTAAAATATAGCTAGGTTAATATTAATTTTATTATCTAAAATGTGTAAAATGTGTGTAAAAATGTATGTAAAAATGTGTGTAAAAATGTATATAAAAATGTTTATAAAGTGTATAAAAATTGTATAAAAATTAAATATATATAAAAATTAAAAATACATATTAATTAAACGGTCCAATCCAGTCCAGTCCAGTTCTGGGAAGTGGAAAACCGGACCGGAACTGGATTGGACCGGTCCAGTCCAGTTTTGACCCAGTGTTGACCAATTTTGGTCAACACAGTTTTTTACAGTTTTTTTCCCCCCGGTTCGGTACGGTGCATCCGGTTTCCGATTTAAACGCCCACCCCTAACCAAAACTCAAGCTTCATAAGATAAAAAAATTTCCACAAGCCCAACATTTCTGGGTTCACGGGGTCAATTAACCCCACCCCTGCCTCTGCCAGTGCTCATGATGACATGCTTTTGGAAAACTGTATTATAGACAACTTTATTCAATGGGTTGTCAATCATGCAATGTTAGTATAATTAACACTAGTTTGTCCCTCTCTAACCTTCTCTCTCACGAGCAAGTACTTAACATCTAATGTTTAACTCTTAAAAAAACTTTTTGTCGATTCAATCATGGAACTTACATTCTTTGTCTATGTTCTTTGTAATATTCGAGAAATGCTAGCTGTCTTTTCTTTATGCTTTTTCTGTATTTTCTATCTTTTCATGTACTTTCTAATTTGATTAATTTTTTACATAAAAATCTTTAAAATGTGGTCTATATGAAATAAATGGTTCAATCAAGAGATTGCACTGCGAAACTGATAGGAGAATAGAAATGCACAAAGAAAAGACATCTAGCATTTCTCTTTATGTTTTTCAATACTAAAACGTTAGAGTCATAGCCAAGCAAGACAACTATCTTAAACCACCCTATATTCAAGGCTTTCAATTTTATAGAATCTTATATGTTACGTTAAAGAATTAAAAATCACATAAAATATATATAGAAGGTTGAGGACTATATATTTATGATTCAACTTGAATTCTAGAAATCCGAGAGCTATAAAAGGCTTTAGGGTTTACCCAAAAACATGAACTTGAAGATGTTATTTTTCATTGTGCTACTCACAATTTTAAGTTTAAGTTTCTTACCAAAAGGAAAATTAACCTAAACAATACGAATACAACAATAAAAACATTGCTCCACTATTTGTACATTTTTTTCCTACACACATTCTACCATCTTTTAAAATATACAATTTCTCTTTAAGACACCCCTCTTATTACCAAAATACCTCAAATCTCATTAATCTTATCAAATTTCTCTTACACACCTCACCCAATTCATTCAAACAATACACACACACTTAACCCTTTCAGACAATACACACCCTCACCCCTAACCTCATGCCCACCTGATCTTAGTCAAGAGCACACCCCTGTATACCAACATCGTCATCGAAGCCATCTCCACCATTGTCAATTCAGCCGTCGAAGTCGCTATCAACTCGCCACTATTAATTCGATGTTGGTGGTCTCACCACCTTACTACAACACCATAATCATTGTTGTCAACCCATAGATATGCCTTAAGCTAATTTTTTTTTTATTCATATGCAAATTTAGGTTTTTTTTTATCAAATTTAAATTGATTAATCCATCTCAAGACTTTTTTTGTTTGTTTGAGATGATTTGGAGTGTGGGTTTTTTGGGTTTCGCAGGTCGTTCGACACTAGTCTACCGAAAATAAATAACCAGAAAATTCACTCTTGCACTCTAAAAAAGTTCACTCCAAATCATCACGAATAGACGAAAAAAGTATTGGGATGGATTAACCAATTAAAATTAGATTAAAAAAAAAGCATTAAATTTACATTCAAATCCAAAAAATTTAGGTTAGGGTATGTCTCCAACTTACAATGGCTATGGTAGAGAGAGGATGCATGGTGACGATGAAGGCTGGTTGACGTCGGGAGGTAGGTGTCGGCAATTTTGGGATGGAGGTAGGGTCACGAGTGGGGTATGTTTTGGTTGTGGTTGGAGGTGAGGTTGAGGGTGGAGTGTGTAGTTGTGGTTTAGGAGTGTTGGGTTTGAAGTGTGTAAATAAATTTTTTTTTTATTTTTTTTTTCAAAATGATGTGGGTTATCTTTTAAGATAATTTCTTTTTGTTTCAATTAAGTAATTTCACAAAATAAATTGGTACGGGTGTGCCAAAAAAAAAAAGTGCAAACAGCGGCACTATTCTATTATTACCAGTGCTAAAAATCTTTTGACATTTTTATATTTAGATTCCACGTGTCCCAAATTAATTGGGTAGTGGAGCGCACGCGCTGAAGCGGGATATCCCCTTTGGCGCGGTTCCTATATTTGTAACTAACAACTTCTTGACGTCCCAAAAAAAAACGGTTATGGATTGTCTGTGCCATCTAAACTTCCCAATCTCGTCTTTTTTTCCTGTCTTCCTCCGAAACCCTAATTTTCTGGAGGCGCTATCCCCAAATGCGAAGTAGGAGACGGAAGAGGAAGGTACCAATGAGGAGTCTTTTCCGACGGCAAAGAAACTGAAGATGAAGGGTCTTTTCAAGGCCAAGGCTCGCACGCCCACCGAGCTCGTCAAGCACACGCACGACCTCCTCGTCTTTGTTCATGGAAACCCGGAAATGCGTGAGCAAAAACGAAAAGAAAAGGTCTAGTTTTTTTTTATTGGTGGCATTTTTTTTTTTTTTTTAAATTGGTGATGTGGGGATTTGTTTTTACGTTGAAATTTGATGAGTTTTTTAAATTGGATGCATTTTCAGTTATTTCTTTATGGCATTGTTGCATTGCACATCACACACACACATATATATAGATAAATTGTGATGGCATTTAATTTACATTTTGGTATAGATGGATGAAATAACGAAAGCAATCCTGGAGATAAGAACAGTTCTGTATGGGGATGGCTTAAGCGAGCCAAATAAAGACGCTTGCGCCCAACTCACCCAGGAATTTTTCAAAGAGGACACATTCCGCCTTCTCATTGTTTGCCTTTCGAAACTCAACCTGGGGGTAAGCATTAAGCATGGTTAGCTACTGGGTATCTTGTAATCAAATGGAAGATTCATTTGCTTTCTTGCTGTTTTATATATCAGTTTGTGTACTTAATTGCATCCCTTTCGCTTTTCTGTTTAAGTAATTAATTTCTTTCAAGCTATGCTGCAGACTCGTAAAAACGCCACTCATATCATTGCGAATTTGCAAAGGCAACGGTTTCAGTCACGATTGATTGCTTCTGAGTACTTGGAGAGGAATATAGATGTTATGGACATTCTGATACAAGGGTATGATTTTATTGTGGAGAAGTTATAAAATGTGAATTGCCAGTGGAATCAAAATGTTAAAGAATAGTTGCGTTGGTTTTGTGTAGTTATGAAGACAGTGATATTGCTTTATATTATGGTGCAATTTCAAGGGAATGCATCCGTCATCAGATCGTTGCTAGGTAAGCAACACCAATTGGTTTTCAAAAATTTTGTTTCCTTAAAGTTCAACATATGTGTCAACTGGTTAGGATATAGGTTCTTCTAGCAATTTGGTAACTTGTGAAATTTTGGGGCAATTTGTGAGGGGGACAAAATCTTGTTGTTGGAAACAGATAAATAGGCAGGGTTGTTGCTTATGAGCTATGGTGAAAAAGGGAAAAATAATAGCTGTCTGCTGATATACTTACCGGCCAATACCTGGATTTACATCTCTAGATAAATTAATGTTTTAGCCTTTTGTATTCTCAAGGTTCTTTTATTAACGAGTCTGGTTATTCACAGATATGTCCTGGATTCAGAGCACATGAAGAAGTTTTTTGATTATATACAAGTTCCAAATTTTGAAATAGCATCAGATGCTGCAGCCACTTTCAAAGTTGAGTTCGTGTTGAATGTTATTATGCTTTTATTTTAGTCTATTACACGATTATCAAATTTCAAGAACTGACACTATTATGCTGTTCAGTCTTGAAAAAACACTGATGCTTTACCACAATGTTTCTGCTACTAATGTTACTTGCTTGGTTACTGACTCATTGGCACACTTGCACAGGAGCTTATGACCAGGCATAAATCAACTGTTGCCCAATTTCTTTCTAAAAACTATGACTGGGTAAGATTTATAATGTACATGCTTCTGGTTGTTTGGTGACTTCTACCTTGTAAACATTGTACTCCAGACTAATTAATTTGATTGTGCAAAAGATGTTTTTAGAAGTTTGGCCATCAGGGAAAACATCAGCTAATGCTTAACCTTCAAGCTAGTTTTGCCTTTTAGATTTTATAAGTTTCAGTAGAACGATCATGGTCAATATCTGAATTATCTCCACTGTTGACTGACTCCAGTTCTTCCAAGAGTATAATTCACAGTTGCTGGAATCTCCCAATTACATCACCAAACGGCAGGCCATCAAGGTATATACAGATAATATTTATCCTGAGACTCTTGCATGTATCATTAAATGTCTTTAGGATATGTTCATGAGAACCACGTTGTCTGTCTTCATTAATTTAATTTGATCGAGTATATATCATCAAGGTTGAGGTGTGAGCTGACATATTTTGTCTAATCCTCCCTCCACGAGCCCCTTGTAGAAGGAAGAATATGAATATTTGCTTTATTTCTTTTAATGACATTATTTGTTTCAGCTGTTGGGAGATATGTTACTGGATCGCTCAAATTCTGATGTGATGGTTCAATATGTGTGCTCTTTGGATAACATGAGAATCCTGATGAATCTTCTCAGGGTATACTCTCTCTCTCTCTCTCTCTCTCTCTCTCTCTCTCTCTCTCTCTCTCACGTACATCCATGCAAACTATAGACGCATATCTGTGCATCATGCATGATCATGTGATTCATGTCTACACACTGATGCAGTACTTTTTTAAATCCTTTTTTTTTTTGGGTATCACATGTTGCAGGATCCAAAGAAGACAATCAAGTTAGAGACCTTTCATGTGTTCAAGGTTTGTGCAGAATATAGAAAAATAACCCCTTCAGTATGGTAAATAATTGAGGCATTATCTATTGAAAGTCTAATTTCTCTCTCTCTCTCTCTCTCTCTCTCTCTCTCTCTCTCTCTCTCTCTCTCTCTCTCTCTCTCTCTCCCCCCCCCTTTTTTCTCTTTTTATTTTTTGTTATTGACAGCTATTTGTTGCAAACGAAAATAAGCCTCCTGAGATTGTCAATGTACTTGTCTCAAATAGGACCAAGCTTCTCCGTTTCTTTGGTGACTTCAACATTGATAAAGGTGGGCATTTTTTCTCTTCGAATCTATTACAGTCCATACCTTTATCCTTTGAACTCACTTTAAAATCAAACAATACTTTGTTGCACTTGCAGAGGATGAACAGTTTGAAGCAGACAAAGCTCAAGTTATTGAAGAGATCTCTATTCTTGTACCCAAAAAATCGTCAATGCTCAGCTTTAGCAACAATTGTGAGGTTCCATGTTAAATGTACTGTAAAATTTGAGGGGGTTTTTATATATTTTTTTTCTTTCGAGTTCCCAGAGTAGCCCACATATGGGCTTATCTTCTTTCAAATTCTAATAAAAATGCATTTGGTTTCAATTTCTCACCGATTCCAAATAAGTGCACTCTCATTTTGCATGAGAAGCTTCAAGACCTGCATTAGCCTTAGAAAAGCATTGAACTTAGTAGCCTACAGAATTCCTTTTATTCTGCAAATTAACTTAAATTTTCAGAGAAAGAACCACTCTTCATTTCATTTTAGGAGTGATCATTTTTCTTTTTCCCTTTTTTTTTCTTTATATTAGCCGAACTCATATTTTAAATTATAAGCCTGACACTATTGTTAAATTTTAGAGCAATTTGGCAAAATATAACAATTATCAGTATTTGTTGGCTACTTGGCTGATTTCAGTTTTTGGTCGTCTGATGATGCTGTTGGGGAAGTTTAGTTCGTAAGACATTGTAAACAGTGAGATGAAAGACTGCCAGACTCTACTCTTCTAGTTGTCTACCATTCTAGGACGCCTTTAGAACAGTTGCACCATGATTATTATAAAACTACAAACAAGTTCAGTCCACATTTGACGTGTCTTTTTGTTTTTTTTTTCGCCACATGTCTTTTTGTTTTTAAATCATAATATAACTACAATTCATACAAAGGAAACCAAAAGAAAGGGAAAGGGTCGAATTAGGAGTTGACAATTTGTATGAGCGGATGATACTTGTACGTATTGTATCATTTATTTGTGTCGGAATTCAGTCAATTTCATTAATTTGACCAATTTTATTAATTATGTCAAATGACTTAACACTAACTCAATTCGTTCATTGATTGTGTCATATTCGGGTTGACTCACATATTTTATAAACTAAAACTTAAAACAAAACCCTCTTAATCCCAAGCCAAACTCATACCTCTCTCATAAACTAAATATCAACTTGACCCTATATCTGGCAAAGTCTTAAAAATAAGACCAAATGTAAACAAGAATTTATACCATACATATTAAGAAATATGAAAAATTAATCGTGTTTTTCATACAATTCAATTAGATGAGTTTATCATGTCAAAATCGAGTCATTCGAATTTGATACTAATTCAATGTATTTATTATTCATACTAGCAAATTATGCCATATATGTATTTGTGTCAAATAATGATAAACTTCACTTTGTGCTAGTTAAAATTGCGTTACCTGTAAATCTGTAATGTTAAAGATGGCCAACTTAGTTTCAACTATGACTCACCTGAGCGTCAAGCTCCCGATAGCAACTACGAACTACATGTTCATAACCAATGCTTGTCTAAGCAAGGATGTCTTTCCTTTTTGCCTGGATGAGTTCTACTTCGGTTTGCTTACAAATTTATCATGATGTTGTTTGTTCCACCACATCCCTCAACTAATTCACACAAAAATTTTCTTTTCACAATAACTTCTAAAAGACTAACCATCAAAAGGAAATATCGTGAAGAGTTCCCCACAAATTAGGCATTATTTTTTTCTATATTTGGGCCTGAAAGACCTACACACAAAAATTGGCCCAGGTTTTGAAGTGGGTCCTGGCCCACCAGAATGACTGGCCCAACAGCAAGTTACATTCAGAATTATTAGACTTATAGACAAGAAGAATTCTTAGATGGAAGAGGCTATTCGGGCCACCCTAAAATACTGAGTTGATCACCTTAAGATTTTTTTTTCCATTTTTTCTATTTTACCCCTGCCACCATTAACAACCCACCCACTGCCACCACTACCCCTCCCCATAATTGGTTCAAACCAATCTAACCAATAGCAAGAACACAACGGAAGATCAAAAACCATACATGGATTGACCCAATTTGTCGCCGGAATCTGTCGAAATCGACAACGAAAGTCGCGAAGCTTCACGACGTCGATTAGCTGCAGACGGTGGTCGGATAAATAAGGGAAGACCAGGGTTGGACTCGCTGTGACCTGGGGAACAAAACCCAAGTGGTCTGGCATCTCAATTCTGCCGAAAAAGGAAGATCGTCGGCAAAGGAGCCGATCGAGTCTTCGCCTGGGTTCGAGTTTTCTGGGCTTTCTTGGTTTGAAGGCTACCATGTGGAGAAAGAGGAGAGACAAGTGAGTTGACTGGTGGTGATCTCGCCGCCACTGATCGCCGGACGGCGACACACCGAAGAGAGAGAGAATGACTGATCCGGCGGACGGGTGGGTGGGAGGGATGGGATTCTGTGGTTTTTTTTTAATAAATTTTTTTATTTACATTAAAGGTATATTATGAATATTTGTAAAATAAAAAAAGGAGGTGGTCAATTCAGCATTTTTTAGTAGTCTGCGTAGCCTCCCCCTTCTAGATTGAGACTAATAAGAATCAGAATATGCCATCACTTATTCATGGGGTCCCTAGATGGGTAACCCTTAAATGTTTCACACTAGAAAATCAACATTAATCTCAGGTACAAAAAAATAATCCAACTGATGGGACAAATGAATAAAAAAAAAAAAACATACCCTGACCAGAACCCAAACTTTGCAAGAAAATGTTACAGATAAAATTCTAAGGAAAAAAAATATATATATATATCAGTCTATCTCTTTTTGCTTTTTTTCTTGTTCTTTTGGGTATCGCCGCCTTGCCGGAGATGCATGATACACTTCTGACTATATCCCGCAATCTGATTTTACATCTCACTCAAAAGACCAAAACAAAAAAACCTAAAATTGTAACTCAAAACTCAAGCAGTGACACAAAATCCATTGTAACTTCTATCTCTAACCTTAATCCTTCAAAACAGGCACTCCCAGTTAGCTCTTACTAACCAAATTTCTTTTACTGAGATATATAAATGAGGGTGGTATGCAAAATTCACAATTCACCTGCTTCACCAGATTATCTTCTCCTACAATGTCGTGATATCTGAAATCATGATCCTAGGCAGCAATTCCTGAAAGAAAGTAGAAAAGGAGTTCTTTAGCATCAACATATATTATTGTAAGTAATCAAGTGAAAAACATACTTTAAACATATATTATCTTTTAGAACTGTTGCAACATTACATTAAACAAGCAAAATGCAGCCATTATAATCTAAACTGTCATTTGTTCAATGATGGCAGGACAGTACAACAAATCGGACCTCAAATTTGAAGAGACTTTAATGGTCACGAAATGAGATTTCAATGATTGACTAAATTCTGTGCCCCTCTCTAATTCATCTATTAGTTGTTAATCTTTGATGCATACTTCTAATTGCAGCACTTGAATATGTATCCATGAGACTAAAAACCATTAGTGATTTTTACTTAAATTAACAGACTAAGGATGCACTGCCTTCGAGCAGAAATTATGAACACCAAAGGAACGTTTCACTGGTAAAGATATTCAGAAGAAGAAAATGATCAACTTTATTTTGTGAAAAGCATATATGCAGGACCTCTGCAAAGACAATGTCAAGAACTCCTTAGAACAAGAGAGATCTACTTGATATTTCAACCATAAGGGATTGGGGTTGCAAAATAGAGAGATACATAGCATAGCATATAAAAACAATTTTATATAATTATCTCATAAAAAATAACAGGAATTATGACCCAAATTATGCACAAGCATAGAGTAGAGTAGAGAGAGAGAGAGAGAGAGAGAGAGAGAGAGAGAGCATTCAAAATCTAGAACAGCAATTGAAAAAAAAAAAAAAAAAAAAAAAACAACTTCAAATTCAGCTGAAGCAAAATTTGAAAGCAAACTCAATTTAAGAAAAAGAGAGCTCCACCCTCGGAAAGAATCATAATGCCTTTCCTTCCGAAAAGGAAAAAACATTGATGTGAAGTGCATAATCTTCCAGTCACAAACAAAGGAGCTGAAGATTCTTAAGCATCACACAAAACTAGAACACAGGAGATCACATAATGCCCCATCAACACCATGTCACAAGATAAAATATGGTCGATTGTCTCTTCAGCCCTGAACAATCAATAGCCATTTGGGACTCATGCCCCTGATTACAAGAGGTTGATAGCTATCTAGTTACGTAACAAACAAGGTCACTGGCCAGCGACAACTTCCATCAACACCAACAAAAGCCAAATAAAATGATTTCACCAAAGTCCAACATTGAAAACCTTTTTCTTTCATGTCAAAGTCGCACAGTTTGCTGAGCCTATGAGCATGGGCTTGTAACTAAGGAGGTATTAAAGTTAGTGGTTGTATAATTGAAGCCTGACCAGGTGGAGTGTGGAGGCCTAGGTCTAGGTCTGTTCACTATGATGAAATCACACTAAGCATGCCCCTAAACACTCAAGTTAGTAGGGGTCCCATCCACAATAGGTGGGTGGCAAAAGTCCCACAGTTTCACCATTCCTTAACTAAACTCGCATAAAAGCCCCTAATAAACCTCAGACTCTCAAGCAATACACTTCCTGACCACTAGGCTGCCAAAGCCTCTTACAGAAGATATAAAATGAAAAAAGCTACCATATCTCTGGTAACAAATTTATCATCCATAATAAGGGCAATTGATGAAAAATTACGGGGAAAAATAAGCTAGAAGACTATTCCAGGTACTTCAAGTAACAATCAAATCCCTATCAATGTGTTACATGTGACCAGCCATTGAAGGATAAAACCGTTAATATTCAATGTAATCAATAAGATAAAGGACTTTACATTGAGATTCATGGATTGGGAAGAGTCAACCATCAGATAAGCAATATCATGCTTCACTCAATCTATTGAACCACTAACTAGACCCAGTCACCCAATTCAATTGAACTATGCAGCACAATCACAAGCTTACCAATAGTTTTATTGTTACAGTTAACAAAATGGATCATAACCCAAAAAGCCTACACACTAAAACATAATTCTTCTCTTGCATTGTACGTCAAGCCAAATTTAAGACCCAAAACTATAGTAGTAAACTTCATGAATCATCAGCTAGGGAAACAAAAAAATTCATGAATTATTGTTCAGATGCAACAATTCAAATTAGTTCATGCTTGTAGATGCTGTGCAGAGATAGCCAAATCAAGCAAGTTCAAGAAACGGGTGATACTTTGTTTTACTAATATAAACTGGATCCAAATTACTCTGCACAAAATTAGACTGTGTCTCTGCTAAACATTTGTTTCCACTGTATATCAGAAGTTGAAGGTTTGGTATAATAAACCTTATTAAAATAAAGTTCCCTATCTTTCAAGAAAATCACAGAAGATGAAAAACAGAAGTTCCATAACATATTAACTAAGTGGCTCTTACCTGTATTTGACTGTCTCTTATTAACACTATAACCACCAACATAACCAGGCGACCTTTTAGCTGAAACATCAGAAGCTGCACCGCCAAGCCCATAACCAAAGGGACCAGGCCCATCTCGCTCGGAATTTGATGATCGCCAAGTGGGATCCCCATAAACTGAACCACTACTGTAAAAGTCAGCGAAGGCCCCATCAAAACCACCATTTGATGCAGCAAATGAAGATGTAGGGGCAATACTTGTGACGCTGTTTCTTCCATAGCCTCCGGTTCCCAAACCGTAACTGTTATCACCAGCTCCATAACCAAGACTCCCACTATTATTAGAAACATTATTTCCTCCACCCTGAGCTGAAATTGCCGAAGAACGCCAATTAACTCCAGTATTTCCAAATGTAGTTCCTCCAATGCTCCCACTTCCCGATCCTATGTAAGCATTGGAACTTGTGGAGTTTGTTCCATAATTAAGTCCCCCATTTCCATTTCCCCACAAATTCCGAGTCACCGAGCTGAAAAAAGATGTGTTTCCTCCATTACCACCATCATACCCAACGGGACTGCTAAACCTATTCGAATTATTGATATAATAAGGGCTCAATCCCCGTCCGTAGCTAATATTACTATTAAAATTTGCATTTCCTCCAAAACCTGGGCTCAACCCTGGCTCAAAGTTCATACCCATTCCATAACCAGAACTAAATGGAGGAAACCCACTTCGACCACCAGCAACTGGACTGAATCTACCAAGTCCATAGCCTCCAACTGTACTTGGAGCATAGCCCTGAGTGTAGCCATTGAGGAAGCTATTGACCCTACTAAGCCCATAATTGTATCCTCCAAGAGGACTGCGATTAGGACTAGGGGACAACTCTTTAGGAACTGCACGTTTGACCTCAACCATCTTACCATTCAGCTCATGAAATGTCTTAAGCAAAACTTTGTCCACTGCCTCCTCAGAATCATAAGTGATGAATCCAAAGCCTCTTGGCCTCTGGGTGTTGTGATCATACATCACCACGACATCTGTGATTGTCCCAAACTGTTCAAAGTACTTCTTGAAGTCACTCTCTGTGACAGTGGATGCTAAACCTCCAACAAAAATCTTTCTTGTGCGGCCTGGACCTGGAGAACCATGGATGCTGCCACTGTTTCTACTCAAAATGTTCTGGTCATCCCTTGGAACAGCCTTTTTTGCCTCAACCTGAGAATAGAGAATGCAATGGTAAAAACAGAGATCAAATGATACATGCTTTACAAATCAAATGATCAGCTTAGAAGAATAAAGTAATGCATTAACAAAACTGATCATTGAAGAAAGATAAAAGAATGGGAAGCATGATTTACTCTTCCTGAATTTGGAATTTAGTTGAATAGAGAACCACAGTAAAATGAATTCCTGCAATTACATTTCAGCCCGTAACTCCTATAAGGAAATGATTTCTCTAGACATTTACAGTGATTCCAAAAGAAAAGCATAATGCACGGTTGAAGATAAAATTGCAATTGAAGGATAAAAGTGCATTCACCCAAAAGAAAGTATTTTGATTACCATTCTTCCATCAATGTTGTGCTTCTCCATTATGACTCTGTCTGCTATGGCTGGGTCAGAAAAAACTACAAAACCAAAACCACGAGCACGGCCTGTGGTCCGATCCTTCATGATCACTGCTTCTACCACCTCCCCAAAACCACTGAAATACTCTTTCAGACGCTCTTCATTTGTGTCCCAAGATATGCCGCCAATAAATAGTTTGCCACTGTCGGATTGCATTTTCTCTACAAGCCAAAAGAATTGAAGCTTGAGAAAATTCACAAATGCAAACCACACTTGAATCCAACTCAAAGCAAAAAATGCAAACTTTATTGAAATCTCAAGCCCAATTGAAAAAAGGAGTATTTAATAGTGGATCCAATACTATACTATAATAAAAAATAAAAACAAAACTAATCAATTCTACCAAATGAAATGTACACAAATATCCAATCCAATTCATAGCAACACCCACAGCTCAAATAAAATCTCTCCTTTATTCACAATAAACACTCACCTGATCGGAATCAAATGCGGATATAAATAACCCACCAAACTAGAAAGAGCAGTACCTTATTTTGAAATGGTACAAACTGTCAGATTGTAATCTGATTCAATAACAAGTATTCCGGGATTCAATTTAGAAGCATCCGATCCTTCACCGATCAATTGGTGGAACCAGAACTAAGCACACCTAGAAAAAACAAACCCAGAAAGAATTTCAATCACAAATTTCAGCAGGATCCAAATCCACACCCAATTCAGGAAAAATCAAAAACCCAAATCAGATTCCCACCTTACCCACCGATTAATGAAACCCCAGATGCCAAATCTTGAAGAGAATTAAGATCTGAGAGGAGGCACTTGAAGAATAAGAACAGAGGGCATGTTCAACCTCCTCTCCATAGATGCCCCCTCCAAACTTTTTGTTTGTTCTTTCAATTGTGTTAATATGATTACCAAATGCAAATTCAGTTACCAAACAGATGAGTGAGAGGTGAGAGATTAAGAAAATGTATATTTCTAGAGAGAGAAACAGAAGTTTTAGAGAGAGAAAGAGGAAGTATTGAGAGGTCTGTGAGCAATATATACGCACCCTGTAAATGAAAGATGAAAGATTTTCCCTTTTTTTTTTTTTACTATTTTTTTTTTTTTTAAACGTTTTTAAGCTTTTTTCTGATTTTGTGAGTGCGAATTTGATTTGAAATTTATGGAAAGGTGTTAGCGTGAAATGCTTAAACAAAATTTATGAAGAAGAAGAAAACCGGAGAATTTTGGAGATGGAAAATGTGGTTTTTCTCTGATCTGATAAAATGGGAAGGAGTACTTGTCCTCCCGTTCGCCGTTCATTCCTTTTATACTTATTGGGAAAGAGGAAACACCATTTGCTATCATGTTACACATCTCTGCCAACCTCCATGAAATTTGATCACACCACTAGATTGAACCCAAAACCATACTATTAGCCGTTGATTATGATGACTTTCCTTGGTCTCTTTTCATCTTGACTTTTGTTTGTAGATTTCTCTTTTTTGTTTGCAAGAAAGTTTGTAGGTTGCATGCGATCAAAGTGGAAAAAACCTACGATGCATGCACCATATATTATGTGGACTATTTTTAACCATTGGATGTTGATGAGTTCATCTTTTCTCTATTAATAGCTTTTTCGTTCTTAAATTTGTTTGCGTTGCATGTGATGTCCACGAGTGTTATTTAATTGTCATTATATGAGTACATAAGATTTGTGTACTACTAAAACCCTCCAAAATAAAAGTTTGGGTGTTGTTACTATCCATCTTTTCATTTCAACCACCACAAATTTCTTTTTTTTTTTTTTTTAAAACAAAAATTACAACCAAATCGCTCTCCAGATTAGTCTAAATAGCTAGTTTAGGGTGTAGTTCTCTTTTATGTAGCAGAAAAAAGTTGATCATGGCACTACTTTAATAAATAAACAAAAGTTCTCATGGCCATGATAGCTGCCAAAGTGCCAAATCTTCTGTTTATTACTTATTCAAATGATATTCTTTAAAAAAATTTCATGCAAAGACTGCAAAGTTAATTTGTAGCAGAAATTATTAAAACTGTGGAGTGAGCAACATGAGGGTGGTAAATAGCATCATTCGTAAGATTTTACAACTTTACATGCAAGAATGGTCAATCAAACATTCAAACCCAAATTTTAAATTTCAAGAAAAGATCATAAGTACTTGAGAACCCAAATGAAATTAGAAAGACAAACACACTATACACCAATCGACTTTCTCTTTTTTCGCCAAAAAAAAATTATTCGTTTGGCCATGAATACTCCGGACAATGTTTATCCTAAAATATACTTATTGTTTGATAATAGACTAAGGGCTCATTTGACATTGCTTCTTAGAAACACTTTTATTAAAGGTCTGTTTGGCACTGTTTCTTAGAAACACTTTTATTTAGTAGCGCTTTTATCAGAAGCGCTTATGTTAAGAAGCACATATAAATTTTTATAAAACTTCTAAGTTGTTTATGCAAAAGTGAAAACACATGTCAGGTGCTTCTCAAAAAACCCCTTAAAAGTATTTTTATAACTCAAAAACACTTCTAATTATTTTTGTCAAACGCTATCAAAAGCGCTTTTGACAATTTTAAAAGCAGTGTCAAACGGGTAGCGCTTTTATCAAAAGCACATATAAATTTTTATAAAACTTCTAAGTTGTTCATGCAAAAGCACTTGAAAGTGTTTTTTGAAGAAGCACTTGTCAGGTGCTTCTTAAAAAACCCCTTAGAAGCACTTCTAATTATTTTTGTCAAACGCTACCAAAAACGTTTTTACTAATTTGAAAGCGCTTTTGACAATTTTAAAAGCAGTGTCAAATGGGCCATAAATAGTTGAACATTTAAGAAAACACCACCACCATAGTAATCCAAAAATTAAGACCAATATTGTTACCTATTTAACATTACCACCATCACTAAGTCTACCATCCAACAATATATATATATATACAAAAATACTCTAAAATTAATTGGTTAGCAAGTTAATACAAATTTAAATAACTAACCATGCTTTTGGGCCCACTATTTTTAACCAAATAAAAATGAAGGGAAAAAAATATTTTTCTAAAAAAAAAAAAAAAAGAATGGATTAAAAAGAAAAGTGAGTGTTTTTGTATTATATATGTTGATACCCATATTGATCTAGCAGAATTATGTGTCGTAGAAATGGAAACAACGAGGCTTGAGTGATTCTCGAATAATTGTTTGTCTAGACATAGGTTAAGAAAAAGGATCAAGAGACTATAAACACGTCCATAGACTCGAAATGTCTAGTGGATGGGACGAGGCCCAAGCATGGGCTCGAGACCCAAAGAACCAAGGCCCAACGACGAGCTTTGCGACTAGTGGGCTAAGGCCGGTAAGGCTTGGTGACCCTAGGAAGAGAGGCTAGGCTAACCTTGGCTTAGACACGAATGGTAGTTTGTGATGGACCATGAGTTGATATTGATAGATAAGAGCGATCAATATCATGAAGGCGTGAGGCTTGAGTAGGCCTTGGTGCACTGAATGTGCAAGACTAAGCTACCCTTAGCCTTGACACTAAGGGAAGGCCCAAGCTCCAATGATTTAGGCTTAGGACTTCGTTGTAGGGGAGTTTCAGAGGCCTACACCCAGAGGACGCCCTGGGGAGGGAGACGCTTTAGAAATGGCCCGGTATTGGTGTCGGCTCAGGATTACACTTGAGGACCCATGGGTTCCAGGTGGTGAGGTTCGTAGGCGACTAAGGTGGAATGGATGAGTTTCTTAGATAAAAGGCCTAACTTGTGTGGGAATTAGCCTAGGAGAAGGTGTGCTCTACTTGGACAAGGAGTCGCGGCCTATCCTAAGCTAGAACTTAGGCGACAAGTTATTAGGAACCCTAATTGGACAAGGACTAGGAGACCTTTGGTCATAATCACTATAAATTGAGCACGCTAGCACCCAGGTATAATATGCAACCCTAACTCTCTAAAATACTTTGAAAATGTGTGATTATTGACTTGAGCCTTTGGCCGGTACTACATCAATGCCCCTTTTACGCTTAGTGTCCTTGTTTTAGTATACAGGGTAGAAGAAGAGTAACGTGGTGATCAAAGTAGGCCTTGACGTGAAGGTCAAATGCTAGGTTGACTACAATACTCTAAAATAGTGTAGTATTAAGAATTTAAGATGTTTGCCCAATCTTCATCTCAATTTTCACCCATTGAAATATAAACTTCATATGTATTAATTTACCCTTGTAAATTAAGGTATTAGTACTTTTTTTTTTTTTTCCTAATCAAACTTGAATGTTAACTTAAATACTTGTACTCATAATTGATAATTTCAAATCTCACCAACTGAATTTAGAAAAGAAAAAGAAACCTTGTTTTCGCTTTTAAAAACAGCAAGGCATTTTAACGGTCACTTTCAATAAAAACTTATTATAAGAAGGGTCATGAAATTTGGAAAGGCCAATAAAAATTTGGTAATTTTTGGAGGATATATGGGATATGATTAACAATCAGCATCTTTTCTTCGTGCTCCCCACGAAAGAGACTTTAGCCTTTTCACTCCATCTCAGTCCATCCCTACGAAGCTCCAAGCTCCAGCTATTTTCTCACATAGTATTTTCACTTTTCTTACATTTAGTTGACTACACTACCCTTTTAGCAACCTTTTTTATACATATATACATAGCAATATCACATATATCACATATATACATATATATAACTAATAAATTAATGAGATACACGTAATTCTTATTTCACAATATGAATGTAGGATCCACTAATATGATGAAATTCACAGGCATGTTATGAGAGGTTCCAAATTCTTAACTTTCTTTTTTTCTAATCTAAATTGCAGATTATAAGTCTAAGAGAGCATATAACTATATAAGTAAAAGAGGAAATTTTTCATAATACTTATTAGTGTGTGTGGAGTCATGTCTATGAATTCATAACACATAGATTTGTAATACATAGCTATAAGCCTATAATTGAAACAAAGAAAAACAAATATAATAAAGAATCCAAAACCTATATATGAGATAAGTCATAAGTCACATGTCATCATCACATAGAAAAATTTCTTCAGGTAATTTTCGGTTAGTGGATTACATAACATATGGATATGGTTGGTCTCCAGGACTAAGACAGACACACAGTCTTAGTCACACAGCGCGCACGCGCACACACACACTGACACACACAGTAGTTCTGGAGTTCAAAGAGGAAATTGAGGAATGAATGCCTTGTGTTGTGTCCCCCCTTCATTCTAATCACCAATCATCTTCATACTTGCAGTTTATACGTATCATATATTTGGTTTCAATCATATCAGATGAGTAATTCAGGCAAGGTTCCCGCTACTGTCATTGTTGGTTTATCAAACAAGAAACACCATACACTCTCTAGACCATGCTTGATGCTTCCTGGTTGAATTAGTGTTAGGTTGGAAAAGAAGGTGTTCCTGTTATACATAATAGGGAAAAAGAGACTTCCATGCAAAAACAAAGAGAACTCTCACTGAGAGTACTGTATTTTCCCACCAGTCATAAAAAGGCAGATTGAACCAGTGAACAACTCTTGACTCCAGCCTATACATTTCAATGACACAAGCTACTCTTATTATAAGAGGTCCATCAAAGTTGAGCCTGAATCAAGTCCTTTACCCACTCACAATCAGAAATCATTAGCCCCCAATAAGTCTTAGGAAGAAGCCCTTCATTAATTTCCAATAATCCATGGAGTTAACCTCGAGACCCTTTTTGCTAATTTGCATTTTCCTCCCTCTAGCACTCACTTCCCCTGCTAAAACCTGCTCCGATTACACCTTTTCAACCAACAGAATCTTCAGTTCCTGCAGTGACCTTCCGGCACTACAAGCCCACCTCCACTGGAACTACATTCCATCAACCAGAAGCATCCAAATTGCTTACAGAGCTACTCAAGCTTCTACAGGATGGATTGCATGGGCTATCAATCCAACTGGGACAGGCATGGTTGGATCACAGGCCATTGTTGCTCTTCGAAATTCTAATGGGAGTATGGCCATTTATACAACACCTATAACCAGTTACAACCCTTCAATGCAGCCAGGAGCTCTTAGCTTTCAAGTTTCGAACACCTCTGCAGAATATACCAACGGAGAGATTACCATCTTTGCTGTTCTGGGCCCATTAGATAATGGCACTTCAGTCAATCATATCTGGCAAGCTGGGAATTCAGTTTCAAACAGCATCCCTCAGACTCACCCAACTTCAGGGCCAAATATTCAATCAGTGGGAACAATTGATTTTCTGACGGAATAGGAACAAAAAGATTTGTGTGCTTTATTTGGTTTTTCTTCTTCTTTTTTTCCCAGTATTATGTTGTTGATCACAGAACGGTTTTCCCATGCATAATAGAGTCTACTAGATTCTCCAGATAATGAGAAGATAACTATAACAAATAGTTTCCCGCAGGGGGAAAAGAAATAAGTAAATAAACAAAGTGTGAAAATGGATAGGAAAATAACAATTCTCAATGATCTTCAATATGGGATAAAAGTTATTCATAGCTCTAACATTTTTGTGCAGCCCTGTTTAGCAAGATTAATACTTCCATCATATGGTATAGTATAGACAACCTCAAAGCCTTTTGGCATACTAACATGAGAGTTGATGTTGATTCTGATGTAGAATAATAGCATGAATAAATAAGTTCTTGACAGCTAGGTATGTGTAACCAAGCTACCCATCAAATGCAGTAGCTCCTCATGCTTGGCCTTTGATACATTTAACTCCAATGTTACCTGTCATATATGTCAGGAAAATATGTTAAATAAATAGATGCAGCTCCGACACTGAATTATGTTGTAGAATTAACCAGCTGGTTTGAACTTTTTTCTCTTCACATTTAAATTTCCACTGTTTGTGGATTTTGAAGAAATTAGTCAAAACTAGTTGTTAAAACATCAGAGTTAAGGGAGACTTGATACCCACAAATTGATAGACCCTATACTCTGTGGTTCTTATTCCTTTCAATATAAGTATCAGGCCCCTTTTCAACAACATGAAACTTAGCACAATTTTGAATGTGAAGCTGGGCAGTGCATAAGTTAAATTGTAAAGAAAAAATCCATTATAACAATACGCTAAGCCACTCCTAGGTCATTAATGGAGTAAGATTATGAACCCTAAGAAGCAAGATCTAGGCAGCTCTAAGTCCACGTAGACCAACTAAAAGCCTGTGCACACATGCATATTTCGTAAACATGAGTTGTGCTCACCTCTTTGAATATTTCACTATAAGAAGTCTCCTCAAAGCCCTACATCAACCATATATGAGTTTAGTCAACCTTATGGAAGAACAAGTGCAAAACTATGTCTAGTAAGAGAGGCCAACATTGCATAAGAGAGAGAGAGAGAGAGAGAGAGAGAGAGAGAGAGAGAGACCAATTTCCGAAACAAGTTAAGAGATGCTCCATTTGATTCTCCAATTTTAGCACGGAAGATGTGAATCCCCAATTTCAGAACTGCAAATGCCATCATCATCAAGGCAGATTCCTTCCCTAGTCCTTTACCACGACTATTCTAGCAATAGCAAAATGATTAAAAATTTAGATCAAGATGGAGTACAAATAATAGTCCCCAATGTGAAAACAAGTAAGGAGGTACAAATTTCTGGTGTTGGCATTTCTGGAAATGAACATGAGCATAAATAATTAGAAAAAAGAAGGGAAGATGGGATTGGCATTAACGCAAGCACTTCAGGCAGGTACCTTTTGGGTTCAGCAATCATTATTTCAATCTCTGCCATTTGCGGATCATCCAGGTCATTCATATATAGATTCACATCACCTACCATGGCTGTCAAAGGACACACCATTACTCAATCATAAATCATAATACACAAACAAAGTCTACCATGTAGATAAGCTAATAACATAAATTTTTATATAATATGTTTACTAGACAGATACAGGCACTCAACTACTCTGACAATATCTTCTTTCTCTTTTCTTTTTTCTGAAGACCTCAATTTCTAATAAAAAAGAACTCACCAAACAACATCTCGAAAACTGGTATAACTCGACAATGACCAGTTCACTTGCAGTTATATAAGAAATTAAGAACCGAAATGCATTTTTTCTCTTTGGGAAGAATCATGATTTCTCATGAATGTATTATCCTAATGCATCCAACCAACCGTTCCTAAAAAAATGTACTTTGCTCTATCAAGGTGATCCTTTTACTTTCAAAACAGTTATTTCCTTAAATTTTTTTTTTCTCCAAAACCAAGAAGATAGTAATTTTGTGAAAAAGAGGGTGTAAATTTAGCTAACCTTCCACGTGGGGCTCTCCATGGTTGAATTCTCCCACAACCAATTGCTTATCCAATACAATGAAAGTCTGCTCTGCAAAAACCATCTCCAATTATTTAATCATTAAGTTAACAACGAACATAACAATGAAATTATACAAATAATCCTCAATCACTAATCAGAACTAAATTGATCCCTTTTCACTGTTGTCCTAAAAGATAAAACCTTGAAGAGCACAATCTTGAATTATCAATTATTTATCAAAACCAAGATAACCCAGTTCAGTTATCGTTATGAAAAAACAAAGCAATCTACAAAAACACATAAATATGAGAGAGAGAGAGAGAGTGAGAGTGAGAGAGAACTGTTGGGGTCCTGGGTCCAGGAGAGCTGCATCTGGTACTCCTGGTCGAGGGTGAGGGGCTCAGAGCCAGTGACTTGGAGCAAAGCTGGGTCTTGCATCCACTCATGGTACTTTGGAACGTGTTCTTTCATGTAAGGCACCAGTATCACTCTCTCTCCCTCCAAGCTCACTCTCTCTTTCTCTTGTTCCATTTTGCTTTCCTTGCTCTCTCTCCCTCTCACAGACTCACAGTCGGTCTCGCACAAACTGACTCACAATCACAGAAATTACCAACAAAATGGCCTCGTTTCCAACATATTGAAATTTAAAATTATAATAAGCAAAAATCTCATTTTTGGGCCTATTTCCAAAAATGGGCCCAATGCAAGTGCCTTACTTCCCTTGGGCTTGGGCTGGCCCCAAACCTAGGGAATGGCCCAGGTCAGCCTGCCGGAGAATATATGAGCAACCGGAGCCACTGCTGCTCTGCAGATTAAATTAATCAAGAGCTTTATTAATCATTCCCTTGCTTCAAAGCCAAGCACAACTTCCTATTCCATTTTAAAAAAACCCCAAAAATGATGATGAAACCGGCCAAATAATCCATCACAAAAGACACTTCCACCTCCACTTATCCACTTGAACCTTCATTTTCTATGCCACCAAACAAACACTTTAGAATTGCCTTGCCTTCAAAGCTAAGCACACACTACACAATTTTCATAATTGCTCCATAGCCATGATCATGAACGAACCCATCAACCTCATCAACCACATCATTACCAAACCCATAAATGTTATCAAAAGCTTCCCAACCAATTCAATCCCCCTCCTATTCTCTCTTTCACACACCCTTCTTCCACCACCCCCATCATGCTCTTCATTTTCTTCTTCTCCTTCCTCACTCTCTTTTCTCTACCTCATGTTACATTTTCAGCCCATTGCACCACCACCACCCCCACAAAAACCTTCCAAAAATGCATCACACTCCCCACCCAACAAGCCTCCATAGCATGGACCTTCCACTCCCACAATGCCACCCTAGACCTTGTTTTCTTTGGCACTTTCATATCCCCTTCCGGGTGGGTCGGGTGGGGCATCAACCCGACCTCCCCAGAAATGACCGGGACTCGTGCCTTAATCGCCTTCCCGGACCCAAGTTCGGGCCAAATAGTCCTACTACCCTACATCATAGACCCGACCGTCAAACTCCAACGTAGCCCCCTCCTCTCCCGCCCCCTCGACATCCGCCTACTCTCTTCCTCCGCCACTCTATACGGCGGCAAAATGGCCACTGTCCACGGCGGCGCCGCCATTGAAATCTATGCAACATTGAAACTTGAGCCAAACAAGACAAAGCTCCACCACGTGTGGAACCGTGGGCTCTACGTCCAAGGCTACTCACCAACCATCCACCCAACCACCTCCAACGATCTCTCCTCCATAACAAGCTTTGATGTCATGTCAGGCTCCAGTGCCGCCACGCAACACAACAACATTGGGACACTAAGAACAGTACATGGCATCATAAATGCTGTGTCCTGGGGCATTATGCTGCCCATCGGAGCTGTGACAGCACGCTACCTCAGGCACATACAAGCGCTGGGCCCCACATGGTTCTACGTTCATGCTGGGACCCAGCTGCTTGCTTTTTTCTTAGGGACGGTGGGCTTTGCTATTGGGATCAGGCTTGGGGACCTGTCACCCGGGGTCCAATATGGGCTGCACCGGAAGCTCGGGTTCGCGGCGTTTTGCTTGGGTGGGCTTCAGACACTGGCCCTGTTGTTCAGGCCCAAGACTACAAACAAGTTCAGGAGGTACTGGAAATCGTACCATCATTTTGTTGGGTATGCTTGTGTGGTGCTGGGTGTTGTGAATGTTTTCCAGGGTTTTGAGGTAATGGGAGCAGACAGGTCTTATGCTAAGTTGGTCTACTGTTTGGGCCTCTCTACTCTGATTGGTGTTTGTATAGCTTTGGAGGTGAATTCATGGGTGGTGTTTTGTAGAAAGTCCAAGGAGGAGAAGCTGAGGAGGGAAGGTCTCATTGGGGGGTCTGATAAAGGCAGTGGAATCCACAGTAGAGAGTACAATAATATTACTCAAAATTAGATGGATTGAATGAAATGCTTCTCAATAGGCTTTCATTGTTTTTCTGCGTTTCATTAATATGCAAGGAAAATTTCTTTTTTTGTTACATTAAAATAGTCGAATCTTAGATAAAAAAGGGAGGGGGGGGGTCCAACCATTGTGTTTAATTAGTGATGTTTTGATGTCACATGCAATTTCATGGATCATAGTTATAGCTGGCTAATTACTACATGTTGAAGACAGCATGCTTTGTGCTTTGTCTGAAGAAGACCCAAATTTTGGTTTAGATGTTTCTTACAATTGTGTAGGGCATTTGATCATAAACAAAGATGATGTGCTTTTAATTTTCTTTTTTTGTTAATGAATTCTTCTTCTTTCTTATTTGCCTGAATGTTTGGCTTTGCTTATACCAGTACCACTTTCACTCAAAAAGAAATTTAAATTCAAGAAAAAAATTAATGTCAAGAATGGGATTCGAACCCATGCCCTTTCGGACCAGTACCTGAAACTGGCGCCTTAGACCAACTCGGCCATCTTGACTTATTAGGAAGTTTTTCAACACTTATATATATATATATATAAGTTTCGGTCTTGTGGATTTGGTAATGCCAACAATCTCAGTGAACAAGCTTTGGCAACCAAGTACTTGCTAAATCTTTGAAATATATCATAGTGATTCAACTTGGACCTAAGATTAATGTCAGCTACGTGTAGATAGTTGCCACCAGAATAAGTTAAATGTTCAAAGAAAGTTCACTCTTATCAAAACGAAGGTTCGCAATCTAAAGAGAGGGAGAGACTAGAGTCGAACTCTTTTTATAGGTATTAGAGGGCCAATGTTTTATCATTGGAGTTATGAGCCTCGTTTTTAATATCACTTTCAAATAACACACTCAAAATGGAGAGAAAAACCATAGTCGAACTCTTATTAGAAGTATTAATTGAGGGCAAGTGTTTTATCATTGGAGTTATGAGCCCGTTTCTAATATCACTTTCAAATAGTACACCCTAAAGAGAGGGGGAGACCAAAGTCGGAACTCTTATCATGAGTATTGTATTATAGGTTAAGTGTTCTATGATTGAAGTTATGCACCCTACTTCTAATATCACTTTCAAATAGCAGTTGGGTGTGATAAAACTTTACTAGTTCATAGGCTATAGTGCATTGTTGCTGACCATCAATTTTATATCATGAATTTTATGTGTTTGCTTGTATAGAATTTGCACCTAGAAATTATTTACTCCAACCACTAAAGGATATGAAGTCTTAGAGAGGTGGCAATTGCCATCCTTTTCTTTTTCCTTTTGAACTTTTCGGCTGTCAAATTCGAGTCTCTCCCTCCACTTTGGCTCTTTGAATTTCCCATCGGATACATCAAAGAACGATGATAGAAAGCAGAAAGGAGCATGAGAGAAGCAGGAATGTTGGTCTCTCTTTAAGGGTCCCCTATCATACAATGAGATTTTTCTGTGTTCTTTTCTACAACAGTTTTTCAAAGTTAAATAATAGCTTGGTTTATAATGCATTCACGCTACTTCAACATATGCTCTTAATTTGCCCGGTCACAGAACCACTTTGACATTCCTTGGTGAAAAGAAAGGGACTTTTCTACTCCCCAGACAAGTTGCCCTAACTTTTAATCCTCTTGAGAAATGGATGGTAGACAGGATTTGAAACTCATGATGGACAATCTTTAATCAACAACATTTGTGTCCATACCAAGAAACTCATGATAGCATTGTTCACTAAGGAAAACTATTATGGGGGTGAGTTGGCGGTTGTTTTGCAGCAAGCTTAATCTTAAGAAACTTTAAACATTTGAAAGACGCAAAGACATTATCCAAATAAAAAAAGAAAGACCAAAAGACATTGTCTTTGGAATAGAGATGTGAGTACTAATTGAGTCTTTCTCTTATGGGCGTGTGTGTGCGAGTATGACCTTGGAATTGATGTTCCTACTATGTTCCTAATATAATCAAAATATATTACGTTTGCCAGCTCTCATTCTGTGCAAGTTTCACCAAACAAAAGAAAATAGAAACTAGAAAAAAGTTCAAAATTGTTGCATAAAGAATCCTCAAAGACTAAGAATCAGAATCTGCGATTACTTATTGGGGTCCCTAGATGGGTAACCCTTAAACGTTTCACACTAATAAATCAACAGTGATATCAGGTACAAAAAAGATAAACAAACCAGACAGATGGGACAAAAGAATAAAAAAAGCATTCCCTGACCAGAATCCACAACTTTGCCAGAGATGTTACTGATAAAACTCTAAGGAAAAAATATATATATCAGTCTATCTTTTTTTGTTTTTTTTTTTGTTTTTTTTCCTTTTTGGGTATCGCCGCCTCCCCGGAGATGCATGATACACTTCTTAATATATCCCGCAATCTGATTTTACATCTCACTCAAAGACCAAAACAAAAATACCTAAAATGGTACCTCAAAAATCAAGCATTAACACAAAATCCATTTTAACTTCTATCTCTAACTTTAATTCTTCAAAACGGGCACTCCAGTTAGCTCTTACTACCAACTTTCTTTTACTGAGATATATAAATGAGGGTAGTGTGCAAAATTCACAATTCACCTGCTTCACCTGATTATCTTGACCTACATTGTCGTAATATCAGAAATGATGATCCTAGGCAGCGATTCCTGAAAGAAAGTAGGAAAGGAGCTTTTAAGTATCAGCTTATATATTGATAATTAATCCATAAGAAACATGCATTCAGTCATATATAATGAAAGATTCCAATTTCCACAAGTTATCATCTATCTGACAATACAATATAGAATAAAGCTGTATATAGTATTACCAGCAGCTTCATTTTAGGATTATATTCATGGTAATGACTTCCAGGAATATTTAAGCCAAGAAAATATAAATATTTTGCTCTGACACCAATCACAAAGATGTGTTGCCACTAGCCAACTCATGGGTACAGCCTTATCGAGTAAAACTTTGAATTTCAGATGAATCCTAAATAGTACTTTGGCTGCAGATGAATCCTATATAATACAAAATTTCACTAAAACTAGAATCAGTATCTCATCTGAGAGTTTATGCTAACAACACAATGCTTCCCCTTTTAAAAGTGTTGCAGCATTCCATTAAACAAGAAATATGCAGCTGCAATAGTCTAAACTGTGATATATTCAATAATGGGAAGACTGCATAACAAATCTGACCTCAAATTAGACCATAAGGATCACTAAATGAGACTTCAATGATTGACTAAATTCTCTATCCCTCTATTTCATTTGTTGTTAATTATCTTTGATACACACTCCAAGTTGCAGCACTAGAATATGTATCCATGGGACAGAAAACCATACTTTTTATCCCAACTATACCTTCCTTCTCCACTTTAGGGCCCCAACTAGTGATTTGTATTACTTTAAACTAACAGACTATGAAGAGCTTAGAAAGAGTTTATGAAAAGGTTGAATACATGGGCAATAGTTGCAATATGGTATCCATACATACATATATTTAACAAATATTGTCACTATGTAAGCAAACACAAACAGGCAAAGAGGGAAGGAGAGACGGACACATTTTAGCCATAAGCTAAGCTGAATTCATATGTGCATATTCAACAATATTCATTTTAGAATTCTTTAGATTTCTAGAGTTCTCTCAGTTTCTTCCTTAATTGAATTAAATGAACACAAATTATAGAGATAAATCATGGAGCATCACATTAAAGAGTATACTCACTTCAATGCACCATTGAGTATACTTATTGTGTGTATAAATGTAGAAAAGCAAACTTATATTTGATAATACACTGCCTTTGGGCTGAAATTATGAGCATCACAGACACTTTCACTAGGTAATGATAGTATAGAACGGAGAAGAAGAAAGCAACTTTATTTTGTGGAAAGCATATGCTGGATCTCTGCAGAGACAAAGTCAAAAACTCCTAACAACAAGAGGAATCTACTTGATGCGTCAACTTTCAACCATTAAGGGATTGGGATTGCACAATAGAGTGAAAGGTAGCAATTTTATAAGTTTTTTATAAAAAACAAAAACAAAAACAAATTAGACACGATCAGGCAAGATAAGCAAGTTTATAAGAAAGAAATTTTTTTTATATATATATTTTTATGAGTACAACCTTCAGATAAGCAATATCATGCTTCACTCAATCCATTGAACTACTAACTAGACCTAATCACACAATTCAATTGAATATGATGCACAACCATGAGCTTAACTATAGCTTTTCATAATTCATAATGTTAAAGTTAACAAGGAACATACACAAAAAACCTAAGCACTAGGGCATAACTCTTCTCTAGGATTGTATATTTAAAAAAATTTAAGATCCAATACTACAGTAGCCAACTCCATGGATCATCAGCTAGAGGAAAAATAGAGTTCTTGAATTACTGCTTTGAGCAACATTTCAAGTTAGATGATGATTATGGTAGCCATGCAGACGCAAAAGACCACGCAAGTTCAGGGTGAGATTATGTTTACCAATATAAAATGGATCCAGATTATGTAGGTAGTGTCTCTGCACAAAATATGTTTCCACTGCATTCCAGAAGTTTGGAGGTTTTGTATGGACAGCCATAAGATTTATTTAAATACAGTTCCCCATCTTTCAACAAAGAGAAAATTGCAAAAAATGAAAAACAGAAGTTGCATAAGGTATTAGTTAACTGTCTCTTACCTGTATTTGACTGTCTCTTATTAACACTATAACCACCAACATAACCCGGAGAACTTTTAGCTGAAACATCAGAAGCTGCACCGCCAAGCCCGTAACCAAAAGGACCAGACCCATCTCGCTCAGAATTTGATGATCGCCAAGTGGGATCTCCATAAACTGACCCACCACTGTAAAAGTCAGCGAAGGCCCCATCAAAACCACCATTTGATGCAGCAAATGAAGATGTAGGGGCCACACTTGTGACACTGTTTCTTCCATATCCTCCAGTTCCCAAACCGTAACTGTTATCACCAGCTCCATAACCAAGACTCCCACTATTGTTAGAAACATTATTTCCTCCACCCTGAGCTGAAATTGCCGAAGAACGCCAATTAACTCCAGTATTGCCAAATGTATTTCCTCCAATGCTACCACTTCCTGATCCCATGTAAGCACTGGAACTTGAGGAGTTTGTTCCATAATTAAGCCCCCCATTCCCCCACAAATTCCGAGTCACCGAGCCGAAAAAGGAGGAGTTTCCTCCATTACCACCATCATACCCAATGGGACTGCTAAACCTATTTGAATTATTGATATAATAAGGGCTCAATCCCCGTCCATAGCTGACATTAGTATTAAAATTTGCACTTCCTCCAAAACCTGGACTCAGCCCTGGTTCAAAATTCATATTCATTCCATAACCAGAACCAAATGGAGGAAACCCAGTTCGACCACCAGCAACTGGACTGAATCTACCAAGTCCATAGCCTCCACCTGTATTTGTAGTATACCCTTGAGTGTAGCCATTAAGGAAGCTATTGACTCTACTCAGACCGTAGTTGTATCCTCCTAGAGGGCTGCGAGTGGGACCAGGAGATAACTCTTTAGGAACTGCACGCTTTACCTCAACCATCTTCCCATTTAGTTCATGAAATGTCTTTAGTAAAACCTTGTCCACTGCTTCCTCTGAATCATAAGTGATGAATCCAAAGCCTCTTGGCCTCTGGGTGTTGTGATCATACATAACCACAACATCTGTGATTGTCCCAAACTGTTCAAAGTACTTCTTGAAGTCACTCTCCGTGACAGTGGATGCCAAACCTCCAACAAAAATCTTTCTTGTGCGGCCTGGACCTGGAGAACCTTGGATGCTGCCACTGTTTCTACTCAAAATGTTCTGGTCATCCCTGGGAACAGCCTTTTTTGCCTCAACCTGAGAAAAGAGAATGCAACGGTGAAAACAGAGATCAAATGATACAAGCTCTAAAAATCAAATGACCAGCTTAGAAGAATAAAGTAATGCATTAACAAAACTGATCACTGACGAAAGATAAAAGAATGGGAAGCATGATTTACTCTTAATGAATTTGAAATTTAGTTAGATACAGAACCAATTCCTGCAATTACAATTTCAGACCCGTAATTCCTATAAGGAAATAAACTTCCCTCAACATATGGAGTGATTAAAAGAGAAAAGCATAATGCATGGTCATAGTGAACATAAAAGTGCAATTGAAGGATAAAACTACATTCATCCAAAAGAAAGTATTTTGATTACCATCCTTCCATCAATGTTGTGCTTCTCTATTATGACTCTATCAGCAACGGCTGGGTCAGAAAAAACTACAAAACCAAAACCACGAGCACGGCCTGTGGTCCGATCCTTCATGATCACTGCTTCTACCACCTCCCCAAAAACACTAAAATACTCTTTCAGGCGCTCTTCATTTGTGTCCCAAGATATGCCGCCAATAAACAACTTGCCACTGTCGGATTGCATTTTTCTCTACAACCAAAATAATAAGCTTGAGAAAATTCACAAAATGCACATCACACTTGAATCCATCTCATAACAAAAGATGCAACCTTTATCAAAATATTAAACCCAATTCAGAACAGAAGAGGTATTTAATACTGGATCCAATACAATTGTATAATAAAAACAAGAGAAAATCAATCCCAGTAAATGAAATGTAGCCAAATATCAAATCCAATTTCACAACAACGCCCACAGCTCAAATAAAATCTTATCTTTTTATCCACAATAAACCACTCACCAACTGGAATCAAATACGGATAAATATATAACCCACCAAACTAGAAAGAACAGTACCTTTGTTTTGAAATATTACAAACGCACAGATTCTAATCCGATTTAAAAACAAGTATTCCTGGATTCAATTTAGAAGCATCTGATCCTTCACCGATCAAATACTAGACCCGGGATTAAGTACACCTAGAAAAAACCCAGAAAGAATATCAATCAGAAAAATTTACTAGGATCCAAATCCTCAACCAATTCAGAAGAAATTAAAAACCCAAATCAGATTGCCACCGTACGCACCGATTAATGAAAACCCAGATGCCAAATCTTGAAGGAAACTAAGATCTGAGAGGAGGCACTGTAAGAATAAGAACAGAGGGCATGTTCAACCTCCTCTCTATATATGCCCCCTCCAACCTTTTTATTTGTTCTTTCAATGGTGCTTATTTGATTACCAAATGCAAATTCAGTTACCAAACAGAGTAATAGATTAAAAAATGTGTATTTCTAGAGAGAGAAACACAAGGTTATAGAGAGAGAAAGATAAGGTGTTGGGAGGTCGAGGAATATATAGGCTCTGTAAATGGGAAGACGAAGATTTTTTCACCTTTTTTTTTTTTTCACTTTTTATAGACTTTATTGATTTTCTAATGCGAATTCGATTTGAATATGAAATGTGTATTGGGAAATGCCTAAACAAAATTTGTCAAAAACAAAATCGGAGATTTGGTAATGAAAAATGTTGCTTTTGATCTCTGATCTGATCAAATGAGGAGGATTGCTCATTACTTGTCCTCCTCTTCACTCCTTTTTTTCTTTTTGTAAATAAAAAAGAAAAAGAAAAGAAAACCAGCATTATATGGTGCTGCACATTTGTGCGAGGTGCATGAAAATTTTGAACCCACATTGGAGTGGACCCAATGCCATAACATTAGCCATTGATTTTGATGACTTTTGCTTGGTCTCTTTTGATCTTAGTTTTGGTTTGTAGATTTCCTTTGTTTGCTAGAAAGTTTGATCTTAGTTTTGAACAAGTGTTGTGATTCATTTTGATTCAAAAGAAAACAATATGTCATGATTCATTGTCACAACTTAAATCAGCAAATATATATATATTATAATAAAGGAAAATAATATTTAAGTGAGAAGATTCAACCAACAACTACATAAATTAAATTATTGATATATTTGTTTGATAAAACAAGTCCATTGCTAGAAATATATATATATATATAAGTCAAAGATAAATGAAAATATCCTTTGATAATAGTCAACACCTACAATTAGGGGTACGAGGCGGACAAGTTAGGTCGATTGGGAGATCATCCAAAACTCTTTGTACTGAATTTGAGTTCGGCATCCGAATTTAACTCGATTTGGTAAAATATAAATATGACTTAAAATCAACCCATTATGAATTATGGTTGAATGAATTAAGTTGAGCTTAAATAATTTGCTTAGCCGCTAGTTAAGCTCAAATATATAGTATTATAACCTAAAATATAAGATAAAAAAAATTCATTTTATATAGTATTATATTTACTATATCTATTATATATATATATAAAAAAATAAAACCCATCTAAAGCTTTAGAGCTTGTAGGTGTGAATCACCTAGCATTATTTGGTAAGTTTAGTACTCCAACTTTATGTAAAATTTGATACAGATTATGTCCTAAATTTAAGTGTATTTGGAATTTAAGATATCTTTCTTTTTCTTTTCTTTTTTTGTAATCGAAATTAAATGTTAACTTGGATGACAAGAAATGTATAGTAGATTTGCAAACTTATACTCATAAATTCAAATCTCACCAAACTGAAATTTAGGGAGAATAAAACGTCTTTTAATTTGATTTTAATTAACAACAGCTAAGCATTTTACTTATAAGAAGTGTGCTAAGATTCATGGTTATTCTCACTGTGAATTCACCTTCATATATTTGACTTTGGAAAGACAACGCGAGCTATATATATGGATCATGATTCATGCATGCATATATGGTGGTCCATATATTCTCAGCATGCATTTTATATTTATAAATAAACAATTAAGTTAACCTTATTAAAACCAACATACTGTTGGGTATGGGAGCTTATGATGATCATAAGCCAGGTTATATTAGATAATATATAATATGAACTTTGTCACTCACATGCCAATTAATGTTATACTCATAGAAAGTAATTTAAATTTGGAACTTTTAATTTGGATGTTGGAATATGGTTAGCAATTATCAGCATCTTTATTCGTGTTCCCCACGAAAGGGACTTAATTTGGTCTTTCTAGGCTTCTAGCTAGCTAGCCTCCAGGCTCCAGCTATTTCTCACATTACTATTTCACCTTTTTTATAAATTTAAATGACCACCCTTTGTCGCTTTGGCCTTTGGAAAATATAATTAACTACGTATTCTCTTCGACTCCCTGTGTGTTTTTTTTTTACTTCTTACAACCCCTTAATTTAATTTAATTATCAATATCATATATATTGACTATATATCTTACAATAAGTTGAAAGGGACGAGGTTAGTTTGGTAATTTTACCCACAACACGCTCCATCCAAATGGTGGTTTTTGGTGATGAGTGGATTACATGCATGGATATCCAAGGCTATAAGCACTACATGGTGTCCTGCTCATGGGATCGAAATTGAGACATCGTGCCATCACATGCATCATTGATATATATAGAGACTAGTAGTTTTGTTGTTCAAATTAAAGAGGAATAATGCATGCCTTGTGTAACTTGTGTTGTGTCTGATGGGGTTAAGATCAATGTGGCTCTTTGTTGTGGTTATTTGGGCCCTTTTTATCTCATGTGTTAGTTGTAGTTTGTTGTTGTTTGGGCTGTCCTGTCTTTGGAAGTTAGGCTTTCATTTCTTGTATTGGGTTTTCTCAATATATTAACTATTTTGATAAAAAATTCGCAACACATAACACTTATAACACTTCCTTCTTCGTTCGGTAAATTTTTTCGAGTTTAACAACATAATATATTATATCAATAAACTATACTTTTTATTTACTTTGTTGCATAGCATTTGCCTATAAAATCTATAATTAACTAATAAGAGTTTTCTTATTCACTTGTCAAATATTTGAGGGAGGGACCACTGTATTCCCTTTCTTAAAAAATCAAATAATTTCTTTTTAGTTCGATCCTCCGCACAAGTTGTTTGTGTGAGGAAGAAGGGTTTTTAGGTTTTGTTTTTTTAATGATATTACTCATCGTGAAGTTTTATCTAATTTTTGACTTCTTGTCATGAAGGTAAAACACTACATGTTACCTTTGTTTGAATTACAAATTAACCAAGTAATTTATAAAAGGTCAAATTGGAGGCTAAACAATTATTTTATTTAGATTATACAAAAGTTTGTGAAACATCAAGTTTTGACTCATATTTTTAGCCGATCATTCAAGTGTGGAGATTGAATACATGGACCTAGTGGAGATAGCTTCGGTCTACCTCATGAAAACTATATTTTAATGACTCCAATACAAAATATATACGCAAAAGAAAAAGAAAAAAAATATTAAATGAGCAATAATGGTCGATAGCTTGAGAATGCAAGGAAGACCAAAAAAATGGCAAAGAAGTTTTAAAGGTATGGAAAAGAAAATGAGAGAGATGTCAGAATTCAGAAAATGGATTTTCTTCTCATCAAGATAATTACTTCGAGAAATTGGAGATAGGGGAGGGAATTTCTTTATTCAAAAATTTAAATAGGCAAAAGGGTAAAATGGGTATTTTTTAAAATTTGAGGTGTGCTAAACAAGCTAATGCAATAATTTGATTTCTTTTTTTTTTTTTCTTTTTTTGCGAGGTGTGTTCAACAAGCTAATGTTACCCAACATTAGTTTACCTCCAAAACCAAAAGTTTCTGATTTCCCTCCAAATCTTTTAAACTCAAAAAATGCTCCATTTTTCTCTCATTTCCTCTCTCTATTTATTCTCACCATGAAAGCTCTTACCTTCCCACCTCTCTTCTTCCCTCTCCACACTTCAAATCCACTATCTCGCTGTAGCCCTAAATCGATGGCTTCCTTCAAGTCCCCAATTCCCTTCACCACCGACTCTGCCAACACCGAACCGTCCCGCCGCGCCTCCTCCGGTGAGGTCCACGTCATCATGGGCCCCATGTTCGCCGGCAAAACCACCGCTCTCCTCCGCCGGATCAAGTCCGAGGGTAACAGTGGCCGGTAATTTTCGAATTTTTGGTCAATTCAGAGCTATTTCTGTGAAAATTGTTAATTAGAAATTAAATCTGTTCATCAAAATCAGGTGATGGGATGCTAAATTTCACTTTTTTATGTGTAGGAATGTGGCTATGATAAAATCTAGTAAGGATACGAGGTATGCTATTGATTCGATTGTGACGCATGATGGGGTGAAGTTTCCATGCTGGGCTTTGCCTGATCTGTCGTCGTTTAGGCAAAATTTTGGAGGAGATGCTTATGAGAAGGTAATTTTGGAGTTGGGAATTTGGGAATTGTGGAAATATTTTTTGGGGTTTATCATTTTTTTTTTGTTTCCTAATCATATTTGTCTATTGTATAACATGAGTGATTTCCCACTATCTGATCTTGACCTTGATTTATGTGAAACGTGTTGTGTTATGCTAAAACAATTTGATGGTTTATTATGAGGAGGTTCAATTGTATTAGTCATGTATCTGTTGCTTAAAATCTATCTGGGTTTTGATGGTTGCTCTGTGAAATGTGATACAAATTCTGGGTCACGGGTGGCTCAAACTGAGGGCACTTATTCATTTGCATAGAAGTACTAACTTGGTGTTGCTATCTAGATTCAATGCTACTGAAGTTAGTGTCTGTTAGTGTCTCTAATTTGATGCATATTATGTAATCTAATTTGGGATATATTGACAGCTTGATGTTATTGGTATCGATGAGGCTCAATTTTTCGAGGATCTATATGATTTCTGCTGCAAGGCTGCTGATCATGATGGAAAAACTGTAATTGTTGCAGGCCTCGATGGTGATTACTTGAGGTGATTTTCAATAAAATCCCCACTTGTTTTTTCGGTACTCTTGCCCAGCAGTTATGCTTGTGTTGTTAGCTTCTGTAGCTGGTTTTCAGTACCATTAAATCCCTTGATGGGTTTTTATGATTCTTATTTGCAGGAGGAGCTTTGGCTCGGTGCTTGATGTAGTACCTCTTGCTGATACTGTGACCAAGTTGACAGCCCGATGTGAAATGTGTGGAAAACGAGCCTTCTTTACCCTGAGGAAGACAGAGGAGACTCGGACAGAATTGATCGGTGGGGCTGATGTCTACATGCCTGTGTGTCGCCAACACTATGTCAATGGACAAGTTCTCATGAAAGCTGCAAGAAGTGTTGTGGAGTCCCATAAATTTACGAGTGACAACACTTCTGAAGCAGCTCCAATTTTTTAGCAACAACAGTAGCAGCTCCTTCACAGCCTCTATATTATGTTTCATTGTGTTTCCTATATATGTATTTTGATCAGGCAATGATCAGCTGTGCCTGTTGTAGTCTCTAAACATGGGGAGTTTGGACCTAACATGGTTTCCTTGAAATGTACTTTGTGAATTGTGAGATGCATCTCTTCTCATTATGTTTAAAGAATGAAGATTAATTTCTGTAGTTGTAGTTAATTACAATTTTAGCAAGAAATCATATTATTTGTTACAAACTCCAATGTCTCTTTCTTGTGGGATCAATTTTCCCACGCCTTTGCATTGAGTGTATGAACATGAAACACTAGCCAAGCATGCGCAAATGTGTATTCTCATATTGATGCCCTGATTGTATGTGAATCAACTACTTTTTCCTACTAAAATTTCACATGAGCAATTATTCACCCCCCTGTTTATGATCATTACTAGTTCTGATTTTCATACAATGAGTATATATACTTATTTAGGCCTGAAAATTGAACACAATTGACATGTGTAACACAATTTTTTTACTCTGTTATTATTTTCAATTTATCTACTTATATAGTGGGACTATTACTTGTGCATAAAGACACTGCTAGCCTTTTTAGGGTTCTGAAATTCTGCAATCTCAACCACCTATAACGAAAACTAACAATGTGGGACGGCCTCCGGAAGCGGAAGCAGCAACTGGTCCCCTCAGGTTGCATGCTCAAACGTTGTGGTTTCGGCAACTACGGCACTGATATCATTGAGTGTGTTCGTATTGAGGGGCAGGGGTGCTTAGTAAACGGAGCGCTGCATTGGCTTGAATTTTGCCCACCGAGTTCATCAAGACGAATATCCTCAGAGACTTTAGTTTCAACAGTGACTGGAGCAGGTGTTTGAATTAAAGCCATTTTACTAATTGATGATCAAATCAAGTAATAAACCTCGAGGAGTTTGATGTACTAGTATTATTACTTTTTCTCATTTTTCTTAGTCCTTTTTAAGGCTGTGTTTGGATGAGGTATTTGTAGGTGGGATTTTGAGTTATGGAATAATTAACATAAAGCTAATTGATTTTATGGTGATGTTCTGCATATGTACTCATGGGTGATGCTACCTAAATTTATGAAGTTAATGTCTCTAATTTGCATATGATACAATATTCTAATCGCCTCCTCCTTCCTTATTGGGATATGATGTTATTGGTAGCGAACTAGCAAACAATTTTTTTTTAAAGATGTATATGATTTCTTGTGCAAGGCTGCTTATTATGATGGATAAACCGTAATTGTTAAAGGCCTGGATGGTGATTACTTGAGGTGTTTTTCAAATAAATTAAGAGACACCTTTTTCTGAAGCAGCTCCAATTGCTTAATTAGCAACAACAACAGCTCTTTCACGGCCTATTTTGTTAGTTTCTTTGGTTTTGCTATGTATTTTAATCAAGCAATGATCAACTGTTGTAGTATAAACATGGGGAGTTTGGGCTTACTAGGTTTCCTTGAAATGTACTAATTTGATGAATCTCATGTTGAATGTATGAACGTTTAATTGGCCAAGATGCACAAATATATATATATATGTATATATATCATTCTTATATTGAAGCCCTGGTTGTATGTGAATCAGCAACTACTTTTTTCTAAGAAAATTGCACATGAACAATTATTCACCCCTTGGTTATGATCATTACTAGTTCTGATTTTCATACATCTTATGTTGGTGAGTATTCTGCTGCATTGGTTTGGACCATGGGCTGGGGGCAGCACCTGGCTTTCTCTTTTGTTTTCTACTTCCAAACAAGGAAATTCGGCGAAAGACCTTCAGTAGTCGACTGGCATACTTTCTTTGTGAAGCAAAATTCACAGAGCCAATGCAACCTGTCACATTGCCAGGTGGGTTGCTCTTTTTGCTCAGTGACCTACTTTCCTTACCAAATGATTTGATGCTCTGTGCTGTGGTTGAAATTGGCTCTTTTTTCTTTGAAATGCTCTGCCATTGAAGGCTCCTCTTCAAGGACATGAGCTCTTGTTCAAGGCTCTGAATTCTGAAGCTAGTTGACTCATATTCCTTCCTTGATAACTCAGGTCTCTGAATTACAAGGTCCTTTTGTAGCAAGAAGCTCAAGGGTCTGCTTCCAGCTGGCTCTGCTCTATCATCTGTGTATGGACTATTATCTCCTAGGTTCTGGCTTTTGGAATTTGGGCACCTAGAGCTTGAGAGGCTCCCAGAAAAGTCTCCACAGTGTACATATCTGAATGAATCTGAGCATTCTTTGAAAGCTTGGTGTGTGCTGAGTTGCTGGACAAAAAGTGCCTGGACAATTAAGCGCAGCGGCATCAATTCATTTTGCACAGCCTCAATGCATATCTCTTGTGATAGTTTTTGGCAGTTGAGGTACTTGCACACTGCCCACTTCTCTTCTTGTGATACACTTGGATGTGCCTGAAGAATAGAAAAATACTGCTGAGTCAACAATGAGTTTGAGTCAACAATGAGTTGATCATGAAGTAGTTACCTGTAGGAAAGTGTTCATTGTCCTGTAGAGTTTATCATGACTGTGTCTATAGGATACCGGCACTCTTTCAATGAGTTCGATGAGTCTTTTAGGCCCCATATTTGGATCAGGAGCTATGTGGGAAAGATATGCATCCCATAGCTCTGCAACAATTAAGTTGCCTGCTGAAAGACTATGATCTGTCTCCAAGTTAGATGATACATATGTTGAAATTATGTTCTCCATTGTAGTCACCTCCATGCTAGAAGAAATTGACTCACTTCCACTTTTCGGAAAGATAAAATCTTCAAGTTGGGCAGAGTGCAACTGTGATACAATCTGCTGATGCAACTTTGCCATACTATCACATCTCAAACCCACTTCAAGGGATCTAGAAAGAATTGCAAAGTAAAACCCGATGGGAATTGCTCGACTAGCCTTCTCTCTCATGGGCAGCAAATCAAGAATGCCTTGTAGGATCACTGAAACTTTGTGATCATCTCCATTTCTCTGACCAGAGTTCTCCCAAAATTGGAGTGTCTTCTTAGAAATTACCCATTTGTTAGCATAGAAAACAATAATGGGGCTCAGAAATTTTTCTTTCATACCTTGTCTTCTCAGGGATCCTATTATCCTTTTAAAGAACCCAAATGGTAGAGCAATGAGGTCCTTGATCCAGAGGTCCTGACTCATAATCTCCTTCCCCATTTCACAGCTCCAATTTCGGGTGTTCAGCGCCTCCAATGTGAGTACTGGTTGGTCACGCCTTCTCTCCGGATCAAGGATCTCCATGCAAGACATGAAGGCAAGACACTCTATGCAGCGGCTCACAATTAGCAGGTCTTCAGACCAAGGAAGTAAAGTTTGGCACTTCTGGAGTACTATTAATGTGTCATCCCAACTTTGCATGACCACTTGGTTTAAGTAGAGATCAAAGCGCTCACAGAGGTTGCCAGAGCAGTTATCTTCTGTCATTTCAAGGAACTCTGCTGCACATCTCAGGGCTACAACATTGAATGGGTCAATCAATGTGGAGGAGCCATAGATGAACAATGCAATCATCTCAAAGGTCTCTGGGCCTCCAGGGAAGTCTGGTGGTAACTCAAGCTCAGTTGATTCATCCAATATTTTCTTGAAATACCCACTCTTTGAAAATAGTGGGTGCTGAAAAATTATCATAAAGTGAAAAGATTAAGTCTTTGGTATAAAATTCTGCAGTAAGTTGAACATGGGACATTTTAGAAGTTGAAAGCATAATATAGCACTCTACTTTCATTAAGAAAATGCAATAAGAATTTTCAATCTCTTACCTTGTGTAGGTTGAAGATCTTGCCACCGACTCGAACACTAACCGAAACAGGCAAACCAGTCTCTTGGGTCCTGAGACAAGATTCAAACATCAGGAACTGAAAAAAGCTTAAAGGCATGCAAACAAATATAGATGACACCCAAGTGAGTCAACATTAAACTTACCATGAAATGATCTTAATCTTGAGCAAGGCACCAACGTTTGGAGAAGAGAAAGGACTTGATGCCACAGAAGTACTATCTTTTAATGGGCTTGCAACTTCCATTGGCAGAGCTCAAAAAATGCTCTCTCAGGCCAAAATTTACTGAAAGAGAAACTTGAGAAAGCAATGGGAGTCGATTTTACTCTAAGCATAGATATGCATGTGCTTTATAATATAATGCTTTTTTGACTGCCCAGTTGCCACAAAATGCTCGGAACTTGTCTCAAGAATCGAAACAAATAGTGTATGCGGAATTGACAAACCAGTGGGAACGAAAAAGAAGAATGATTGAAAAGAGATGGTTTTAGTAGACATTTTGTTCACACTTCACACACATTCGTGCAGCTTATATTTTCCAGTCAAAGTCAAATGCACACGAGTGAAACACTCTCAACATATCCAAATTTTAAGGCTTCAAAAACGTTCTCGAGTGCTGAGAAGTTGAATTAATATTTTAACTTGGGTCACTAGAATATGGTAAGCTTCCACTCCTTTCCATGTGATAGGCTTGCATTACAAGTTTTGTGTCTATGCATGCATTCCACCCCAACTAGTACACCATCCAATTGGTTGAAAATCCTAACCGTCCGATTGGTCATTCAACCCCCCAACTCCAGGACCAAAATAAGAATAGGCAAAACACTGTCACATCATTTGAAATCCAAAATTTTAGAATCTGATTCAGTGTATGTAGTATTATTCTTTATTTCTTATAATTTGAGAGTTTAAACTCTATGTTACCCTGAAAAGTCTACTTAATGGGTGGCTATTGTTGACCACAAAAAATGAGGGCCTTGTTGATGTGGGCTTTGGCAGACCAGATCATTTGACAGAGCTATGATATATGCAATGCCACCTCCCATGAAAAGTTTACTTGGAGGAGGTGGATCGGATGCTATGGAGATTTGCAAAGGATGTGTTGGGAAAGAGAAAAGGAAGAATAAGATTATGGAAAAGGTAAACTACTAAAACTAGAAGTTGAGAACACGATTAAAATATGGTAAAGGGGAAGATGAAGTGCGGGTGAAGCTTTGTGTTTATATATGATGTAGAATTAACATAACATAACAAACACCCAAGACGGCACGGCTTCTCAATATTCTGGTTCTTTGGATGAAGGGGTTTTGCTTGCTTTTTCCCAACAACTCCCAATCCCAATAATGACTTTTGCTTAGTATGCCCATGTAAACTTATACTTCATTTTATAAATCAATGTATGTATGCATATATATGTTAGACAACCACTAAATACTAAAAATTAAAATGGTTAAGAAATAGATCAACCAAAGTTAACACTCTCTCTCTTAAATTATTAGGAAGTATGTCCTATATTTCTGTGATTTGGGTTACAATGTATTATCAGTTTGTTCTTTTTATGCGAATATGCTTGTATACAATTTGGTTACCTAAACAAATATCTATATAGCATATAGGAGGAGTGGAGGACATAAAATTTTCAAGAACTCAAGTACAGCTATGATGCTTCTAGCTCAAGCAATACACTCCTTTTAATCTGTCAAGGGATCGCAGAATTATTTTCAACCGAGAAAATTATATGTTTTTATTTTCGTGATATGAGGATTCTATATTGTGGGAAGTAATGTGGGGCAGCCCACTGATTTTAAGAATGAGAGAAACAACTATTTCTAAAGCACTCATGAAATAATGAAGTTTTTAGTAGGACAGCATCCTAGGATCTCTACTTACTAAATTACTTGGTTTTAAGAAATAATCTAATTAATGATGTTGTTATTATTGTTCTTCTTATTCTTATTTCTTCTTTTTGATGCAGTAGTAGCAATCTGAACTTATATGCCATGTAAATGAGAAATAAAGTTCTGATGGTTCAATTGACACTACCCTCCTAAAAACACAAATGACACTCAATGTTGTCTCCCCAGTTGTCAAAGTTAGTGCATTTTTCCTTTCAATTTTCGAATACCTCTGAAAGTGTAATGAAAATATAGTACCAGAATTCATTTTCAGTAAAATTCCAACTAAACAAAACAACTACTGGGAATACGCAGATTATCTCAATCTACATTACAGATGAGAGAGAGAGAGAGAGAGAGAGAGAGAGAGAGAGAGAGAGAGAGAGAGAGAGAGAACCTATAGACTATGGGCATACACTTGAACAGAAACCCCAACAAGCAGTTGAGGTAGTTCAGAAATTAGAGCCAACCCCTAGCTAGATTCATCAAATAAGGTCTCTAGAGACCATTAGTGTCGAAAGCAATGAGCCAGGCTCTGCATCATTGAGTTCAGTAAAGAAAGGGTCTTTGAGAAGATCAGAGGCTGTAGGCCTTGCCCTCGGCAGGGCTAATGATTTCTCAATAAAATCCTTCACCTCTGGATTGGTCACCTTGTTCAAGGCTTCAGGCTTTACACCTGTTGTGACCTTCTTATATATCTTGGCAACAGAGTCACATTCACTGTATGGTATCTCCATTGTCGCCATCTCCAGCAAGCACATCCCAAAGGAGTATATGTCTACCATCTCTGTGTAGTCCTCCTCATATAGCTCGGGCGCCATATACTCAGGTGTCCCTATCATCGAATGTGCTATATGGCTCTTACCCACTATTGCTGCAAATCCCAGATCACCAAGTTTCACCTATAAACGAAAATCAGAATGGTTCAAGGCCATATACTTATGGAGGGTTCATGAGAAAAGGCTATACATGACTTAGGATTTGTATTCCTAGATTCTGAATTTTGTTGTTTTCATTAGATATTCAACCTTTGAATCAAAACATGTAAGACTAATCTAGATGTTGGAATTGACATGAAGACCCAAATTACTATGGACTATGGTGATGCAGTGCAGAATGTAGATATATAGAATTGTAGCATTCCAAGAATAGGATGGACAAGTCTGCTCACTAAAAACATAAAGAAATCCTACTTCATTTAGTGGCATAGGCTACCCAAATTCATTTACCATTTGCAGAAAATAGGCCTAAATAATAACCCTGGAAGCCACATCTAAGTTATCACCTTGTGATCATCAAGTTATGCGAAAACCAAACGATTCAAACACTATCATAGATTAGGATCATGTGACCATTAAAAGAAATCGCCCTCTACTGCTAAAAAAATTCAATTCTAGTATGGGAATAGAAAAGAAATTTCATTAGTCCAAATAGATTATGAAATTGTATTGACGAAAAAGAGATGGGACTATGGTTAACCCAATCTAAGGTCACAAAATCAGGAGAAACAAGTTCACAGAATACAACCGATGAACTCTGATTACCTGGCCAGTATTCCCATTGATAAAGATGTTGCTGCAATTGAGATCTCTGTGAATGATGCATGGCTCATGCATGTGGAGGTACTCCAATCCCTCAAGTATCTGTTTTGCCCACTTCTTCAAAGCTTTGATAGACACTTTGCGATGCTTCTTCCTGTATTCCCTCAGATTTCCAGAATTGCATACCTCGGTAATAAAATTCAGAATGTTACGCTCCTCATCCTTCCAAACACTGTAACAAACAATGATATACTTGTTCTTCAATGTTCTATATAGCTTAACCTCTAAGTAAAGCCGGTGCAGGAGCGTTGGATCATCACTGTAATTCCTCAACCGGACCTGGTTCCATGCCACCTCATTACCTTCCTCCTGATCAAAAGCCCTATAAACCTTCTTCACAGCACCATGACCAAGGAGATCATCATACCGTCCAAAACGTCCAGTTGGGTCAACCTCCACAAACGGTTCTCGATCAGATGTATTTGGATTCTCCACCGGCATCTTCAAAGACCAATCTGATGAGGTACAAAACCAGTTAAAGCTAGAAATAGTTGTTACAAGGGACTTCAAATAATTAACTCTAATTTTGCCAAAAAATCAGTAAAAAAAATTTGAAAAAATAAAGAAAATTTCTCGAATACTAATACAACTTTCAGTTCCAGCCATGAAACTAACAAATGAATTTCTCTATTGCTCCTTACACAGATACACACAATTACGCTATGATACAGCAAAATCATCAACACACAATCTGATAATTAACTAAAAGAGGAGGAATAACTTGAAAAATTGTCAAGAACAACTGACTCTTGATCAATTTAATAACAGAAGTACGGCTTCAATTGCGTAATTTTCAATCTCATTCACGTACAAATTACAATTATACATGGAGAAACCGAAAGACATAGACTACTAGAGCACAAAGAAGCACATTCAAGCAAAATATAGAACAAGAAAACAGAATACAAAAGGAATAAAGAGTGATTACTAAAAAATTAAGCATTAAGTAAACAAACGAGTTTCTGAGGCTTATATAACAAAATACACAGTTTTTGAGAATCAGATAGAAAATTGATCAATGAATGAAGGAAAACCAGAGCAAAAGATGAATGAGAGAGAGTACCTTGAGATTCTTGTTTAGCGCGAAGCGGAGAGAGAGTAAAAGAGAAAATAATAATGGTGTTAAAGGGACGGCGCTATTTATAGGCACCGGGAAGACAGGGATCAGTCTCTAGAAACGACGCCGTTAAGTGGATGAAATGAGTCAAATGACGAGTGCAGAGACCACTTTCTTCAGCTCTTCTTACGGAGAATAAGCTGTTCATGACCACTTCATGCCGTTTTAGACTTCTAATTCTTCCCTCCCTATTTAGCAAACGTGACGTGACTCGTGAGGCACTGTGTCAGTGTGTCTATCTTTTAGTTTTTATTCTTTCGGAAAATTTGGAAGAATTAGTTAAAATTTGTATCATGGAAAGAATTTAATATTATTTTTAGAGTTTTAGAAACTTATTAAATCCTTGAGTAGGGTTCAGACTTTCCTTGAGTAAAGTTTGAGTCCTCCTTGAACAAAGACTCGACAAGATTTAAACGAGGGAGAAGAGTTTTTTGATTAGAATTTCAGTATTATTTGATAATTAAAATAAAGAAAGTCTTTAACGAAACCAAAAATTGGCCAATTTTCAAAAGTTTCCTTATTGTCTCTTAAATTAGGAGAAGTGATCGTATGTTTTTCAGTGGCCGTAGTCCTTGTCCTAAAAAACAAGAGTAAATTGACACCATTTTCTTTTTAATTTTCATCTGAAAGTTCTTATTTTGTTGGAATAGTTTCTTTTCCATTTGAGAAAATTCAACAAATAATTCAATAGGTCCCACAAACAAAATCTTTTTTGCTGGAAACATATAATTGGCATCACTTGGCATGTGAAGCTTGTGAAAGTATCAAAGCATCAAATTGGAGTGCAGGGTTCAAGATTGGTTTAGAACAAGTGAGTGGTGACCATATTAAATGAGCCTCCTTACACCAGAAGTTCACGTAGTGTCCGTGCCACAATCGAAGATTTCCAAAACTAAATCGGACTTTCTGAAACTTTTTTTTTCCTTAATTGAAACACGACCTTGTGAAGCACATGAATTTGCCTAGATCTTTCTGAAGGCAGGTGGGTTTTCCGGGATGTAGGTGGTAAAACATGGTGACTACACACCAGAAAATGCTTCATCCACCAAAAATAAAATTACACCAGAAAATACAATGGGTATTACCCAGATACTTGAATCAACTTATTAGCAAAAAGAACACAGGAATTGATTAATGTCTAATGGATATATGAGGAAGTTCACCATTTCATAACTTTACACCCTAAACTTAACAAACCCTAACAAGTGGCTCACCCCTAAGATAAAACACAGAGCAAGCACCTCTTACTCGACCAGGGGTCAAGGGGTTAGTGCCACTGTGTTTCAATACAGATTATGCAGGTATGGTTCAAATGATAATACACATTCAACTACAGGTTAACGCTCTGTTTACTACGAATCACATATACCATGAGGTATAAACCAGAGTCTTTCCAGGTAGTTGACCTTAAATGCAACCCATGAGTTAAAAAGTGAGAATGGAGGACTGACCTTTTTTTTGTTTTTGGCCAGGAGGAGGACTGACCTTTAAAGACTCAGAGACACCGATAACAGATGCAAAATTCAATTGCCAGTTCATGCAAGTACATGATCTAAATTATAATGACCGGTTCATAGAAGTTCAAGAGGTTGAGGTAGTTTGGCAAGCCAAGATTTGCAGGTTGATTTTGTTGAGAAAGTAATCCCAAAATAGCAACAGCCCCTAAAGGCATACCAAATTCTAATTCTAAACTTCATATTGATAGGATTATGCATCCCATGGAACAACAAACCTCAAGAACATATACAGACCGACCGGACAAAACTCATACCCTCAAAAATATACTCCGCATTACTGAAATGCAGAAACTTACAGAAATTTTGAACCCGAACAAAATGCATTGCCAAATTGATACATCTACGATATTTAAAGTTTAAGGCAAGTGGAACATATTCTCTTTTATCCCAATGCAAAATGGAAATGTCAGCTTAGATGGGTGGGGCTTGCAGACTAACCCAATTATATACATATATCCTAAACTTATTGCATTTCTGATAAAAAGACGTCAAATGGAAAAAGTAGTAAAATATGGCATATCATCAAAATTAACATTGTTAAACCAGCATTGAAATCTTAAACACTGGCAACCCATTACATTATACTCTTCTCCTTATCAACGAAAAGCGAAACAACTGATTTTTTACATATATTGTTAAAGACAAAAGGCTTATCCAGTGCCAAATGAAGCATTGATTACCATAATGAAACACCAAAAGAAAGTAAACTGCAAATTACCAAGGAGGATTAGAACCCTCCTTTACAGAAGGTGACCTTGAACTCATACTAACATCTCTTCCAAGCCTTGACACACTCCTTCCGCCTTTAGGAGTAGCCAACCCAGGACTCGCACCTCGGTAACTGGCACGAAGAGTTTCATCAACGGTAGATGAAGACTTGGCAATTGCATTCCTTACAAATTTCTGGGCAGCAGGGGAGAGTGTCCGCACACTTGGACTGGCACTGCCACCTCTAACAGGCGATGGCAATGGTGGCTTCTGAAACATTTTTGACCTTTCCCTACATTTTCGTGCGGCTTCTCTTGACAGTGAGTGAGCCTTTTCATCTCTTACAGGCGGGCATGGGATCCTATAATGAGGCCCTTCAGCACCCCCAATATCAAATGGAGTGTCCTCCGGCTCCAATCTCAGAGGTGTCCCTTCAATTTCACCCCATGTAATAAACGGTGATTCATCAACACCGGGTGCAGGCGAGGGTGTCCTCACAAAACTATACCCATTATCCGCTTTCTTCCCTGATTCCACATAAAACGGATTCGGAGTCTTCCTCAAATCATCCAAATCATACTTCTTCAACTTATCTCCATCTCTATCCATAGGAACCGGGGTTCCACCTGCAACTGTGGGATAAAGCACCTCAAATGTGCCATCCTCTTTTGGCCTCGTATCCATCATTTTGCCATGAAACCGTGTATTCGTGCGATTAATCTCCTTCTCCAAACTCTTCATCCTAACCGTCCGTTCCTCCTCTGTCAACGGGGCCTCACCCCGATCAGAAGGATGATACATAAGCAAATTCTTTGCAGTATACTTCCATCCTTCCAATGTACTCGGCGGCTGATCAGACGTCCCGTACCCATCTGTAATCCTATCCCTCTTCACATCCTCAATCGCCTTAACATCCTCCTTTTCGCCTTCTGTCAAATACTCGTACCTCTCTTTCCTCTTCCTATTCACCTTCTCCAAAATCTTTGAAAAACTATCATTGTCCTCGCTCGTATACCGCCTAAAAAACTGGTCGAGCGACAACAAGGCCTCGACCCCACCATCACCCTCGCTAGATTCTACATCGCCGAACAATCCCCGGTTCGAAACACCCGGGGTTATCGGGGTTTTACCATCTAATTCATCAACAGGGGTGAAATTACGCATAAAAGTCGAACCGGGCGTTTTGCCATCAGGGGTGGGATGAGAATTTACCCTCTTGCCACGGCGCTCCATTATCTTCAACTGGGCATCGCGGATTTGAATCGGGTCGCGGGTCTTGATCGCTTCGAGCCAGTCGAGGCGGTCCCGGAGCTTCGAGATGTCGGGAAAGAAGTCCCTTTCGATGATCTTCTCGATCGCGGCTACATAGCTGTCTTCGTCGAGGACCGTGGGCTGCCCTCTAGGGTTTCTAGGAGTGATTTGGGCGGAATTTTTAGGGGTTTGGAGGGTATTATCGGAAATTGCAGACGGTGAAGGGGATGAGAGGTGGCGAGGAGAGTGACCCGGAGTGAGAAGCATTCTTCTTCTGAATTAGAGTTAGGGTTTCTGATCTATGCGAGGGTGAGATTGAAGAGGAGTGTGAATTTGAGGATTTTGGTGACAATTAAGGACGAAATTTAGGGTTAGGGTTTGAGCTTTGCTGGCTGTGTGTGGAAATTCCCAATTGGAATTGGAGACTGATTTTGACGAAAGAAAGAAGGGAAACGCGTGCGACTCTGTGTGGCGGTGTATGTAAAGCGCGTAATGTCTAATAAGATATTTAGGACTGCAAGTATGTCCCTATAATATGCCGTTTTTGCAACTGTTGCCCCAATGAGTAGAACTTTAAAAATAAAAAATGCTTGGCTCCTTGCAAACCAATCAGGCAATCCTGCCTTGACATGTATTTACCTTTTGTCTTTTTTTACTTTAATAATTAATTTCTTTATAAGTCAATACATATCAAATTATGACAAATAATGAGCCAAACATTGTTTTCCTTCAAATATTTTGCACAATTTTTTACATGATTTCCAACCGGACTTGCAAGAACAAAAAATTGTACATATTGAATGGTTAGGTCACATGAATGGAAGTGAATTCAATTCTATTATGTGGTTGCAAATTGGAAATCAAATTTGGGCTTGAGGACAAGAATATGGTGCTTAGGGATTAGTGTACGATGCTCATACCATTGGTTTGTGGCTCAAAGTTTGGATCCTAAGTTTGGGGTTCAAGTCTATAATCCAAGGACTAAGATATGAGGTTTTACTGTTTGAGTTCAAAGTTTAGATTCAAAGTGCAAGTATGCCCTTCAACGTATGGTCTTAGGTTTCCAGTTGAGCGTATGCATCTCGAGTGCATGGTTATAATTGAGATTATGGTTTAGTGCTCAACGCATAAGGTTCATGGTCTATTTGTCGTACATGCCTCAAGGTTTGGATCTAATATTTAACGTGTGAAGATAAAGCTCTAGGTCCTACATCGAGTGTGAGATTAAACATTAAATCCAAAGATGCATGAGAAAAAAAAAAAAAAAAAAACAACTACAATGCACACCAATTTTCGAGAAAAATTGACTTAATACATTGAATATGGAAAGAGTCTTGGGTAGGGCTGAAATGCCACTCACCTAATGAGACTTCCTTTAATTTTTTGACACCTGTCATATTTTTATTCAGCTGGACAACAAGACCTTGGCTTCCTATCTCTCCTCTCTCTCGTTCTCTTCATCAACACCACCACCCAACACAACCCAGCACACTCCCACCACCCGCCACCAGCCTTGCTTCCCCTTCTCTCTCCTCTCCCCTCTTTTTTTCCTCTCGCTTTCTCTCTTTGCTCACTCACTCTCTCCGATCTGGGTGGGGCTGGGCAGGGCTGGCCGAGGAGGGGATGGCGCTGGGTTTAATAGTTTCAATCATCTATTAAACTCCCTTTGGAAGATGCCATTGACCCAACTCTGTTTTTCAATATTTTTGTGGAGGGTGGTGGGGGTGTGCTGCCGTGCTAGGTCTGGGTTGTGTTGGGGTGTGTTGGCCTGGCTTGTTAGGTGGTGGTGTTGAAGAGAATGAGAGAGAGAGAGAGAGAGAGAGAGAGAGAGAGAGAGAGTTGTCCAGCTGGACAAAATCATGACAGGTGTTAAAAAATGAAAGGAAGTCTCATTAGGTGAGTGACATTCCAGCCCCACCGAAGACTCTCTCATTGAATATGTCTATCTCTCATCATTAAGGATGACAAAATTTTCCAACCCTGTTAAATTCCTGTGGAGACCCGCTCCGATTATGCAGGTATAGTAATACCACTTCCTACCTCGCCTCGTATACTCATTTAACTTAATAAATATATTATATAATATAATTTTATGATTATATTTGAATTTTATATTCTTATTTTTGTTATATTTTTAAAATTTAATAGTTTTATTTTATAATTGAATGTTAATTAATGTAATATGGTGAGTATTAGTATATTTTATCTATGTTATATTATGTATTTATGTTGAGTTAACATCATTTTAATAAAAATTTAAAAAATTAAAAGACAATAGCAAGGACCCATACTCCCGATGAAAACTCCATTTATCCGACGGGACGGATATGATATTAGTAAACCTGATTGCAAACTCGTCATCCCGTTGTCATCCCTACATCACCCATCACGTCGTGATGAAAAAAAAAAAAAAAAAAAACGTAAACGTATACAACCGTCCCATAAAGTTTTCTTCCCAAAATTCTGAGTAAAAAATTCACAATAAAATGGTTTCCAAATACCTCTTGGTCAGACCCACGCCACAATTGCATGTCAAATGGCGTTATCAGGGTCTAAACTCCAAAGAGAAACAGGAAATGGCCCACATGCTATCTGTCCTTAAATATTCCTACGGCTGAAAGCCAATCACAGCCTTAGACAGCTAAGGAACAAATATTCCCCCGTGCAGCTCACCACAGGCAACAAATCTCACCTCCCCCTCTTTCTCCCCCCATTGTAGTATTATGGATTAGACTTGGGAACCTCAGAGCTTCTTCGACTCATCTCTCACTGGACCCAACTCCTACCTCCAGCTCAAACTCATCTCTCACTGGACCCAACTCCTACCTCCAGCTCAAATCCCCAGCACCGGCGTGATCTACGGCTCTGATTAAATCCTAAGCCGGCGGGCTCACGTGGAATTGGAGCACCTGATCGCGAAATTATAGGGTTTGTGCTTTCAGCTCCTAAACCCAAAACTGATGGTTTGCAGATTAAAATTCTAATTATTTTATAATTTATTATATCATTGATATAAACTGATGTGCTTTGGTTCATGTATTCTTTTTTGTTTGTATTTTTTTTTTTAAATAATTTGTTGTAGTTGTAGCTCGTAATTAGCATATGCTCTGTTTGGCAGCTGAGAAAATGTGAAAATAGTGTAATTGAGCCCTTGATTTCCCATTTTTTAGTTTCCGTTATCTAAAAACTCTACTGAACTGAGCTACTACTAATAGGATTGTTTGACTTAATAGTTAAATTCGTTGAAAATTGTCACTTTTTTCCTTGATTCTGGTGAAGGTTATATTCAAAATTTTTGGGTAATTATTGGGTGGTAATTTCTTTTCTACTTGAAAATGGGGAGAAAATTTGGAATTTTGTTTATGGTGTCTCATGTCTTTCCCTCTATTGCAAGTTTTGATTTTTTCACTTTTTGAAAAGTAGCAAATTTTGAAGTATTAGAACTAGAGCTGCGTCTACTACTACTTTTTATGTAACATGCATCAAATTAATGAATATATATTCATGTAGACACACTCACAGTTATGTGTATACATGCACATCCATTCATGATCTTCGTTGAACGAAACTTGGACCGTTATTTTCTGAATGCTCTGATATATTCTAGTGCTATCAAGCTCTTAACATGCCATTCTTGCACTTATTTTACATGATCAGAGTCAAAAAACCTGCGGTATATGTATTCTTTTGATACCGAGGTCAATTGTGATGATGGCACTGTGAATTGATTTGCAGGCTCTTCTGTGTTGGATACAAGAATCAATCTCAGGAATCAAGTTCACATGATTTCTTTAGGGAAAGATGTGACAGATAAAGTTGCTTCTGATATATTACCAAAGAAGGAGAGTTCTGATAGTGAAATTCATGTACATCAAACTCCTAATAATGGGATCCATCCATTGCAATCAGATCATAAAGGAAGTGCTCAATCTATGAAAGCATTGCAGGTGCCTGATGGCGCTGTTCCTGCATTGCAATCAAATCAAGAGGGAAGTATGACCTCATTAGCATCTGAGAAAGCACCACAAACCCCTGAAACCGGTTCCCTTGCCTTGCAATCTGGTCAAGAAGGAAGCACCCCATCTACAGTACGTGAGAAAGTGCTAGAGGATGGTTATAACTGGAGAAAATATGGCCAGAAACTTGTTAAGGGAAATGCTTATGTACGGAGTTACTACAGATGTACGCATCCAAACTGTCCAGTGAAGAAGCAAGTGGAACGCTCACATAATGGGCAGATAACAGATACTGTTTACTTTGGTCTGCATGAACATCCTAAAGCTCAAGTTAGCGTCCCAGTAGCTGTTGGTTTTGTTGTGTCCATTGTTGAAGAAAGACCAGAAGAGCCTGTTTTAACGGGTGTTCAAGGTGAGAATGTAACTTAGTTATGATCTAGTTCTGGTTCTTAGTGACAAATTTTGCTTGATTTATTTGATGACCTTGTTTTTTAAGACAAATCGTCAGATGTGTATGACCAGACACCTAACCGGATTGAGCCAGTAGACCCCCCTCGGCTTTCAAATGTTGCAGATAATGAAGGTGTGCTTGGACAATTGAATAGAACAAGAGATGGCGATCCAGACTCAAAAAGACAGTATGTTAATGCGTTTAGATATTTTGAATTTTCTTGTGCACTGGTATATAGTCACCTCACCTTTGTCTAACTGCCATTAAAAAAACCAGGAAGAAGGAAAAACATAATGGAAACTCCATTCTGGTGGATAAGCCAGCTGGTGAATCACGTTGTGTTGTTCGGACTCTGAGTGAGGTTGATATCGTGAATGATGGGTACAGATGGCGCAAATATGGGCAGAAGTTAGTAAAAGGCAATCCAAATCCAAGGTATATATCAATTTAATGCTCACATTTATAGACTCTTTATTTTTTATGAGAACATTTATAAGACTCTTTATATAGGTGTGTACTTGAATTGCCACTCTTCTCATTGGTTTGGAATTATGAAAATGCATCAATCATGTCTGATAGTTTCACTGCTGATTCAAACTAAATTTACATTAAGAGCTTCTCCGTGCGAGCTGATTGTATCAGCTGTTTATGAATTTTAACCCGTAATCTTTCTGTTTGATGTTTCCAAGGAAGGGGAAAGAAGAAAATTTTACTCACAGGGATTATTGCAACTGCTTTGTATCATCAAACTGCAACTGCAGTTATCTCCTGTGGAAGTAATTTACATGCTTTATGTCACCCATGAGCTGGACTTAAGGATCTTAATTGAGGTTAGGGTCTGGTGGTGCAAGCTAAATGTGTCTCATAGTGCCTTCCGTAGACAATTTCTTTGAAAACTATTGTCCGAGTCTTTTTGAGCTTCCATGGAACCATTTTCTATGTAGTAAAAGCATATATCACTAAGGCATTCTTTTCCTTCATTTAACTTGCACCTACTTTTTGAGTCTTGTATCTTGCTTTGATGATAAATCAGAAGAATGAGATACTATTACTTCTTACACAATGGGGCAACTGTGTGATTGATTCACCATGCATCTGTAAGCTTTGGTTGTATTTAGTTTGGGACTTTGGTCTTCTTTGGTGTGTATTTCAGAGAAGGATGTGAATGGAATCTGCTTATCATTTGAAGTTTTCTAATTAATATCTTTGGTATAATTTTGTGCTTTAAAGGTTTTTCTGACTCTGCTCTGCATCTGCACTTGCATTATGTAGGAGTTACTATAGATGCTCAAATCCTGGATGCCCTGTTAAGAAACATGTAGAGAGGGCGTCTCATGATTCAAAAGTGGTGATAGCCACATATGAGGGGCAACATGATCACGATATGCCCCCCACAAGGACTGTCACCCATAATGCAGCAGCATTGAACGTGTTTCCGACAGCTCATAATGGCAAGTCTGGCACTAAATCAGAAGGGAATGCTGTCTGCCGTGATATTGTGGTATATACTAGCCCAGAACACGAAGATAAACCAAACAAGCAACTTAATGGTGAGTCAAGAACTAAATCAGGAGTAAGTGATGTTGCTGGCTCTGATATGGTTGTTGATTCTGATATGGGTCCTGAAAGAGGCAAAGCATGTACCAAAGAAGAAAGTGATCCCCCGGATATGATTGTTTGTAGAGCAAATGAACTGCAAAATGGTGAGACAGGAAACAAAGCAGAAGGCAATTACGCTTGCCCTGATATGGTTGTTCATGACAATCTATGTCCAGAAAGTAATCCACCAGAGCAAGAAAAGCCAAAGCCAAAAGCAGAGCCTGTCCAAACCTAACCTGCGATGCTGGATCCACATTCATCTAGGCCCTAAATAATGTATTCATGCATCAGGACATGCCTGGTGCTTGGGGTTTATCTTATTCTTTCTTCCCCTTTTTCTTTTTTGGGAGAGAGGATGCCCTTGGGGAAGGTACCCTTGGCTGGAGGGTAGGATTTGATGGAATGCCGATAGCGTTCGACAGAAGATCGGAAGAGTATCATAAGTAGTGTAAATTAAATGGGGTCAAATAAATTCAAAGAGTAGATTAGACTCAGGACTCAGGAGTACCTGATATATGATAGCTGTTTTAGTGTTTTTGCTAATGTTATTCATAAACCTTTGTAAAACTTTATTTGGCTCAAAATCCTTTAACTTCAAGGTTTGGTGAACATGATTGTTTGCCGAAACCAAAGTAGAGCAATCATGGTTGCTTAGGCTTTGTACAAATCATCAAAGGTGTTCAAACCACTGTTGGAAGTAGCCTGCCTGGAGGTTTTTGATGCCCATGTATTTTCTATCACAATTTTAAATTAATGTACCTTAAAACTCAATCAATTTTAAGTGAATTTGGAAAATGAATTCTCCAAACCATTTTAATTTTCTTTATTTAATGGTATTCAAATTAAACTCCCTCCAGAAAAGGAAAAACAGAAGGAAAAAAAAAAAAAGCATTCGTGCCACTTGACAACCATGTACAGCCCAATGGCTCCTGAAATCAGTTTCTCTCTCAGCCATCCAAACCAAAAGGTTTGAGGCATGACATGGTCTCAAAGAAAACGGCTAACTTCAATTATGAAGTGTACACAGCTGATGAAAAAACATGTTGTATTCTAAGTTTGCCTTGCCCGTCCCAATAAGAAAAAGCATCAATTAGTGCCTGGTTTGCACCTCCATGCACAAGAAGCAACCAAATCTCTGTTCTTCCAGCCAAGATAGAGAGCCCCATCTCTCTCTTCAAGCCTATACTTGTCAGAGTAGTTCTCTAGCAGTGTCTTGATGGTGGCATTCACCAAGGAGCTTAAAGGGTATGGAGTAAATCCAGCCATTGTGAACCGCGACCTCCACTTCCCAAGAAGCTCATGTCTTTCCACCCTCTCAACCCCCTCACATGCTATTATGTTAACAACCTCCCTAGCCAAGCAGTGTTGCTCCACATTGATCCGCTCCTTATGATCCCTTGGAAGAGTCACATCAATTGACTCAAACATAGCCGTGTAGTAATTCAATGTTTCCACAAAGCGTGGAAAGAATGCAGCAGTGTTTGTGTTAGATTCTTGCTCAACAAGAGTCACTACCTTTGGATACAGGCTCTTCACCATCCTTAAAAGCCGGTCTCGGTGGTTCTGGGTGCTGACACTCTCATCTGGCATGTGGTGCAGCATGAATGCAAAGTTCATAGCCAAAGCCTCCCCATGCCGAACCCCAAGATTCTCTAGCTGAACTTCACAACCAGACATGGCAGCAGCATGGAACTCAAATGGCACCTTAAACATCTTCGCAAGCTTAGATAGCCTCTTTCCCACAATATTTAATCCTCCTCCTCGGGCATAAGCTGACATGGAATCGTCTATACCTGTTATGCGGATGTGGGGTGGTCCACCAGGTCTGGCTGCAAAAGCCTGGATTAGAGTGACCCACTGACTCCCCTGACCAATTTGGAAATCAATGATGTGAACTCTGTTTTCATCCTTCATGGCTTCTGCAATGGCTCCATTTGCAGACATGTACCCAAATTTGAAGTAGGGGCAAACCTCATAAAGAATATGCATGTATGAGAGGAGTTCAGAACTTGCTGGTTCTTTGCATCTCAAAGCCTTGTAGATGCTGCTCCCTGAAGATGCCCGCCGCGCAACTAGTCCTTCCAACATGTATGCTCCCAACCTTTGAATTGGCTCACCCGAAACCGACACCATCTGGCGTAACTCATCCATCATCCATTGTGCCATTAAGGGATCATTATCTGCTTCTGCTTTTGCACAGAATATGAGAACCTGTTTTAAATCCTTTTTAGAGATTGTTTCCATAATCTGTCCCCAGCTGTCTGTTTCTTGAAGGGCATTGCTTGTCCCATCCTGAAGGGTACTACAATAGTTGTCAAGAATATTGGAATCAGGACCTAGCATTGCGGTTTCTAATTCTCTCAGCTTGTACTTGAAGTCATTTGTATCATCAGTTATGCAGGACACACTTAATGGAGAGCTATAGTTATGGTCAGGGGAATGGTGCTGGTCAGGTGGGTAGGAATGAGAGTCTTGCTGTGACATTGGGCTTCCATTAGGTGAGAAACTGACAGTTGATGGGGAGTTGTAAACAGTGTAGCTGCCATTTGCTGAGGAAGACTCCAAAGTGTATTGTTCATGGAAGCTCTGAGCTGAGAAGTGGGTACTTTGGCTGCTCTCATTGTAATGCAGCTGGGGGTCTAAAAGTCGGAACTGAGGCAAGCGGTAGGCTTCTACTTCTTGGATTGGCTGATAGTACAATCGGTTGGACATACTTGAACTTCTGTGCTGCTTTGATGCTTGCATTGAAGAATAGTCTGATTGTGGACTTGAACTAAAAATCTGCTTGCCAAAAAGTCTCTCTATTTGTGTTATTCAGTGTTCATGGGTGCAATATAGGAAGCCTTAAAATCTCTTGCTAGAACAGTATCTGCATGACAACAAGAGACCTTGGTTACACCGATACCTAGAACAAAAGGGCACTGCATACACAGATATGATGATAGATTCATCCGAAATAATAAACTCAAAACTTAATTATGAACAAGATATGATTACATAATTTCAAAATTTCACAAATCATAGATTTGAATTGATAATGACCATGAAATTACTGGTGCAGTATTAGTCTAAATTCCAAAGAAGTATGGAGACCTCTCCAACCAAATGCATCACAGAAGAAACTGCCACGGTGAATTCGAAAGAAGACTTAATTTTAAGATTATGAAATTAACGAATTGGGGGATTCTCAAGTATCCTTCTTAATACTTGGGTCTCCATAATATGAAATAAACAATGACCACATTTCATCCAGGAAATCATCAGCCCATCCTACTCAGACAAACACAAAGCGCTTAATCTTTGGCCAACACCATTAAATTGGAATATAAATTTTCATTTCATAAGAAACCCATTTGTTTCAAGCCAATGATAAACTTTGGTACTTTTCACAAACATGAAAATTCTTGTTCATAAAGACAAAGGCCACCAAATATCAGAAACACCCCAACACACAAGGATAACAAAGACTAATATGCCAAGTAATAGCCATTTCAAGCTTCAACCTTCATTCTGTCCAGAAAAAACAGAAAATATGAAAACAGAGCATTATTAAATCCACTAAAAAGAAAACATTCATATATATGATATACCTTGAAGAAACATCACCAACCCAGTTTCAGTAATAGAGAATCATCCATGACAAAACAACTTAGAGCTCAAAATTTTCCCAAAAAGGAAAGGACTAGTGGAACATAATCACTAATATCAGTGAAATACAGAGAATTTCCAAGGAAAAACCTAGTAAATGATAGAACTTTTATTTTAGAATAATTCCAATTTCAACATCAAATCTTTGTTTGACAGGAATACCTTATCTGAGGAATTTCAATCTTGGAATTCCACTCTAGACCCGAGTCTTTTGAGAGTGGAAGTGAGAGAGACACAGAGAGCAGAGTCCACTGAAGAAAACCCACCTGTGGGACTATAAAAAATTCTGAATCAACAAAAGCCCTCTAATTGTCATAAAACTACAATAATACCACTGGGATATGTTTGCAAATTGCAAGTAGTTAATGGCATATTTGGTCTAGTTGAAATTACCAAAAAACCCTTTACTACAACAACCATCTGCTCCAACCTAACCGTAACAGCATATAATATAAGAAAAGAAAAAAAAGAAAAAAAGATGTTGAAACCTAACCAGCACTTGCATAACCATAGTACAACAATATTTATTGTACATTTAATAGTACTTCACATATGAGGTAAAGTTTGCATGCCAATTTAATAGAGAAGGTGACTTAGTTTTCAGCTTTAATAGTACAACTGAGATCTTATGTGGATACTACTATAGCATCTTAGCTTCAGATGATGACTAAAATACCCTTTGATTATATGTTAATATGCAGCATCTAGAACTAGTTGGTACAAATATAAAACATGTAACATGATCCATCAGTTCATGTGATTAGAGATGAGCTGGTTTAATTTCTCTCTCATATAACATACACATAGAGCTAGCTTGACATCATGGCCAAGAGGGTTTTGATATCATGCTCATGATCAAGTGATCCAACTGTGTTTTCTGAGTTTAGGCATTGACTCATTGGCACTTCAAGTAAGCCAGCCATACATATGTGCTCCTCTCCTGCAACTTCCTAGTACATGTCTACATAACTCACCAAAAAGTTCTAGTTGGGGTCCTCTAAGGTACCTTGAAACTTGGTTAAACTAATCTTGGCTGTGGTGGTCATTGATCTTATTTACGGCATTATTTAAAGGTCCTCTCCAAATCTTATATATTGTTATGAAGACTTAGGGGAGTGTATTCAATTAAGATTTTAATAGACTTTTGTAGAGTTTTTAAAAGTCATTAGCTTTGGTAGAATTGATGGATTTTTAATAACTTTCATAAACTCCACATAGACTTTAACAGAATTCTATTCAGAGTTTCCCTGACTTTTCTCATAGATTTTGAAGGATTTTTATAAACTTCTAATAACTTTGATATAATTTTTTATTATTTATTTTAGGATTTCTCCAATATGTTTTTTATTTTTTTGTCCTCCGTGAGTGAGTGGAATGGGGATGAGCTTCAAGACCGAGATGCATGTGTTATAAATTGTCATGATATTGCAAACAATATAAAAAGTTGGGGCTAGAATTGTAGGGACCAAAATTATTTTGTTCGATAATTTATTATAAGTGTTCTGAATTTTATGTTTTTATATTGTTAGACTGTCAAATATTGTGTTTTAACGAGTTGTTAGAATTTGTCTAATTGAATTGACAGGTTGAGAACATTATATGATGTGGTGGTAACATTATTTCTCAAATTATGAATATATAATCTTGTGATTTTGTTGAGTACTTAAATACTGTGAAGTGGTTGGTTTGAATACCATGTCACTTTAATAGACTATCTAAAAGTTTTGATTGAATACCACCAGACTTTTTAATTCCACCAAAGTCATTTAAAATCCTAATTGAATACACCCTCCTTATACTTCCTAATTTAATATTCTACATTTTCCAACACACTCTCTCACTTGAGACCAAATTAAGCTAAGTACATGAATGAATTATATTGGGTGACATTGGCACGTGAGTCACCAACAAATGACCGAATCGGCCCAATATGTGGATGTAATGTCAAGTCTAATACTATACTAAAATTAGAGTATTTAACTCAAAATTAATTAACAACGAGAGTCAAGAGATTCAAAATCCTATACATTATTTAATGACAAGACTTAAAACTCATCTACATGAGATTCTCTTCATTTTCCAACGAAAATACAGTTTAATTTGGTTGAAGCTGTGAACATAGACCATTGTGTTTTAGAAACACTAGGTTTTGGCTCTTTTGGTATACTAATATTGTAATTTTGGTTTTGGGGGTTTGAAGCAGATAGGTGCTCAGTCTTGAACTAGTTTATCTGGGGACAGTGACAGCGACACAAACGGTTGAGCAGAGAGAACCTTCAGCCTTAAGGTTAAAGTCATAAATTAAGATGACATATGAAAGTAGTGCCTTCCACTTCAGCTAACATGCATGTTCCCTTTTGTCTTGGTGGTCTCATTCATTCATCCTATCTGTAAAAATATGCCTCTCAATTAGTATCTGTATCTACAATCTAATTCATTATATTATATGCTTATTCTTGTTTAAGCCCAAGTTGCCCTTATACATGCTTATTCATGCTTATAATAATTTCAAAACACTTTGGTGGGCAATATTTATTTCAAATTTTCAATGATGTAATGGGTATTTGGTTCATAGTATGTTATAATTAATAAAGCCATTTTAATCCAACCCCACTAGAGAAGGAATAAGAGAGGAAACGGCGTAAAGCTAGCAATTATAGAAAATTGGAGCACATTTTCTTTTTCTTGTCTTTGCTTCCTCATTGTTGGGAATTGGTATTTGAAGTACTTATTTTTTGTCAGATCACTTTATGCGCATGCTAAATATAACAATACACTATTTATTTATGTTCTGAAAGTTGCAAGATGTGGACTTCAGAAATCACAAAATTCTTATTCTAGAAGAACCATATATAAATTAATTAATGGATGCATTATATATATAAGAAGGGTTATTTGGGTAACCCCAGAAGAATTTCAGACCGTGAATCCATGGATATTATCATACAAGTGATTCTCTCACCTTTGAATATGTTAATTAATCTGTAGAATCAAATGTGCCAAAGAAGTAAAGAACTAAGAAAAAGGGAATCTTGTTGCTTCCTTGTCTCCTCTAAGTGAAAGTGAGTGTTTAAACCAAAAAAATAAAAAAAGGTTAAAGTGAGTATACCTAATGGCCCACTAAGTCTTATCTTCAATCACCCTTTCTCGATGCCCATTTGGCATTTTGTGTTTGTCCTTCCTATGAGAGAGACAGAGAGATAGAGACAAAGAGTAATATTTTGCTTCAAGTAAGCATAACTTAAGGCTAAAGTAAAAAGGACTTCTAATCTTCTCAAAATGGTTTTATGTTTCTTTCATTAATCAACGAAAAGATAGCGATCAACTCTCTCATCAGATATATGAACTTAAAGTAGATCTTAGATACATGTAATTACTTGTAAATTATATGTATCAAGTAAATTTAACGTTTATGTCCATAAAAATTTTAAGTTATTTAAAATGACTAACTTTACAACTCATTTTATTACTGAATTAGCAGTACATGGAGAAATTATTCCGTATAACCGCTATATTAACACATGGTATAACCAGTCTATTTGTTATAATATGAGTGGATATTATTAATACTATACCCTACTAATATATCGGTTATATCGTATAATTTTTTTCAGTGAGAAATTATTCTGTATAACTGTTATATTAACACATGATATAACCAGTCTATTTATTATAATATAAGTGGATGTTATTAATATTATACCCTATTAATATAAATACATCATCTAATAATACTTTTATACATTAAATTAGTTATACCACATAACAATATATCGATTATATCCTATAATTTTTTTTTTTGCAGTACAAGAGCTCAAAAGGCTTAGGCAAGAGATGCATACATTAACACGCTGTTTCCAGGCCAGAAAAGCAAAAGTATTCAACATCTATTTGGAAGTAATAATGTCCTGTCTCACATTGTGAGGGAGTGAGGGTGGACCCTATAGGCATATATACCCCTAGCTAGCAGCCTAGCTAGGTAGCTTATTGTATTTGGGAAGAGGAAGCTCCGTAAATATTGGAATAATTTCTCAGCATTTTACAGGTTGTTGGAATAAACGATTGAACATCTCACAAAAAAAAATAAAAAAAAATCAGCTAATTAAACAAATCTTTAAGTAAACTATGAAGCTAGCCCATGTGATTTCCAAATATGACAAGTAAACAAACAATAACAAAAGAAAGAATACAATCATCAATTTAAATCACACATTCACGTATAAAAATGTGTAAACTATAAAAATTAGTCAAAGTGGATTGTCTTAGAGCATCTCCAACAAACTCAGCAAATATCTTTGATTGCTCAATTAGCTGTGTTACGGTGAATAAATTATCTCCAACAACTTCTACATATGGTCTCTTCAAAATATAAATCCAAAGTCAGCTCTTCAATTTTAATAAATGAACTTAGCTCTTTAAATATTAAAATATTAAAATTTAATGAAATCTTAAATTTTGTCTAAACAAAAAAATAAATAAATTAATGAAATTGAATAGTCTGTTGGAATTCATAATTTTAAAATAAGAAATTTGGCTTTTCAAATAGCTACATAAGTCAACAAAGTAAGATTTGAAGAGTCAAATTTAAAGAGTATGTTAGAGATGCTCTTACATTAATATTTTTGTGTACATAAAGCATGACTCTTCAAATCTTTTTGACTCTTTAATTTGAGGAGCCACGTCAGATAATATTGCTCCAACAGACTCTACAAAGGAGGTGGTCAAATTAGGGACTTCATTTTGGCTCGTCAAATTTGCTGAGTGAACTTCACTTATCAAATATGGAGTCTGTTTGGATGAAATTTTTTGAGCAAAGTCCAAATTTGAAGAGCCAATTTTGTTTTTTCTCTTGGAGATGCTCTAACAATTCTATCAAAAGAAATCCTATTACCAATCAATAATTAGCTTAATTAATGATAAATTCACAATTTAACAATATAAATATTTTATATTCACAATTCGTGTAACATGCCTAAGTAAGTTATAGGGTTGTACCCCACATAGGCACACGCCCTAAAACCTAAAAGTAAGGACCTCCTACATTTGGGCCCATGATAGGGGAAAGACTAAGGACATTACTAGGTATCGAAGTCCAAGTCCAATAAGTTGGTGACTAAATTAATTAATTTCCAAAGTGATATGAAGTATGAAGCAAATGAATTGAGCGAGCCAAAGGCCATGATGATGATGAGAGAGCTTGACTTTGTGTCCACACTCCCTGTCATCACGCCGACCATGTTACGGCTTTTGGGAGATTGACAGCTATATATATGACCAGATGTGTGTATGTTCTTAATGACTGACCACTTGAATTTGTACGCACAATCTTTAATTCAAATTGAAATGTACAATTAAAATGTATAAAATAGATATTATTTTTCTTTAAAAAAAAAAAAACGTTCTTTTCCATCTGAAATTTCTGAAAAATTAATTTTTTTATGGTAGGTTTCATATTTATTTCATACTTTATACTTTATGTAATAAAAGTCTTTTACTATTTTATATTATTTGTTATAATATATATATGAGACTTTGCATGCGCTTTGCATTTCTCAGGTTTTGTCCTCATCTTCCCTTCCCAAAGTGCCACCCTCTGCAAACTCAAAAAATTGGGTCCAACCCCACAATCTTTTTTTGCATTTTGGGTCACATGTAGACCCCTCTTGCTACCCTCTCTTTCTTTAATTTTGTTTTCTTGGCCAACACTAATCTTTGCTACTTTTATGTGTCTGAACAATTGTTCCGACCTAGAATAATAAGCTCATAAGCTTAGTCTTACTTCACCGTCGAGAAACGAAAGAATACTTCCATCTCCAAGTTTAACTCAGACGTAACTCGCTTCTTTTTGGGTGTGAAGCAGTGTCAAACCAAAATACCCAACAAGCATTAGCTCTCCCTGAAAATCAGGTGATCCAGCCGCACCTTCCAGTACGGCTACCTTGTTACGACTTCACTCCAGTCACTAGCCCTGCCTTCGGCATCCCCCCCTTGCGGTTAAGGTAACAACTTCGGGCATGGCCAGCTCCCATAGTGTGACAGGCAGTGTGTACAAGGCCCGGGAACGAATTCACCGCTGTATGGCTGACCAGCGATTACTAGCGATTCCGGCTTCATGAAGGCGAGTTGCAGCCTACAATCCTAACTGAGGACGGGTTTTTGGAGTTAGCTCACCCTTGCGGGATCGTTGATCCCCGTTCTTTCCTTTTTATAAATCTTGGGCTATATTTAGTTTTTTTTTTTTTTTTTTTTTTATTTATAATGAAGGGAATCGAACTTTAAATTTAGCTTAATCTTAAGCTTTTATCACACTCACAATTATCACTTACCCTAATCCAAAAACTTTTGAGCTAATATTTGGTTGTCGAGGAAAGCCTAACCAATAAAGGTCAGTATGTCAGTGAGAGGCTGGAGCCTAACCAACGAAGCCCTTTAGGGCCATGTCAAGGGAAGCCTCTACTAATGATCCAATAAGCCCAAATAAGAGCAAAAGTCCTGACACCTTGGAGGCCCAAAGCCCACATAAGAACTCACAGAAGTTCAACCTCTGACCATTGACAAAGGAGACGCTGAGTCTGCACTACTTTGAATTTTGCATTCAAACATGAAATGGGTTCATGTTCATTGTGCAAGTACCATATATATACATTTATTTAAGGATGAAAGAGAGATCTTTTTTGGTTCATTTCATATTATATTTTAATAATTAAAATTATTTATATTTTATGTCTCCATTGAGAGATATTTTTTAAAAAAATTAGTTAAATTAAAAATCATTTACTCATTTAATTCAATGGTTATCATTTTAAGTGTTTATCGAAAATATTTAATCTTAATTAAGATAAAAAATATTGATGAGTAAGTGCAAATGTTGAAAGGGTAATGTACGAGTGTGCCTAAATTTGACTGTAAATTTCTCAGCATGCCTATTAGAGCTTTCTGAAAGCAATTGTACAGAGAAGACTAGAGGCAAAAACCGAAATAGGCATGGGAATTCATTATCTTTAACATCTACTATAAATGGCTCACTAACTAGTTCTACATATTCTATGAATTTTTTTTTTTTTTTTTTTGCTTATGTATAATGATTTTAGGCTTATTCATATCATTATCCTCTATAAGATACACTTTTTCTCACTTTGCCCCATGAAATTTAAATTCTCTCAGTTTGCCACCTGAACTTTAAACAGTTGTTACAAAAAACCCTATGCCGTCAACTCTGTCAATTTTGATCTAAACCGGACAATTCGTTCTTCCTTAGAAGGGAGGAAACTTAGAGGGAATCTTTTGCACAACTCGACCGGATCATCAGTTAAAGTTGCAGCATAGGATGACATTGATGCTAAAGGGAATTCCTCTGCTTTATTGTTTATGAGAGTACGTATTATCGGCTGGGATTGCTTAGCACTTTGGAGAGATAGAAAGCGGCCAATAAAATAGGGATCGGAGAGGAGAGTGGACCAACGCTTGGAAATTCTAGTTGCTTATTTGTGTTTTTTGCTTTTAATTTGAGAATTGGATATTCACCATTTGTACTTCTAGTTCCATTTTAGATTTTCGTAGTGATTCTCATTTGCCGTTGCATGCGATTGAAATCAATTTCTATAATCGATTTTGCGGATTTATTTTTGCTATAAATGTAGTTTCAGTTATCATTTCAATTGCATTTTCAATCCGAATTTTCAAATCTGTTGTACCAATTTGGATATGAGGGTCTCAAACTTCTTAAATTTTTTTCGTTACTCCAGCACTTTCAGAGGGTATGCAATGAGAGAATGAGGGATTGTTTGGCACTATTTTTGGAACTATTAAGAATGCTTTCAAATCAATAAAAGTGTTTTTAGTAACATTTGACAAATATAATGAAAGTGTTTCTAAGTTATAAAAACAATTTTAAATGATTTTTCCAATCGGTCCCATCACTAGAGGACAAATTCAATATAGGTTGTAATTATAAGAATTGGAAATCAAGATTTCATGCTCTAAGAAGTTAAATCTTGTTGGATTATTATTGTAATTAAAAGCTCGAGTTGTCAAAATGTGGGACAACAATTGCTCTATATCCCTTGCTTATTATCAACAAGTATGCTTTTGAAAAGCTACAGATTTGTTCATTCTCAATTTGTTCCCCAAGGAAAGAGGAGACAAGAATGACCTGAACGGCTGAACCTCACTTTCGTAGGGTTTTCAGTAAGCTTACAATAAGAAAAGAAAAAACCAAGCTTGTTAACATACCACAACAAGTACTAGTACAATTTTGGTAGGACTTAATATCCTCCATAACAGAAATCTCTACTTCAAAACTTCATCATGGGCATTTGGAATCTGGCTTTTCCTTTGAATCAGGGATTAAAATCATAGTGGCAAGAGCCATGACCTGCAGGCAACCATTTTGGAAAATGACTATCATAATTCATAAATGGAAGAAAAAAGGGTTTGCCCAACAATGTTTTTAGTTTATACTACTTTTATGATTTATCTATGCATGTGTGATGTGTGGTTGGCAGCACATGTGTGTGCTGTGTATATAACCAACTAAATATGGCAATCCAAATCTCACATGGCCAACCGCCAACAATTAATTTCTAGGCACATGGACATGCTCCTCTCTTCATTCTACACCATGTGAGTATGCAAGATTCATGGTAAAAAGTTAAAAACAGTGGGGAAGGAGCAATTTTTTTACGAGCTCCTGTGGATCCCACATACATGTTGTGAGAATGAGGTCATATGTGATGGACGGGTTTTGATTCTTTTGAAAAAGGAAGAAAGAGAAAGTGTTACAAAGAAATTAGTTTAAGTGCTTACTGGGATCAAGTTCTGTAATCATGGCAGCATTCTTGAAGAAGCAAGATCCACCTTGGTGTTTGAATTTCTGGAAGTAGCTGTTGAAGGCATAGGAAGCATGGTCTTTCACTGTGTTTGGGAAATAGCAAGGTTGGTTCATCTGAATCTGGCTACAATCTGCACCTCCTTCCCCACAAGCCCAATCCATTGCTACCTGCAACTCATCATCTGGGGTTTGCTCATCGGCTATGCACCATTGTTCAAAATCCGCATCTGATGTAATGCACATACATTAAACCACTATGCTACAAATGATCAGCATTGTCTTTGACAACTTTCCAAAATCTTTTCTTGGACACAGAATTTAGATAGAAAATATTGATGAGTAAGTGCAAATGTTAGAAGGGTAATATACTAGTGCTCCAAAATTTGACTGTAAATTTCCCAGCATGCCTATTAGAGTTTTCAGAAAGGAAATGTACAGAGAAGACTAGAGGCCAAAAAGAAATAGGCATGGGGATTCATCATCCTTAACATCTACTCTAAATGGCTCCTAACTAGTTCTACATTTTCCATGAATTTTTTCTTTTAGCTTATGTAGAATGATTTTATATGCATGGACATGAAACTCAAAGAGGTATGGCTAGTTTACCTGATTTGAGTGGAGCTACTGAGAGAAGGAGCAGAGCAAGTAATATCCTTATCAGTACAGTCGACATTGGTGTGTGTGGGAGAGAGTGTGTGTGTGTGTGTGTGTTTCACTATGAATAGCTTATCCAGATGAAAACCTAACGGCCAGAGCCAGCTCAATATACATACAATACAAAACTTTAAAAATATGTTTTTGAGATCTCTTTTTAACAAGTTGCCACACTTCTAAAGTTTCTTAGCAGAACACAAATTGATGAATTAATCAATTTACTAACAAAACCAGTACAGGTGGCACATGCTAGAATCTGATGATAATTGGTCTCCAGGCAGGCTGTCATATCCCAACAAATGGTAATGGTACTACTGTCAAATGAACTCCACTTCAAGAATTTAATTTACCCATCTGCAAGAAGAAAGTGCAGAACCTTTTTGGTGCATGCTGTAGATATATATAATGGGAACTGATTGGTGGCCGCCATATTTCACCCTTCTTTGAAGCGCAGCTTTTTGCTATATTAATAAAAAAAAAACCAGGTGATGGGAAGCATATGCTCATCTACCAATTTTCAGTTTCATAGCAGCTGTAATGGTAAATCCAATTCATTTTTTATAGATCATTCATCTCAAATTCTTAACTTAACCTAGTAATAATTTTTCTAAAATCCTTGGGAGTCCCTACATGATGTTTAACAATCCCAGCTTGTCAGAATGGCAAGTTTGTACGGGGACAACAAAACAAAAGAAAACAAAATGAAAAAGGAACAAGATCAGTTTGTGACAATGTCAATTGAGCAAGCAATTATGTATACTATAGTGAAAAAATATGTTACATTGAGTGTACTGACACGTTTTATAACAAGATCTTCATTACATAATATCAACAGTGATATATACCCCTACAAAATTGTTCAACAGAAACAAGCTGCCCCATTGTCAGACGAACTCTGAAACCAGCTTTGGTTTTTTTGTTTTATATGCGTAGATTTGTAATATAATGATATAATGTCAAAGCAGCCATTACTAACTCTAATGAAATGAACAATTTAATCTTTCAACTTCCAAGGATTTGGGTTTATTTGCATGCATTCTTGCACCAATTCTGAGAAGATAAAAGATCAATTCATCTCGTCAGAGTTCAAAAAATGGATGATTTTGGCATTATAACATTTTTTATTTCTGACCTACTTCAATGGAGAATACACAAATCATCAAGAAACAAATACAAATAAAAGTGAAAAGCACTAATCTAAAAAGAGCAGAGGGTATGTACAGAAAATGCCATCGCTTATATTATTTTCCTTGGGAGATGATCATAAAATATAGATCTGAAGTCAACAAATTAGCCAGCCTCTGAGTATACATACATACATGAACATATTGATTGCCCACGGCCAGAAGCTAAAGTATTCCTGAAAGGGCAAAAAAAACAAAAAGGCGTTGTGATTAAACAAGTTTTAACATAGTTGAAAAACAGCGTGCAAATGCCAATACTATGTCATATTCTGACATGTGGGAAATGTAGAATTTATATTAAAGTTCCCTACTTACCTTTTCGGTGAGACTATTAATATTTAATACAAGGAAAAGAGGCATTGTCAAAATGCATGATGCAGATTTGATGCTTACATGCATATCCACATACAAAAATCATCAAGAGAAGATAAATGCTGAACAATTACCGTATTTGGAAGACAGGAAGAATATGGATAGAATTAGTCTCTCAGCCAGGTCATCGCAGTGTGGTCAGGATTAGTTGGAGAGCCTGATACTCTGGGCATCATTCCAAAATTAGAACAGATAAATCACTTGGTTGGACTGCCATGAAAAACCACTTCCATATTAGTCCCTCTCTATTAACCAGATTCAAAGAAACGTGCCACTGCTGAATACAGCTGTTCTTCTTCAAATGGTTTTGACACATAGTCATCCATCCCACACTTCATGCACTCTTCATTTGATGCCTGAATCACATCAGCTGTCATAGCCAATATTGGTGTGTGCCAATTTTTCACATTGCCAAAAATATCGACTGATGCTTCCCCAGATGCAATTTCCTCATTTGCCTTATCCTCCATACAGCGGATTAGCCGAGTTGCTTCAAACCTGCATAATGATAGACAGTATTAAAACTGCAACCAATACTCAAAATGGGGATTATTACATGGGAAACCTGTCATCATGAGACACTCAACACCTAAAAGATTCATATTTATTTTATTACTAATCTTTTTTCTTTATCAGCCACCAATCGACCAATAAACAATAAATCCTGGTTCTAAGTAACTAAGTTACTAGGCAATGGTCCGAAAATTGGTTTCATCAATTACAAGTGAGGCTGCCATCGGTCTTCAACATGATGTCAACCAGGTAGGGTAATAGACCTTTCCTAGGGTTCTTATGGGATGCATTCTCTAGCTTCCTTTGCATTCAAAGTTATAACACAAATTAGAGAATGAAGAGCAAACAGATTGATTACCCATCCATCTCTGGCATTTGGAGATCCATAAAGCAAGCATCAAAGTTGTGAGGCGGCTTAAGCAGTAATAAAGCAGCCTTTCCACTATCCACACAGGTGACAATTGCTCCATACTTCTTCAAAGCACCTTCTGCCACTCTTCTATTAACTACATTGTCATCCACCACCAAAATTTTCTTGTCTCTTAGCAACTTTCCAAGAGTTGGTTGATTTGCAAGTCTCCTCTTACCATCTCCAAGGGCTTCTTGGAAGCAAGCAATTAAGGCACTTAACCGAAAAGGCTTCATCAATACATTATGTACAAGGCCGGCAGATTTTAATTCATTGCGTTCAACAGGGCTAATGGAGGTAGCCAAGAGAAATATCTTCGGAAGGTTTGTGGGGGATTCCATGATGTTGTTTTTCTTGTGCTCTTTAAGTGACTGATGGAATGCCAGACCAATTTCTTTATTCCAAACATCTTTGTCAATAAGTACCATGGCCAAATATGTGGACAGACTGCACACAAGATAGCCAACAACGCATTAGCAACATGAAAAGCAAGTTGTATAGTTATAAGTAGAAACTTTACATAAATTAATTTAATAACTATCGATAGCCTTTTCTTGTCATGAAACCGTTGGTGTACCACCCTCAAACCAAATTTGCTGGCTCATTTAGAAAAGAAATCAGGATGAGTCCAACTTGTTTAGCAGAAAAGTTCAGACGAAACCAACAGATGCTATAAAGCCCCTAAACAAAATGGCAGTATAAAGTATCTAGTTTTCCACATTAAAGTTCAATTTTTAGATGCAGAACAAGGTAGCCTTTGCCCTCTTTTTCCTTTTGAGGTGGGTACAGATACCAAACTTTCTTTTTGTCCAATCAAAAAATATATTTTTTTTCCCTTCTTTTGGGCCAGGATCAAGATATTTCATTTTGTAGCAATATGCCTCTCCATATCTCTTGTCAGCTCCTTTATTTGAAAAGAGTTGAGAAAAATTAAAGAAATTTGAAAAATCTGTCAAGTGGTTTGTTGATTTCCCTTCCTTAAATCAAACTTTCCTTGGTTTAAACTAATCTTTTTGTCATGTTTATGGTAATTAAATGTCAGAGAAGAATATTAAAACCCTGAATATTCAATTTGTTTCAGGATATAAAACTTACTATAAACTATACTTGAAAATGTAAAATTCACCTTGTATTTCTAGTATTAGATAGATATGAGCATGCTGATTCCAGACTGGAAGCTATATCCACAGATATCCCCAACCTCTGCATGTAGTATCTTGTGACCTCAGTTCGGATGATTCTTTTATCTATTACCAATGCTCTCAGTCCTTGAAACTCTGAGACAGCTGGTTCGTAGTGGTGCCACCTTGCACCTAGGGCACTTGTTTCTCCTTTCCCAAAAGATCCAGTAAATGAAAAGGTACTGCCAGTGCCAGGTTCACTCACAAACCCTATCTCCCCATTCATCAGATCTACCAGACGTTTGCTAATGCTCAATCCTATTCCAGTGCCACCATAAGTTCTAGAAGTGGAACTATCAGCCTGCATAAAAGGCGTGAAAATGCGACTTTGCGCATCTAGAGGAATTCCTACACCTGTATCCTCAACTGTTACTAGTAATTTGATCATATCAGGTTCCTCCGTTGTTGCACTACTTAATGTTTTAAAACATTCCCAACTTTTCCATCTATCAACCACGGGAAATCCACTCAAGGTGTTATAAGTTTTGTTTGAGATGTCTCCAACTAAATTCAACCCTTGTCTTAAAACTTCGTCCATAAGATCAGGTGGACCCCTCACTTCATCTGCCAGATGCACCGAGACAAATATGTGTCCTTTGTCATGGGTGAACTTCATTCAAACAAACAAACAAACAAACAAACATTAGCATAACAATTAAATATTGAAACCTGTAACACTTTTAAAATGGAAACTATACTGTACATTATGGACTAGCTCTAAACATAATCATCTGATAGGGTTGATTTTTAGCATAATTCTTGGAGACTGAGTATCTGAACCATCCACAAGTCCCAATTATATAGTTATTCATAGGTTATTACGGTTAAAGACCATCATAAGCATAGCAGTTATATCTTCAACATCATCTTTAAAAGAGACATCCTAGCCCTTTCATTTCAGTATAGGGAGGGGGAAAAGGGATGAAGTTATTTGAAAACAGGTTTTAAGAAACATATCTAACCTTGATTGAATTCCCAACCAAATTTGTAATTATTTGTCGAAGGCGTCCAGGGTCACCGATGACAACATCAGGGACCATATTGGAGACATAAACAGCCAACTTTTCTCAGAAAAACAAAACCAAGAACCATAATTTGTAAGAACTGATATCAATAACCACAGAAGAATAAATCAATGAGAAGGTTACAATTTGGTTTTTACCTCGATCCCTTTCTCATTAGATTTCCCTGAGAAAAGTGATAGAACATTGTCAAGCACTGAGCGCAGATCAAAAGGTACGGTTTCAAGTTCCAGCCTGCCTGATTCTATTTTGGCTTGATCAAGAACCTCATTTATCAGAGATATTAGATCTCTTCCACTAACATGAGCAGTCTCGGCATAATCCCGTTGGTTTGCATCAAGATTGGTGTCCATCAGCATTTGCAGCATACCTAGATTTTGATTGCAAATATTATCAGATAGGTAATCTTGAAAGTTTGCACAATAGTAACAGTTTGACTAAAGAACGATTCAATTACCTAAAACACCATTCATTGGTGTCCTGATCTCATGGGAAACAGTTGCAAGGAACTGCCAAATAGAGAGACGTTCAGCAACATGATCATACTTAAATATCATGTCATAAAGAATTGGGGAGAGAAAAATATGACTTTGAAATTGGAAATGTGAAAAATAAATTTCTATGAGAAAATCTTCCACTTCCACGAAACTCTTATTTCTAAAGAAAAAAAAAAAGACCAAAATATACCTGAGATTTGGCCACATCTGCAGCTTCTGCACGAACTTTGAGTTCCATCATCTCACAATAGTCTGCCTCCACTTTTGCTATTCGGCTTATGGCCGCATAAAAAATATGACCAAGTAGCAAGGTAATGACTAGGACTCCCATTGATGCACTGATTGCTGTCCAAGGAAAAGGAGGTTTTTGCTTAAACCTGCAAGCAAAAGAAAACTTTTTTGGATTGGAGAAAAAAAAAAAATGTAATTCCACATCTTTGGGCTGATATATAAACTTGATGATGTATGATATCTAACCTGCAGTGCATTTCATGTTTGCGTTGTGGATCCCCAAAATCAAGGCTGCTAATGTGCAATAGGCCAGTATCAATAACATCAGTACCATACATGTTGATCGGAGCAGATGCATTAGTTGTATCATAAACATTAACAACAATTGTTTGCTTGCTGGCAAGTTGGTGCAAAAGCTTCTCCACCAGTGACGGGACATCATAAGATGCACCTAGATACCTATTTATGAAAGCCACATAATAAGATCAATTTCAGCTTCTAGATAGTGAACACAAAATAATTCACAACAAAAGACAATAGACAAGTCATGGCCTTGTACTAGAAATCAAGAAAAATCCACGATTACAAAATTACCCCACAGTAGCTTGATTGCGTTGCTCTGATGTGGCATCCGGAGGCAAGTCAGTATTATAGACAGCAAATGTGAGTACAACCCCCAGGTAATTAGATTTCAAAAGCTTAAAAGGGGAAGTCAGTACTCCCTTCGCAGTTGCCCTTGCTCGCAAGATGTTCTCACGGTCTTCCTATATTTTAATGAAAATTAGAATATGCTTTTGCAAGGACTACTTTTTTTTTTTTTTTTTGGTTTGGACTGTGCAAGAGCTGCTTGTGAACATAAATCTGGAAGCACAAAGCTAAAAAGGCAAACCTTTCCAGACATCATGTCAATGGAGACAATATGGGAGACAGTTTCCTGAGAAAATATCACAGGTGCATATTCATCTTGAATAGGAGCAGGATCCAAGCTTTCGGGAATAAAATCTTGGACTAGAGTCTGGTCCTCAGTTTCCATTTTCTTTATAGTCCATCCATGTTCCTTCTCAAATTGTTCCCTCTCAGCATGAGTAACTTTTAAAGCATAAGCAACACCACTAGTAAGTGGTCTCTCAAAAGCTGTCCTCTCTGTATATTCACCAAATGTTTTCTGTGGAAAGAAGCATACAACTACACTTTTAAATGGATCCCAAAACATACTACACATCAACCAAAATTCTCATAAGCAGATAGTTTTCCAAATTATTTAGATTCTCTCTCTGAGAACCACTTCCATCTCAGTAATAGCCAATATCACCAAATCAAAGACATGTTGGAGTTTCAGTTTTCTCACTTAAAGATGTAAAAAAAAGGCCATAGTAAAAGTCGAAGAAGTAGAGGAAGACTCAAAATATTATACTCTATTAACTCACATGCAACACACCTGTTAATGAGCAAATTTCTATAAATATAGGGTTTTATCAAAACATTGGTTTTGATCCACAATTAAGGCTGTCAGGATGTAAATAAAATGAGTCGATAAAAATACTATTTATAAGGTTGATGATTTGAGAAAGCACAATCCAGTAACCTAAAGACCAACCTAAGGTAGATATGACAATTACCTGATCAATTGCAGAAGGATGTTTCCCATGGTGAAAGGTGGAAACAAGAATGGCTAAAGCATGAACATGATTCAGGCTCACATTGAACTGATCCTGCAGCATCCGGGCCCGTTCATCACACATGTTGGAGAGTGTTTCTTCTCTCCACAGAAAATCACTTTTATTCAAGTGCCAAAATAACCAAATTGACACAATGATCCCAAATAAGACGAATACTATTAGGAGCTTCTTCCTCCAATTGCCAGCAACCTTTGGAGGACTTTGGGCTTGCTGTTTCTGTTTCTCTGGCTGCTTCTTCCGAGCCAGTGGCTGCTCTTGAACCACTTTCTGCTGCAAAGTCAACGACCAGCCGTGAACCAGCTTCTGTTTTTGGTTCCTCCACAACTTCAAAGAAAAACCAAACATTTTGTAGCACAGAACCATTCCAACAAAAAACCACCAACACCCTTTTACCAATCTACATAAAATCTGAGAATCCTCTTTTGCACACTCCAGCTGTGGCCCTGATCTCAAATTGTTCTGATCAAAGCAAACAAAAACAGAACATTCAATTATTTTGTTTCACCTCTGATGAGTTAAACATTTGTTCTTTCTACATTAGTAACACATGTACAAATGAAATGCGTACTAGATGCATGCCCTCTACCTTTTCACAAATCCTACTAGCTGAAATTGTAGACTGCGGAGTGTGTGATACAGATTTGTCCTCTAGCAATGATAGATCAATCTTCCTGCGGATGTTATCATCCTGAATCAGGCATTGGTCCTTGGCTTCTACATTTTCTGCAACCCATTTATGACGCTTTTGAAACTCTTGCTCATCCGAGCATAGTACCTTCAAAGCACAGGAAATGCCATCACTTAACAGCATTCCAGGTCCTGGTTCTTTCATACATTCAAAGGATTTTATCTGCAATACACATAGACTAGTAAGAAGAAGTTGAAAATAGGCAACATCTAATAGCTTTAATGCATGTTCTTTTGTAACTGTGCAGTTTTCTCCTCTTGATACATAGAGACGGTCTCAGGCACTTTCTGGCGTATTATTGCTTAAAGTAACATCTTATTGTCTGAAGGGAAAAATATGTGGCAAAATCAATAATCAAAAATCTACTATTCAGTTAATATAGTTACTAATGTTAGATAACCATTGGACCCCAAAAGTTTAAACTGTGAGAAAATGTATCAACAATAATATCAAGCTAACAGCTAGAACAGTAGGACTAACAATAATACTTAAATTAGCCCATACAGCTAGAAACTCCTAAAGGGATGGGATTAACCCATTTAAGGTAAGGACAAAGATAACAAGATAGCATACACCAAATTCCATCTCAAATAGGATTAACAAATCGACTTGGATTCAACTATTGGAAAATGAAAATCCAAAATTCAGAAGTGGGGAAGAGAGAAAGAAGTTCCTAAATTCAGTCCCATGTTCCAAGCATTCCAATTCATCTCTTTTGTCTAATTAGTTTACCCTTCACTCCTAAGTCAAAGCACATACAACTGAAAGATCACATTGCAAGAGTGGGCCGGTTTCTGAAAAGGAACACCATGTAGAAGGAAGCCACAGCTGAAAAGAAGGGAAAAAGAAGAACCAAGAGTTTAAAGATACAAGTTTAAGAGCCATGAACACAGCACCTGATCTGATTCAGAGAATAAGGAAGCTAACGCCAGAAGCTGGTTCTTGCTGACATTGAAATGATGATGCAGGACTCGAGCTTTCTCTCCACGCATATCTGGAGTCTTCTCTTTCATCCCCAAAGTTCCATCATTGAAACTCATGAAAAACCAAATAATAGTAATAAAACCTAAAAGCCCAAGCAGTAGAAGCTTTCTTCTCCATTTTCTGACACAATTAGGCCCATGCAAAGGCTCCATTGCCTTATTCAACTTGAAATTAGCAGGTAAAATGCCATTAGTGCCAGAGAGCCTGCAATTCAGATACATGCTACTAAAGCACACCTATGTAACTTCACACAGGTCCTTGAAAACTTGACACAAACTCTTTTGCTGCTCCAGAAGAACAAGTCATCAAAATGAAGCCACCGAGAGAACCACAGACTGATTGTTTAACCAGATTTGCAAGAAACCCAGTACAATATTCACCAGAACCAGCTCACCGAACTCATCAAGCATAATGCTTTATGCCAAACCTCTCATGAAGACTCAACAAAGAAGTGAAATTGAATGGAACCCACTTCAACTTTCAAGAGCCCAACTCCAATTAACCACCAAATCAAGAAAAGCCAAGTGGTCCAAGCCCTTTTACTCCTCCAGGCCTCCTCTGTTTTTCCACTTTAAAGCTCAATACTAAGTTTATTTCTTCACATCTGTGAAGCATGTAAACCCATCAAGACCACACCTTTTCTAGAGAACATTGAAGGGTACCAATCATACCAAACAACAAGCTGAACCAGACCCCTGTTATTATTTGGGCAACCTGTGAAAAAAACCATTAAGGAGATAAGTGAAAAAATTTGGCCTTTTTCTATATCTGGCTCTTCCTACCTCCCACTGTCCCACAGTTCTGTGCAACCAAAAAGAAGCATCAAGAGTGAAACATTTTCAAAGAAAAACTCTGCACCAAAAAAAAAAGTTTGGACAGAGTTGGTTTCTATAAAATTCCAACTGGAATCAATTATCAGAGTGAGAAAAAAAAAAAATAGATGTGTCTCTTCTTCTTTTTCTTTTTTAACCCCACACTCTCTTATTCTCTCTCTTCAGTTTGGTGTCCAGCATAGTGATATGAGGTTGGGCACATCATTATCTCATCATCTAGTGGGGGAAGGTTAAGCAAAAGCAAACAAGACCCAATATAAAAAATTACCCAAAATATAAAAAACCATAAACAATAACCAAAGCTTTTTCATTTTTCAATTTGTTTAGGTTTGGCTTATTAATTTTCCTTTATTTTTCTGCTCTGGGCCTCTTTTACTTTTGTAAGAGTTGAAAGAGACGGCACCATTCAGTGATTAAAGATGGTGTATTGTTTCCTGCCGCTGCTGCAGTGCAGATATACGGATGGACTCACAAGTGAGATAGAAAAACAGTGAGAGAGAGAGAGAGGGAGAGAGGATGATGACTGTTTTTCGTCTTAGTAAAAGCAGCAATGAGGAGGAGAGGCTTCCACTCAGAGTTCAGTTTTTATTTATTTTCTTAAGAGTAATGCAATAAATAAAATCCAAAATCAAATTCTAATTAGTAAAGTAGTAATTTACTTGTTTTTATTTTTATTTTTATAATGTAGCGTGCTATGACTCAAACAACAAAACGAAACTAACAGAGTAAATTGCCGGGTTAGAAATGCTGGACAAGTCATCAGTTAAACATCAATAACAGATACATCTCAAATTGTTTGTAACACAATTTTGTTCTCTAAGGAGCTTCTACCACCAAAATCTAGTCAGATTTGGTTTCTCGTGAACATAACATAAATTTTCATATTTTCATGAACAAAATCACTCTTACTTTTATTTTTCTTTAATTATTAAAATAGTATCTGTCATCTACCAGACTACCACAACATGACACAAATATAGAAAATAAATTGCGATTATTGTATTGTTATTTTTAATAATTATGATTTCACCAACGTATCACATATGGGTAAAAAATCGGCAATTACTCAGGAAATGAGTTAATGGGTACCATGCACGATGTACCCTAGTTTGTGAAGATTCTTAATCCGCCTCTGTATGTGTTTGGAAGATATATTAATGATGTGGGCATCTATGAAAATGTGGTGTCGGCTATATACTTTACCCACCAATGTAAAATATAATGGAATAATAATTCATAATGAGAATGCACAAATAATGGGACTCAAACAAAGCAGCCTTTAAATTAATCTCTTAAATCAAAACCATGATTAGTTTGACCATCATTAGAAGCTATTTTATTCATTAAGAGACTTGCTTAAGTGATAACAGGTCTATATAATCATGTGACATATATTTGAGACACAACTCAACCAAACAAAAAAACAAAAGAAAAGAAAAACAAAAAGTCATCAACTCTATATTGTACAACTCTGTATTTTGGAGTATACAACTAAACATCATAGCTTTTGTCTCTCAAGTGGGCATATGTTAGTTGTTAAGCATTGACCTTGTCCATTAACCATTGTACCTTCTTTTTACCCATTTGAATCTTTTTTATTTTCTGGTTCTATTATTAAAATTATTAGGCTGCATTTTCTTAACTTAATTTAATTTAAATAATAATTTTAAAATGTGTGACGAAAAATATGAGATCTGATCACCATAAACTTTGAACATTCCACAATAAACTTCCAAATATTATATCCTCAAATTCAAATGCCTCTCTCACATTCTACATTTACATCTCATATTAGATAAAACCTCTTGATTTGAAAACCTAATTTTATCTTTATCAGAATAATATTGATTTGTGTCATAGGTTCATTAAGTCGTAAAAAAGGATAGGATGGATTTCAAAAAAAAAAAAAAAAAACATAGGATGGTGAGTAAGATTGAATTTAAATTTAGATATCCTTATTATAAAAAAATAATAAAAAAAAAAAAGGGAGGAAGAAGAAGACAGATGCTTCAAGCCACTTTGACTGTTTGACATGATGGCATCAAATGCTTCACTGTTTTTATCTTTTCTACTTTTCTTTTCACTTCTAAATTTCTAATGACTGAAACTACCAAGTACATCTAAGAAATGCCTCCTCATTCTATTAGGCAAAAAATTTAAGGCTCCAAAATCACTTTAGACCCACCACTATGTGCCTTCTTCTCCCAATGAAGATTTACTTTGGTGGGCATTCATGTTAATGATTTTAACTCTTGATTTCTCACTTTTTTCCTAGGTAAGCTAAACTTATGAGAGATGTGCACTATTTTTTAATCATATGACAACTGTCTACATATAATTATACATTGTATTGCATTGGCATAGGACCAAAAAACTGTATATTATTATTAGGGCTGGTGTGGCATATTCTGTTATCTATTATTACATTTCTCACTTATTGTTAATAGAATTATAGTTTATTAAGCTTTTTTGTTTTTTTCTTTTTCCTAAAAATAATAATTAAAAAAAAAAAAGACAACAAGAAAAAAATCTTCTGTGGTTATTTTATTGCTGAGCCAAACATGGTGTTAGCGGCGTACTAGACGCCAAAGTCCAAATCCCCGGCTCCGATTTTGAGCTCAGATCTTCGGGAGTCGTGACGAAATTGGGTGGGGGCCCACGACAGCTGCTTCTGACAAATAACGTTTCCATCTTTTCCAACTTTTGCCGCACATTATAAAAACCCTCAAGACAGAGAGAGAAAGCCCGGGAAAGAATCTCAGCGCGACACGTCATCAACGTGAGGTAGGGGGTGGGTCCCACTGAACGTTCGTGTTCCGGTTATAACTTAAAACCGTATGTGGCCAAAGCTGACCTGACAGACAAACCCATTTACTACCCGACAAATCTACAACACGTTTCGGCTGAAAAGACGAAAAAGGTCTCTCCACTTTTTCGCAAAAGAGTCTCGTGGCTTTGCTGCGTTGGTGTAAACATTGATGGCAATTTTGTAATTGTGTATAGGGGTGTGAATGCGTGATACTTCAAGAGAATCCAGACCATGTGTCTCTTGCGCCAAAAACAAATCGGAATAGACGATGATGTTGACTTTCAGTTTTAAATAAAATTTTTTTTTTTTTCTAATTAAATATATGGAAGCAAGTTCTTTAACTATTTTCTTTCTTCTTTTTTCTTGGATTAAAGCTCTCTAGCTATGTTGTGCAGTTGTGGGAGTAATGGTTACAACTCTTCAAAAAAGAGTTGGTTCAAACTTGTAACCATAACAACATAAATGTGCATATAGCCTTAAGGTTTAGCTTTCCAATTTTAAGTTATAAAAAGTAAACTCAAAATTTGATCAATTTGAAGTTTTGAACAATTGACAACATCGACCTCATCGATTTAAGTTCAACTCAAACATGAATACAAATTTAGTATGTTGGGTTGGTCTCCCAACACAGCTATGACCCATCCAACTTAAATAGATAAATCTATGCTAAAGTCTTAAGTTCATGGTGAATTAATTTTGTGGTTGTCAAAAGTCTGTGTTGAAATTATTTAAGTTTTTTTATTGTATTTGGCATGCATGAATGGGATCCTTTTCATCGATCTCCATGTCGCACTATTGATGCCAATGCCAATGGTACATAGAAATGGCCATGCATTACCTTTGGCTAAAAGGAAGTCTAGCTAGAACAAGATAAAGAGACTTTTTCAAGCATTTTCCTACTACTACAATTATGGTATAGCCAAACAACAGCGAAGAAATGAGAAGGGAAAAAGCTCCAACAAGTTTCTTCTTGCAGAGATGAGATTCTTGATCGATTTGTTTGGTTGCAGTGAAGAGAATAACTTGGGGAGGAATACTACTTTCTATTTATGTCATACTTGATTAAGCCTTCTTATATATATTTTGATTACAAGTTTTACTACACTATAACCTGTTAGATTCTATCACCAAAAAATCTGAATTAATATGTGAAACATTGTCACATTATCTAATAAATAACTTTAAAAATCATAACAGTACTATAAATTAAGAAATTTTGAGACATCATCTAATGATGTCAAATTTACCGCAACAATAATATACTTATCGTTTAAGTCTCATAATAAGTCAAGGTGAGTCGATCAATTTTGAGGCATCATCCAAATAATAAAGTTGGAATAAAATTTTCTCTACCTTTCTTGGGAAAGTGTTGTAGATGGATCTAACTTTGTGTGGCATGTGAGGGGTAGATGCATGGTGGGGTAGGGTGGGATAAGATTGTTGTTGCAGGCAGTCCCATGAATGTTAATCATGATCCATAATACAAAATTAAGTTATCTTCTTAATTATTAATCAGACTTTAATAAGTTGAAAATATGTCCCAAATTAAGCACTACAAACAGCACCGGAGGTATCCACTTTAAATTACTCCAGAAATTTTACAGCCATTGCTTGTTTGTATATGTAGCCCACTTTGAAACCCAGCATATTGCTATTCTTTAAAGCCATCTCTTCTCCATTGGGTATATATGCATATATGTTTGTTTAAAGGGTATAGAATTAGTTTTCAGGGTCCAAAAGCTAGAGTTAATTACACTTACATTTCTTGAGGTTTATCGCCTTTTTACATGCACCTTCTGAAATTTCAAAAATTACACATACACTGTATGAGGTTTCAGAACTATTGCATATAACCCATACAAGAGAAAAAAATAAATAAACAAAAAATAAAATATTTGTATTAAGATTGGATTTTACACCTTAAGTAATCTTATTAGGTCATTTAACTCCTTAGCATGCATTTTTGCATAACTTTTCATTATTTTTCGTCTTATAATAGAGGGTTATATATAATAGTTTTGAAACCTCAGAGAGTGTATATGTAATTTTTTAAACCCCAGAGGTATATGTGAAAAAACGATAAATTTCAGAAAATCTAAGTGTAATTAACTCTTATTTTGCAGGTGGAGTATGATGGCAAAACTGTATGGATTATTATTTATTATCATTTATCAACGTGATCTATGCATGTTACATAAGTGTGATAATATTACTCTTCATAAAACAAGTGTAAGATAATATGTTTATTAATTTTGAGGCAGCACACATACCATGTGTTTCACCCCTGTGCTTGAAGAAAAATGGGAAAGAAAGAGAAACAAATTATGAACTCCAGACTATGCAACAAAATCTTTGAACAAAAAACAGGTTTTTCTGTTCAAATTTGGTGTATTGAATGTGTATTTAGGTCTTTCCAAATCCAATGTTTAACTATAATTGATAATTCTTCAAGCCTGGCAGTCACAGATCACAATCATCACATCCAACTATCCAAGTAATATTACTTAATTTCTTAAATTTATATAATCATATACACCCATCATTTTTTTAATGTGCCTTTAGTTGTTTATTCACTCATTTGTCAATGATTAATTTTAGTTGTCTCCAAACTGTTCAAATTCTTCCAAGTTCCAACAACTCAAATACTAATCAGATAATATAAATACCAGGCTTACCTGCCTACCTATATATGTCACCTTTTTGTTTTTTTTTGGGTTTATTTATATATATATGTCACCTAGGTTAAACATAGTTATCGAAATACAAGTTGCCCCTTTCACATTATATATATATATATATTTTTTTTTTTAAGTAGAAGAAGAAGCAAAAGCGTTTCCTGCAAGCAAAATTGTAATTAATGATTCAAATTCGGCTTCCCAATTGATGGGATGTCCCATTTACTTTATGAATAGCTGTCCTGTCCATTACAAGAACATATAGTTACGAAGCCTACAAGCCTACAGTACAATAATGATAGTCCCTTGTTCACGTAGTCTTTTTGGTTGGTTTTTACAAAATTATGCAAATACCAGAAAAAAAAAAAAAAAAAAACCCCACTGATGGATCCATTAAACCTAAATTCAATATTATTCTTTATATGTAGAATAAAATTCGTCTATAACATAATCTCGTATGGCATATAAAAAAATTACAATTTATAAATTTGTATTTTAGTATAAAAAAGTATATCAATCAAAATTTAAAGACTAAAAATGTAGTTGCAAGTCATATATGTTTATATTTCAAAATTTTCTTATGCTATGATATGCCTAATATCCTTTTACTATTTGCTCTATCAATAAAAATTTATACCTTAATCAATTGTTAATTTGTAACATTTCCCTACAACTATTTTTTTAAGTTTTAACTGCATAGGAACTTATAGATTTTGAAACGACTTTCATTCAAAACAAGGAATTAATTTATAATAATACAAGGATTCCTATGAAAAAGAATGTTAAAAATGGCTTTCGGATAATGAACATTGTCCTAATGTTCACGTTACAGCCAGCCAATCCAACTACACTATTTCATAGATTATACGAATAATGCTTGATTTAATTATTAACTTTGGGACAATCATTTTATCAACAAGAATAACTTTGAACTAACAATTATTTAACAGGAATTCCTAGAATATTCTATTCTCATATCCATTGCTTTCCTTATTAAAACCATATCCATTAAGCACTAAGTAACAGTTAAAAAATTTATAATATCTTCTTTTTAAGAGAAAATTCTAAAAAATGGTTATGCTATGTTATTATATTGATTTAGTATGATTCTTTTTTTTGAAAGAATATTGATTTAGTATGATTACCCATTTAAAGAAATTTTTGTATTATAACTGAGATAAATTATTCAATTAAATACATAATATCTTTGAATGATGAATTATACCATATTAACATAATAACGTGATATAACAATTTTAGATTAAGAAAATCGGTCATGTTAATGCGGCCTTTGCCAGAAGGTAGAAAATTTAATCAAGGTAAGGACAAGAGATGAAACATTAATCGTATGCATGGTTGTTAATCTCACCACAAAACAACTATTTCAGGCCTGCAGTTTGCTCCTAATTTGGCATTGATAGGATATCAACGCAGATTCACTTTTATTAATGTTGATATATGACCGACCATAACCTTAAAAAGTCTCTCAATTTTAATATGAAGTTAATGTTGAAAGGCAACCCATCTCTTTGGGTCCATTTTCATGCATCATGCATGCATGATGTTGCTCTTCTGATCTTGGTTCATTTTAAAAGTGAGCTTTGAAAGATTGCAATCTTCAATTCTGTCCTTAACTATATGGATTATGGACCTAGCTATTTGTGACCTTACTCTTTATTTTTTTGTCAAAACTGAAGTTCACACAGTGCAATCAGCCAAATTGAAGTTCAAAGCTTGGATTTTCTTAAGCAGAAGATGATAACAGTCGCACAACAACCATTTAATTATATTTAAGCCTACTAGTGACTTGATATTTGAATTCAGCCCACTTGCATGAAAGGGTCAACATTGTACTATCATAACTCAGAATTAGTATCCTTCAAATATTTTATGAAAATAGTAGGTAGTAATCTGGTTATCACTTATCCTGTACTGAGAACAATATTTCTCTTATAAATATTTTTGGTCAGCAATTACAAAACTAGTAGTGTCCAAACATTGGAACAATCTCAATCCAAGTTTTGTCATTTGCTTTGGCTAATCCTCCGTTTGATCACTGATTAGTCTTCAGGAAGGAGAGAACAAAGTTTTGAGCTCGAAATCTATACCTTCTTGGCAATGAAGTACACCATAATAAGATAAAATAGTGAAAGAACAATGAAAAAACAAAGAAATGAAATAAAATACTACATGTCCATGCAATGATCACCTTCCAACTAAACCCCTATACAAAATGCATGTACCCAAACATTCCATCCATCATCTTTGGTTGCTGGTCAGAAAAGCATGAAATGCAAACCGAGCTATAAATTCTATACCATCCCATTACATCAGCAGTTCAAAGAGTTGCACCCAATTTGTACCCAATGGCTTTCTGGTTTTGCATCCTTCTACGTTTGCAGTTGGGGATTCTCAGTCCGCAAATCTGGTCAACCAAACCCATCTGCAGGCAGCCATGGCTGAGATGGCTTACAATGGATTTGTTATCCTCCTTAAGATCATAAACAGCAGCATCTCTCTGATTCACTGAAAGATACCAATATAACTTTCTTCATGCCAAATGATCAGGAGTTATCAGAAGCTGCAATCACTCCAGACCATCTCCCAGAGTTCATCTTCAGCCATTCAATGCCAACAGCACTAAAACTCAGTCATTTATTACGTTTTCCAAATGGAACTCTGGTTCCATCAAACATCGGCAGCAAGGACATCAGCATAACCAATTCCAGAAGATCAGGCCTATTTGTAAACAATACCAAAATTGTCACTCCCAATGTGTGTGTAAGCTCTACAATGGTGCTAATACCATGACAACTTTGTTATGGTTTCAGTAACCTTACCCCTTGATCAAGAACTCATGGTTCCTCCAGAAAGAGATAACAAAGTTTCTCCACCTACTGACCTAAAGATGACCCCAGCACAGCACTGAGCCAAATAAAGCTAGTTTGAAGTGGTTCCAGTTATATTCAGATAAATGCTTAAGTTGGACCCTTCTGTCCACTTCATGAGGTAACTACTGTAATGAAGAAAATAATAATAATAATAATAATAATAATAAAGCACCCCATTCTATTTACTGTCAAATTTTCTCTAATAATAGAAATATATGTATAAAATAGATCAGGCCCAAAACAATCACCAACACCCCCAAAACACATATTTATATACACATGGGAAAGGTAATCCGGTTAGATCCCAAATTCATTGCTTTACTATCAGTCTTCATAGATAGATGCCATAAAATGCCCACAGGTCATATTAAACAAGAGTCACCGCATTCACACTAGTTCACCAAAGAAAGTACCATTAGTATTGTATGAGTTAAAATAATACAGAGCATACTAGAAAGCATTCCTCAGGTATTTTTTCTGAAAGGATGGCGTTCATTTGGCAGGCAGTCAGCCTTAGGAGCAGCGTTGTAAAGCAGGTCATGCATTTTCGAATAAATCAGCATCTGAGAAGGGTCACCACCACCACCACTACTGTTCTGGGATGCCCGTGAACTCTCTTGCAGTTTAATCTTCTCAAATAGATACTGCTTCTCTGCCTCAGCTTCACTCAATCGTTGTTTTAGGTAACTGCTAGCATATTCTTCCTCTGATTTATCTGACTTGGCAAGAGCAATCCTCTGGAGCCTCTCAGCCTCTCGTTTTGCCTCATTGGCCTTGAGTTGGAACATATCCGCCTCTGCATGTTTGAGCCTCACAATTTTCTCCAGCTCTTCAATTTGTAGCTTCTTTTTTTGCCTCTCCTGCTTTAGATCTTGAACTTCCCGGGCCTTGTCCAGGAGTTCCCGGTCACAAGCCTCAACAGCCATTCGGGCTTTCTTGTACATTCTCATCTTCTCATCAGCCACCATTTCCATCTTTCTTATGGCCTCCTGCACCACTTCAGCAATTCGATTACAAGCCTCCTGTGGGGCTATTAGCCGTCCACCTTCCCCATTTTCCAGGCTCTTTGGAGAGTCTACCTCAAGCTCTTCATTAAGGACATACTTCACATCAGGACAAAATAGATAATAATAAAAAAAAAGAAAAAAAAAAAAGGATAAACACAGTATGCAGATATTGGAACCAAACCAGAATTCCACAAAGATTTATCCTACAGTTGGAGTTTAACCATTCCTTAAACCATGAATAGACAGTAACGAAAATCAAATTTGACACCATGTGGGAGAGATAAACTAAAATGCTTCAAACCAATATGTACCTTGAAAAAACTTCAATATTGCTCTGCAAGCTGCTGTTGACTCTGCAACTCCATTTTTTAATTTTTCTTTGAGATCCTCACACTTCCAGAAGAGTTTTTGCCCTCGAGGGTCTTCACTTCCATGAAAAATCCTACTAACAAAATCAAGCTCCCTCGTCAGAGCCTCCCGTTCCCAGGCAGGTGCACAATGTTGAAAAACATCTTTGACCCAACCCAGTAGCTCAGATGTCCGATTGCAAGCTCGGCACCTGAAAAGCATTTCAGTTGGCCCTGCTCCACTCTTAACGGAGGCACCCATGCATATTAGTCCATCACGAATAGCACAGTCAGTGTGAGTCCAATGAGAACACAAATCACAACCAACCCAACGGCATGTGTTCACTTCAAAATCAAACTTGTTACAGCTTACACACATGCAAAGGTTGCAGAAACCATTTCTTTTGGTGCATATCTCACACGTACAATCATCAGCTGGAAGCTGGTTTTGGCATGCTATATTTCTGCATCTCTTGTACACGAAAACTTCAATAAGGGAAGTTTGAGAGAGACTGATATTTGGATGCAAGAAAGCCAGAATCCCAGTATTTATTGCAACAAGGATTTCAAGCTGTACTCGGTGTGCTCTAATCAATGTCTTAGCTGTTAAATCAGCTCTACTCTGAACAAGCTTCTGCAAAATGAAAAATTCCTCCCTCTGCTGTGAACCACCATTCCCATCAAGGATGACTCGAACGTTGTTCTTTAATTCTTCTAGAAACTCATCAGGTAGGTGATGCATCTTTTCAGCGATTATATCTACTCTCTCTCTCGCAATGTCCCGAAGGGATATCTTATCAGCACTAGAGAGACGGCGAATGACTGACTGTTCAGGGCAATCATTTTCTGCTTTCCCATTCTCCAACTTCTTTGCCATTATGGCATCAGCAGTAGGCCAAGTTTCTCGAGAACTGGCACTCTCAGTGGGGGACTCACGTATGTGATCAGAATTTGATCTGGGTTCTTCTGGGGATAGCCGAGCATCTGAAGAGACAAGGGACAGTGAAGTTTGTAGTCCCCCAGCTCGTGGTTGCTGACGTGGAGGAAGCATTTTTGATGAAGGCTGGTGGTGTATATTAGAACCAGATGATGTACCCATCAACCAGGTCTGCTATTTCTGCAACCACAGCAAAGAAATATCAGCAACCAGTACCGTAACATTTAAATTATTTTTTGAAGCTATCCTGAATAACCCATATTCTGTAATCTGAAGAGACTAGAGTAAATGTGCAGAAACAAGAAAATACCCTCCACACATGAACAACCAAACAAAGAAATATTCAATTTCTTTAAAAGGACGTTGTCACAAATAATGAATATTTCTCATTGTTGAGAACAAGCAACAAGCACACCACACCCTCGATAGAAAACAGTGTCAATGAACACACAAATGATTACAATTATCTGTTAAGAGGAAATCCCAGAAACAATGTAGCATATGGTGAGAAATTAGACAGATTTCAGTTACATCAAGATGGCCTGGCTACTTCCGAATTAAGAAAACTGCTAACAGAAGCATATCCTCTAGTTTCTACTGCATGTATTAAACGCAGTCAGCTATAAGGCCTTACACTGATTAATCTTAACAATAAATTACTGGGAAATATTACTATTCATATTCAGTTGGTAGTAAAGCAAAGACAAATTAATAATAAAGAACTGCGAATTTATAATTAAAATCTCTTATTTATCACAAAAGACCTCGTTTTTAAGCTTTCTTTTTGTCAGAACATTATCAATTTTAAACTAATTTTAAGCATGCCTTTGTCAAAGAGTTTCCAATCCCCAAGCTACTAAAACGAAATACCCAAATTTACAAAAAGAAACAACGTTCAAGCAACAACAACAACATTACAATAATATGAAGAAAGGCAGAGATTTCACAATTCACAAACAATCGAGAAACCAAAAAAAAAAATTGTTACTTTTTCATGGAAGATCTACTTGGCCGTTGAATCTGCTTCGCTTATGATTAAACCCACTCACAAATTCTTGAACCTAAGAGAACACCTAGAGGAAAAGAAAGGCTAGACAGCAAATTCAACGATCCTAACACAAGTACTTGGCTTTGTTTTCCTATCCTTTCTAGATCAAAAGCAACAAATTCAAGTCAACTCGAACAAAATTTCTTTCCTTTTCTACGGTTTTCTCAGCGACCAAACAAAGGAACAAAACTAGAGAGAGAGAGAGAGAGAGAGAGAGAGAGAGAGAGAGAGAGAGAGTGCTCACCAGACGAAGAAGCCCGACAGGAAATTCAGCTCAGTAGAGAACAGACAATGAAATCGGAAGGCAGACGCGGAGAGACAGATTGGGAGTTTTTATTTATTTATTCATTCATTTCGATGAAGTGTGTTTTTCCAATTTTGCCCTTGGAACACGGCAACGGTGTTTTATCCGGAAAACAAGTCGACCGTGGTGAGAAGTGAGGCGTGGGCTGAAAATTTCAACGTTGTGGTAACCGGCTCAGCCGGTCTTGGGTTGGGGATTGACCGGCTTAGCACGTTTCTGTATATCACTGGGCTGACCAGTCACAACGCTTACGAGTTACGACGCGGCATACTTTCGAGGCCAAAATGGTCATTCTGATGCGTGGCCTGCTTGACTTTCATTTTGGCAAATGCCATAATCTTTAGAAAATGTTTATGAAACATTGAAACGAATCCAATGTAGAAATTGAATCCAAATCCAAATAACTTGTTAGAATATAAATATCTTCTTCGTTCAAAATAATCATATATCTTCTCAAAACAAAAAGAATCAATTTTTTTTTTTTTTGAGAATGAAAAAGAATTCAATTAGTTGATATAAATTCTATTATTTTATTTTAACAAATAAATGTTATCATAACATCAACCAAATTAGTAAATACTAAAACCTTTAAAATCAATATATTAGTATATATAATTATGGACCCCCCACTCCCCCCATTTGATTTTTGATTTTATGCCAACTGTTATAAGCACCGTGAAATTAACATCAGTACATGACTTGTCTTGGGGAATAGTAGGTTAATTAGACACTGCACAGTATTTTGCAAGATAAACAAGTACAAATAAAAAAGGAAATCAATTAGTCAAAATAATATTAAATTATTGAACAAGACCATGAGAGTTCAGCCTGTGTCCAAATATTTTTTATCAAATTCATAACACTCATCTCCAGACATTTATGACCAACACCACCGAGACCTACCACTGAAATTTTGTGCAAAAGAAAATTTGGTAACAAAAAGGAAAATGGCCTTGTGCTCCTCATTTCTGGTCACCAGCTCCATCAAATATATCGTAACACTTAATGTCCAGTCTCCAAGACATTTATAACCTACACCACTAAAACCTACAACTGACTTTCGTGCGCAAAGAAGAGAGAATTTTGTAACAAAAGATAAGTTTTGGCTTGTGCTCCTTATTTCTGGCCATCAACTGCATCTGGCTCAACCACCTCAGCCTCTAATGCCTCAGTGTTGTGGTGTTGGGCTCCTGGATGCTGAACCTCAGCAGGTGGGGCCCATTTCCCAGAAAGAGCCATACCCATCATCTCATATATCTTTCCACCCAGCTGTGCCGGATTCTCAGGCTGCATCAAAGACATACAGGTTGAAGGTGTTAGAAGATCACAGACATCATCAGACAATCCTGCAAAATCAATAATTTTGGCATGGGGATACAATAGATTCTGAGAGGGAAACAGTTGTCTGTAGCATATGTGCCCCACCCAACAAATAGGCCACCCTCAAACCCAAAGAACAATTGTCACTGACCATGCCCACAAGGTCAAGTGCATTTTCATTTTGCAGGCCTAGGCTTTCCTTATATGGACAAGTTACACTGAAAAAGGATTGCTATAGTTTAAGGATCCTAGGAGCAGTATTAAAAAGAGATACGAAGAAAGGATGAAAACTCACAGTAAAACCACTAGAAACCAAAGCTGCATCATACAAAAGATCAATAGCTCTCATAGCATCTTCATCATTCGGATTAATCTTGCATGCAACCTGTGAACCAGGATAATAATATTATTGTACTTGATATAACTATAACTGTCAAGTTCTTTTATGATTGGGCTGTTTTTGTGCAACATACATTCAAGTTTTTGATGATCGGGTGATCAGGATTAATTTCAAACACTCTTCTGCCTCTCATATAATCCAGGCTAGTAGTATCACCGACAGTTTGTGCCTTCATCAACCTGCAAAAGTTCAATCACAAGTTTGGCCAGATAACAATCAGGTCCTTAACGTGTTGATGAATTCCTAAAACATGTATATAGCAAAAGAGGACCTCTACCTCTCCATGTTGGCAGACCAACCAAACTTCCCGGATGCAAGAACGCAGGGTGATGAACTCAGACGGTTTGAAATTTGAACACTGGCAACTTTATCACCCAAACGCTTCTTAATCCAATCACATGTTTGGCCATATTCCTGCTTAATCTCCTTTTCCTTTTCCTCATTCTTATCCCCTGCACATATATCATTCAATGCAAATTAGACTTTTCAGCTACGTTCTTAGCATAATGAAAGAAGCAAGCCCATCTAAAATCCAACTGTCCTCAGCAAAATAGAAATTTTCAACTTAAAAGTCTCCAATGAGCTAACCTAAATCCAGATCTTCCTTGCTAATATCCACAAAATTCTTATCTTTGAATGATTTTAGGTTCTGGACAGCAACCTCATCAATAGGATCAACTAAGAACAACACCTACAAAAATGGCACAGCATCAATTATGCATGAACTCATAAAACAGAAGCATAACGAACATAATAATCAAAGTATTTGAAAGGCAAAACATACTTCAAGCTCCTTCTCAGTAAGTTTCTCAAGGAATGGTGTATTCTTTGCGCTGGTCACACTGTCACTAGCAATGTAATAGATATCTTTCTGCTCAGGTTTCATGTTCTCAACATATTCATCCAAGCTGATCATCTCTTCCTCACTTTGGTTAGAGAAAAATCTAAGCAAAGGAGCAATACGCTTATGATTTTCACGATCTTCAATGCAACCCAGTTTCAAGTGTTTGCCAAAATTTTCCCAAAACTTTTCATAATCCTGCAACAAATAACAAAGGGTAAGTTTAAAGAACATAAAGGTACAGTATCATTGTCTATTCCAAGCAGCAATGAGTTGGCAAGGATCTGGATTAGGAGTACAAAAGCAGACAAGGAAAAGGAGTAGTTGCCAAGACACTGAAATTGTTACCCAAATACTCTGCATGAGATAGGGTTTGAAGTGAAGTACGACAGCTGGGTAGGATATAGAGGGATATAAAGAAAATTCAGATAAAGAGCTAGACTGGAGTATGTCACAATTATTGTCGGGAGTCATGGCCAAGTTTTTGAACCATAATTCTACAAGAATGTAAATATATACAAGATAAAGGAGAATAAGCATACACAAGCAAAAATACATACATCTCTGTTTTCACTCAAGGATATTCCCAGAATCATGTCAAAAGCCTTCCGAACCAAACGCTTCCTCATAATCCGTACCTTCAAGTAGAGCATAGAAACAATAGTTTATTTCAGACAAAAAAGGAAGAGCTTGTTTAAAATAAAACTATTTGCAACCCGGAAAAGGTTAAAAGACAAAGTGTGCTGGATGTACTCACAATACGACTCTCCTGAAGAATTTCACGTGAGACATTGAGTGGAAGATCATTTGAGTCCACAACACCTTTGATGAAGCTTAAGTATCGTGGGAACTACAAGGGCAAGTGTAAACAACATTCAAACAACCAAATATACGCTTACATTTAAAAGAACCATGCAATGCTCTCTTGTAAAAGTCTTTCTATTTTGTTTACCAGTTCTCCATCAAAGTCATCTGAAATGAACACCCGTTTCACATAGAGTCTTATATTTTTTGTCTTGGGGTTGACTATGTCATCCTTCCCCATAGGAGCAACAGCTGGCACATATAGTATAGACCTGAATTCTACTTCACCCTGCAAATAAAAACCTCTTAAGCTTAGAAAGCAAAGGAACTTCAGTATGGTTAATTATACATAATTTTCATCCAGTTTAAGAAGCAGAAATCATATGATAAAAACACAAATATTCTACGTCAAAACTCTACAACAATATGGTTGAGGAACTTAATCGTAGTTACAAGGGAGAAATAGTCATGAATACCTCTGTTGTAAAGTGTGAAGATGCTAGGGGGTCCAAGTATTCATTAAAAGTTTTCTTGTAGAACTCATTGTAATCCTCTGTAGTGACTTCTTTAGGATTGCGAAGCTGTAAATATCAGTTGAAATGAAGTGTGAGTTTTCCAAAGATAGTTGCTATATAAAAATCAGAGTAAACGACCAAAGATGAAATCACTGAGGCTCACCCATATTGGCTGTGTCTCATTAGTGAGGTCCCAATCCCAGTATTTCTCAACAACAGTCTTTGTTTTCTTCTTCTTCTGTTATAGTTAATTCACACATCAGGCATGCACAAAAATGTACACTGAAATTTACAAACAGGTTAATAAATAAGTTTTTTGATAGAGCAAAAGATACTGGAAGGCAGAGATTTACCGCAGTTTTTTCATCTTGCCCATCTTTTTGGGATTCAGCTGGATCTTCATCAACCTCAACCTGAAATGAAACAGTCTCAATGATTATCCTGAACATAAAACGTCTGAAACTTAAGACAAATGTAGAAGCATCAAGAAGATATGGGGGGGAAAAAAAAAACCCTTACCTCTTTAGTGTATCCCTTTTCCTGCCAGGTGTATATAGGAAAAGACACAAATTGTGAATAGTTTTTCACAAGCTTCTGAATCCGTTCTGGATGAGCAAAACCCTTGTCATCGTGCTGAAAGTAGGCATACGGAAATAAAGAAAAAAAACTTGATTAGCTTGGAGATCAGGAGTCATAAGCAACTTGTAACAAAGATTTTCTTCTTTTTCAAAATACATTATAAAGTACGACCAAATTTCTTAACTAACCTTGAGATACAAGGTCAGGCGGGTTCCTCTAGGAATAAGCTTCTCAGGGTCAGTCTCCTCCTGAATTGTATAAGAGCTAGCATTTGCCTCTCCTTGCCATACATATTGTTTGTCAGATTTAGGGCTCTTTGTGGAGACAACGACCTATAATCGACAGGAGATACATAACAATCAAGCACTAAAAAAATTTATATCCACAAATTTTTATAGGGGGTTGGGGGGAGCTCTTAACAGAGAAGTTGAAAAGGGTAAGGAGGAATTTGGGGAGTAGGAGGGCTACCCAAACGTTATACATTCAGCCATTGGACCAAAGAATCAAGGCAAAGAACTAAAAGTCAAAGCTCTCAGAGTTTTCTGTATAAGAACTTACCCGATCCGCAACCAGGAATGCTGAGTAAAAGCCAACACCAAACTGACCAATCAAATTGTTCTCACCACCAGCATCTTTACTATCCTGCTAAAACAAATTTGTGAGCATATAAATAACAAAATCCCACTTTGAGACCTTCAAATTTGCAGGCTCTTGAATTCAAATAACTTATAACATTTTAAAGACTAATGAGACCTTCAATGCCTTCAAGAACTTTGAAGTCCCACTTTGTGCAATTGTTCCCAGACAGTCAACAAGCTCTTCCCGAGTCATGCCAATGCCAGAGTCACTTCACAGGAAAAGAAAGGTTCACACCAGTGATATGGGGAAGATGAACCATTAAGGGGGAAAAAAGATTGTGGAAACTACTAAAGCTTACATGATATCTATGATCCCATTGTCTTTATCACTCTGGATACGGATATCAAGATCACCACCACCCTTCAAAAGCTCAGGCTGTGTAACACTGAGAAACCGGAGCTTGTCCAAGGCATCACTTGCATTGCTGTGGGAAATTCAAAAATTTTCCAAATCATATGCGAAATAACCTAGTACCTCTGAAATTCAAACCTAACTTTTTCTTGAATACCATGCTGAAAAGAAATCATAAGCATCGACTTGGCAGGTTGGAACTTTTGGACTCAATATTTAACAAAATAGAAAAGAAAATGGCAGCAAAAATAACAAAGCAATCATTATTCAAGCATCGATATTTCACAATATCCAATATGCAAATGGATACCTGATAAGCTCTCGAAGAAATACTTCCTTGTTGCTGTATAAGCTGTTAACAATTAGGTCCATGAGGCGACTTACCTGGCACCATGAAGAAAACAGAAGAAGACTTAAAAACCATTGAGCATAACTAAAGCTCAAAAAGGCGCAGCAGTTCAAATGTCATACCTCAGCTTGATACTCATATCTCTCAGTGGGTGGTGTAGCCGATGCATCAGACGCTGCAGCAGTGGACTCATACCGGCTGCCAAAAGGCAGGCCATTTTTAAAGTTAAATTGAGTTGTGGTTTCGGTAGGGCGACACTTCCCAGTGACTAACACTGAGTGCCATCTGGCTTTGGTACTGGTCTCTCCCACCTACACAAATTGTATGCAAGCAACAAACTCAGCTTCGTACTAAAGCATAAAAATTTGAATAACTTTGACTAAAGAATGTACGTTCCCTAATAAGCACATATAAACCAATTTATTCCTTAAACTAGTACTCAAAATATTTAACAAAAAAAGGGGTCATCAAGAGGAAGAACCTGATATCAAACGAAGACGTCAAATGCAGAAGAAAACAATGAAATTCCAAATGGGGTCATCGCAAATTGAACGACAAAAGAAAATTTAAAGCAACCCAGATATTTAAACAGAAAAAGGAACTATAAATAGCTAAAATAAAAAAAAAATAACCCAAAAAAAATAAAAAGATAACCCACTATTACAAACAACATTCCAACCACAAACACATAAAAGATACAGTTTTTTCACTTCATTTTCTCAAAGCGTGAAAAATAAACCATAGAGTTGTGGAGAGCGCACCGAGTTGAAATGAGGAGAAGAGCAGGCGATTGGAGCCGCGGTGTTCCGGTAACGTGCACTGCCGTGGCGCAGGATAGCGGAGACGGAGCGTCGAGAGAGCCTATGCATATTCATCGAGGAGATAAAATCGGTGAAGGCCAAGAGAGAGAGAGAGAGTGAAGAGTTGTGACTCTGACTTTGTGCCTGAGAGACGGTTGGAGTTGGAGAGAGGTGTTAGGGTTTTAGTAGGGGTTTCTGGCAGATAGGAGGAGGGGTTTGGGAAGCTTCTGGAGATGATAGGGGCATTTTTGTCCACAAAAAATGATGAAACTAAAATCTTGTTTTGGGTATTTTGGTAATTTTCAGTCGTTGGGTTTATATTACGGGTATGAGATGTGATATGATATGATTCATATGAGCCCATTCAGGCCCAGCTCCACCCGGCCTAGATTGGAAATTTGTTTGGGCCGAACATTAATAAAAGTCAAAAGATTTTTTAAATTTTTTTTTTGTTTTTTATGAAAATAGTCTAAAGAGTTAGTTTAACAACATTAGTAACTAGGGTGGAATTGGTTCGGTAACCAAACCGAACCCCACCCACAACCAACCTCCGACCGACAGCCATTGGAATTGGAATGTCATTTTCCATATCAATGCCGATCCGATGAGTGTTGGTATTCTGACGTTCGATTGTCTGACTACTGTCGGTCGGTATCGGTTCTAAGTGGGCTTACCGACGTAGAACAGAGGGAGGTAACTCGGCAGCCAGCGGCAGAGAACTAGGCGAGAGACAGAGACTTGGTGGTGAGCTGTGACAGCGTTTGGGCACGGGCCGAGCTGCGGTGGTGAGCTTTGTGATGCTGCGCGCGGGCTGCTGGTTGGAGCGATAAGGTTTGTGACTTTATGAGATCCGGCGAGATCAGTGGGAGGGGGAAGAGATGCAAACTGAGAGGGAGACTGAAATGATGGTGGTGACTGGTGACTGGTGACTGGTGAATGATAACTGGTAAGGGATTGAGAGATTGAGAGGATGGTAGTGAGGGATTTTCGAGAGAGAGACTGAGAGTGCAGAGGGAGATTCGAGAGACTGAGAGAGTGATGAGGGAGAGTCGGTCAGTTCGGTCGGTATATCAGCTCCAAGAACCACAGCCGCCTTCGACTCCGACAAGTGTCGGTCGGTATCAAATACCGATCAGATACTAATTAATCATTGAAACTAAGATATTATGACCAACCAATCAGTTCGATTCGATCGGTATTCCAGTATTTCGGTGGAAATTCTCACCCTTATTGGTAACATATTTCGAGTGTTCTAATTTTTAAATTTATTTTGTTTGTGATAATGAACTACCCTTCCACTTGAAAATTTATCTTGTGCTCTTAAAGAATTTATCAGTATTAACATGGTCTTTCGACTCTTTCCCATGAATAATGTTACCCTCTTAAAAAAAAAAATGTTAATGAATTCCTAAGCACTAATTCTCGAATGGAGCATGTTTATGGGAAATCCTTTCACAATAAGGTCACCTCATTGTAAGAGGATGCCCATAAGACATGCCTCATGGAAGAATCTCTCATTCTTAAGCAACCTAGTTTTGACTTGTAAATTAGTAGTTCATCACCAATCGTCTTAATTAATTATGAGATAAATTAACAAATTTGTTCATTCAAAGTCCTCTTCCCCTTTTAAATTGAGACCTTTTGTGTTAATTCACTGGTTGGACACATTAGAAACTAGAAATCCATCACCTCTAACCCATATTTCTTGATTGTAAATCTTTCTATAGTCCCATGATTTGTTAATTTTGTTAAGCAAAACCAAGAAAGGGCCAAAAATGAAAAGAAGAGGCATCATATTAATCCTACATGCCTTCTTTTATTTATTTATTTCATTATTGAGATGAATAAACATTAGTCATATTACTTACATACTCCGCTTGTGTTACATACAGAAGAAAAAAAAAAAGCATGGAGAAGCCATAAAGAGAGTGAAGGTAGGATATGTCTACAGATGAAGAGAGGTATCAAGGTCTGAGTTCTCAAAATTTTTTGAAGCACTAGCTGTGGCTGTATTGTTGGGCCATGAGTTTGTGGATGGTTGCATCTTTGTGGCATAGTAATCAACTTGTTTAGTCTGCAAATTAAGCCCCAGAGAGAGTGATGAATCTGCTGGGGTTGGCCTAAGAGGAAGGACCATATCAGATTGGAAGGAGATTTTTGCAGGCTCAAAATGCCTTGTTGAGGAAGCAACCCTTTCGGTCTCTGAGAACACCTTCAGAAGCTGCTGCTCCTCCCTCCTCTCCTTCACTTTCTGCAACTGTCTGAACCTTTCTTGCAAGAGTGCAATGGAGGAGCTAACCATGGTTGGGTCAGAACTCTGCTGCCTACCCATTAAAAAAGAAGAGTTTGAAGAAGGGTTGGTGGTGTTTTGCTGGTTTTGGCTATAAATGGTGTTGAAGGGCCAAAATGCACTGAATGTGTTTATATAGAAGGTGGCTTGTGTTCTGTTTAGCATTAAACTATGCAAATTGGGGTCTTTGTTATTGATTTTGGATGATGTAACACAAATGAGAATCGGCTGCTGTGCAACAAAAATCCAAAGACAAAGGGTCTAAAGGCTAGTCTAGAGAAGGCTTTGGGTTGGTGGATGGGTAGGCAAAAGGACTTTTTGAAAGAGGAAGAGTGCAAGAGAGAGAGTCCAAAATGAAAATGGAAGTAGCATTTGGAAGGGAGTTTGGGGGAATCAATGGTTAGGTAATGCTTGTGTCTTGTTGTCTTTTAAGACTCTGTTGGCATCGATGACTCTGATTTATCCTTGTGTGGCCTTTGGAGGATGATTGATTCTTTTATACCTGCTTTCAAACTTGCCTTTCTAATTATTTGGCTTTTGAAAATGAAGTTCTTGCAGTGAAGGTGGGGCTGATCAGAAAAGACAAAGGACCAGAAGGAATATATATATATGGAGTCATGATGTTTAAAGGGACCCTTGCACATGGCAGAATAGAAAGGAATCCTTGCTGTGCATATTTCATGTCCTTTGTATGTGCAGCTGATATTAATAGGGTATATCTCTGTTTGTCTTTTAGATCTTTAAGTACTGTATGTAGTCCATTACTCCGAAACTGAGAGCAGTAATTCCGTATCCTTCAAACTGTTACTTCTTTTCAGTTTTCACATGTTTGGCTTCTTGTAACTAGTAGACTGCCACAGGTAAATGAGGAATGGAAGAGAGAATCTATGCACAATACAATACAGCCCTTTAAGCATTTATACTTCTTTGATTTGGAGAATTGTAGTGTTAGAAACTGTTAAAAATGCCATTTGGTCCAGACATAAATATATAATAACCCATGTGTCGGTGACTTGGTTTTTAACCCCTCCTAGGTATTGTGCAAGACCTTCATTATTTTTTTGAGAGGCAAACTGAGGATTTCATTTAATGATGAAACAAGTCCTCTCATACAATAACTCACCGAGCCAAGGTGGCCTTGTGTCAACATCAAGCCAAACAATAATACCAAAATTGACAAAAGCATGCCTAGCTAATATGTGAGCTACATAGTTGCATTCTTGCCTGCGAAACTGGCATCGAATCGACTCAAAAACAGCTATCAACTCTTTTGCATCTTCCACAAGAGTTCCATCTGAAGCTAGACAAGGAGACGCACAACTTCCTCGGCATCCATCACTAGAGTAACTTATTATTTTGGTGGACAGTAATCAAACAAATTTAGCAAGGCTTCTATCATTATGAAACCATAATGGTTTTGCTGCTTTTGCATAACCAAAGAGAAGTTAATAGATTCTAATAGTTTTGATTGTGTCGTTTCAAAAGAAAAGAAAAGAACAAAGTTGAGAGATGCTTGCACTCTTGAAATTATGATAGTGTGAGTTGTTAGGTTGCTTTTGAATGGTACTGCTGAAGTTAGATATAATAATGTTGACAACCAATCAACCATGGTTTCTTGTTGTTGTTTTGGGATGTTTCCCTTTGTTTCTTGTTCCTTTTGGTTCAATGTATTCTTTTTACTTACACAAATAAAGAAAATAGTATAAAAATCACATGATGGTATATTCATTTGTATATGGACTCTTAACTTAGGAAAAATTATTATATGTGATTGTAACACTACCATGTAATATTACTTAATCAACGTGTTATAACATTGATGAACAACGGATTTATGAATTTAGGGTTTATGATTTTATATATTAATAATTATGCGCATGTTATAATTATAATGAATTGATCACACCGCCGCATAGTGTTACGCTCACACTATAATTTCTCACTGACTTGGACTCTCTCCCTAATAAGGAGTAAAAAAATAAAAGGCTCAAGCGCATAGATTTACAGTGCTACATTTTATCCAATTCTGGAATACTAAGGTGCTTAAAAGGAAAAATCATGCATATGGTGGTCAAAGCAGTCCATAACTTTTTCACAAAATCAGCAAAGGTCAAGACTAACTCTTGCTATGGTGGACCATTGTATTGTTTTATTCATCCGCCGCTAAAGCTTTCTCTTATTGATGGCTTTTATCACTTATTCACTTTTACCTAAAGAAATAGCTGAACTGAGCCCATCCTAACCCCACCATCCCAGTCGTACCTCTAAGTCTCTAACATGTCTATGCCAGGGTAACTTTGGCAGGCTAGTTGAAAAACAGGAATAGATCTAACCTTTGGGACTATCCTTGTACCATCTTAGTTCATCTTAAAACAACTTGCGGCAAATTCAAGAAGTGGTCATCTGGTTCAGTAATCTGTTTATCAATTATCTTGGAATCCTAAATCATAGACATCATTTTTCAAAATCAGGTGGCAACTGCGCATAACTTCCCGTTGATTATTAGCAACATAATGGTCTACTCGCAATATTGATACAGAATGAAGCAATGCTCAGGGGTCACTTGATTACATTTTTTGTTTTTGTTTTTTTATTTAATAAATTAATGAAAGAGATGGAAAGGGAGAAGAAAGAGCTGAGGGAGAGATGAAGGAAATAATTCTGTATGTTTAAAATAAAAACTACTACAAATTGTGTTGAGTTTTTAGTATTAGTTCTATCTATTCTCCTTAGAGAGAAACTTCCCTACAACAAAAATATGGCTGATTTGGTATTTCAATCCAATAACATAATGACACCTATGCTTTTATACTTCCATCACATAACAATTTCTCTAATTTCACTCCATTTCTCCTTTTTTTTTTTTTTTAAAGAACAAAAACATTACTATATAAAGATTAACATATACTATTGAAAAACTCAGTATACTTTGTTGAATATGGTTGGAGAAAAGAATACAATGAATGAAAAGTCATATGAGGCATACAACTGCGAAATAATCCGACATAAGTATCAAACAAGGTGTACCTTAACATCTCTTTGTCATAGGTTACAGATAAAAGAGGAAGCATTTCACTGGGAACATCCAAGTTGCATCACCTGCAAGCACACAATGCCAAGAATGTATAGCCCTCAATTCCATTTTATTAACATTATGCCAGCATAAACATGACCTAAGCATGTAAAACGATGACAAACCAGCCAAATGAGCACCATAAAGAAGACAACCCATGTCATTCAGAAGCCTCCTAGATGATCATACATCCATCAATATAATCTTTCCCTTTTGATCAATGAGAAATATACATAATTTGACTGCACAAAAGATTAATATTAAGAAGATAGACCAATGAGATGACCACATTTGGACTGTTTTGACTCTTAGAAGTCCAAAAATGGTAGAGTAGCGATCATTTCAGTCCTAGGATATCTAGCTATTTTGCATGTGGAATGTGACTGGACGATACCTGTACATGGATTTACTACCTTTTGTTCACATGGCCAAGCTGTAATTTTTTTTTAATCATTTACAGTGTATGTGTGTGCTGGTTCTTTTCCATGTGTGGATGCAAGAGAAACATGTAATGTATCTCATAAGTCATATCAACTATAGACAAACCTTCATCAAGTTATGTGGCAACCATGGTTCCCAGCTACCCCTCTTCTTTTTGAGCAAGTCCCCAAATTTTTAACTACTAGAATATACCCACAGTGGAGCACCCACCCACAAAAAGAAATTAAAACAAATGGCAAATATCTTTCATGTATAAATTAGCTAAACAAAACTATATGCCTACTTTAGGAAGCAACTTCATGTAGATCTTCTTCTAAAAGTATGTCCAACCTGTCCCTTTTAAATAGATAGGATGTCAAACTTAGTAGACATCAGACTAGTTTTCTTGGTGAAACATTGGACAAATATGGCCATCAGAACAACCAAAACCTAACAGAACTGAAAGTATTCTGATAAACACCAAAGAAAATATTTAGAAAGAAACAAATGTTAATGAGGTTTCAAAGTGCAAACCACTTACCATTTATTGTATGATCAAGCTGCAAGATAGTCACAGCAGAAGAATATATACACCTCAGGCAACAAAAAATGTTGTTTCCATTAGTTAATTGGATCTCATTAACAGATCTCCTTATTTTTTCTCCCTCTGAAGACTGCCAAATAGCTTGTGTCCTCATGTGTATAAAAATATCATGATCACCATACATCCTTAATCTCTCGATCTGTTAGCAAGTTGAGAATTCACCATAGATTTTTTTTACTTCAGCAAGTTCTCGGGCCAAGATAACATGTCTGGAAACTGAGGCTGCATTTGAAGACTGCTGAATTGCTTGTGTCTTTATGTGTATAAGGAAACCATGATCACCATACATCCTCAATCTCTCGATCTGCTAGCAATTTGTAAATTCACCATAGATTTGTTTACTTTAGAAAGTTCTCGGGCCAAGATAACATACGTCTGGAAACTGAAACTGAATTTTTGAGATTCAATAACATGAAGAAGCTTCATGCATAGATCTGATTGCCCTTCCTTCAGTAACCCATCAATTAACACGGTCCAAACAATCTCATCAGTATTCCATTGTTTCTCTAGCATGCTTTCGAACAAAGTTTCAGCTTCTTCCACCCGACTTGCCCTGCAGAGTGCACAAATAAGTGCCTTATAAATTGATAAGTGAACCTCAAAGCCTCTATCTTCCATCAAGCCAAAGATTTTCAGAGCAGAGTTCACTTTTAAATTCTTACAATGAGCAAAGAATAGAGACAAATAAATCTCTTTATTAGGACACAGGCCTTTCTCTTTCATGTGCTCTACCAACCGATCTGCTTCATCATATCTGCGTTCTCCACACATGCCTCTCACTAAAATACCATAGGTATCAGCAGTAGGTTCACATCCATTCTCTGACATCCTAGCTAAGAGAGTACACAATAAATCAAAAAAGTTATATCTCTCATCAGATCTGCAATTATACAGTGCTTCATGTTGGGCCACAAGGCCCACAACCTTTTCCGTGAGCAACTGACTTTCCTTTCGCAACCCTTTGACCAACACACTATAAGTCCGGTAGTTGGGTTTGCAGCCAACATCAACCATTCTCCTAAGAAGCAAGAATGCATGATCTAGCCTACCAAGCATAACAAAACCATCAATGAGCGTGGTAAATGTTACCTCATCAGGAGCCAATCCTTCCTTCTCCATTTCTTTAACTAACCCCTCAGCAACTTCTGCCTTGCCTTCTCGACATAACCCAAAAATGAGTGAAGAATATGTGTACAAGTTCGGAAAGCAATCTCTATTTCTCATTTCATGGAAAATCTTGAATGCAAGGTCGGTACCGCCATTCCTACAGAGGCCACTAATTAAAGACGTGTGAGTAATGACATTTGGTACCAGTCCTTGTTCCTCCATTTTTTTACATAATTCCTTGACTTTAAGAAACTGATCATCTTTCGACAAACCATTTAGAATGGCATTGTAGGTTTCAATACTCGGACAGCAACCATTCTCCTCCATCCGCTCAAATAATGACAAGGCAGCATCTAGCTTTCCCTCTGTACAGTATCCAACAATCAAAGTATTGTAAGTAACCTGATTTGGACTAATGCTCTGTTCTACCATCTCATGGAAAAGAGTAGATGCAAATTCAGACTTGCCCATCTTGCAAAACCCAATAATAACTTCGTTATAAGTCCATTCATTCGGTTCACATCCATTCCCTTTCATCAAATCCAATAACCTCAAAGCATTGTTTAAATTACCCCCATTGACGTATCCATTAATGAGTGTGTTATATGTAATCGCATTTGGAGACGGTCCAACTTTAAGCATTTTGCTTAAGAGAGCCATTGCCTTGCTAATTGCACCCATCAAGCAGAAAACTTTTATGATTACATTATATGTTTGGGTATTTGCGAAGGTACCATGACTCTCCATCCAATAAAAGATCTTCTGAGCCATGCCATATCTTCCTGCCTCACTTAATTCATTTATCAATGTGTTGAAGGTAACCGTGCTTGGAACTAAACCATCCTTCAGCAGTTTGTGATAGAGTCCAATAGAAACTTCAAGTTTCCCTGTCTGAGACAATCCGCTGATCATGGCTGTATAAGTATGAACATTAGGATCGCAACCCCTCTTCCTCATGCTTCTGAAAAGCCCAATTGCTTCCACCAGTCGATTGGCCTCACATAGAGCAGTAATTGGGGGAGTGTAAGTATTTACAGTGGGTTCAATCTCTTTCTCTATCATTTCATCAAGCATATCCAGTGCCTCATCCACCCTCCCCTCTTTGCATAACCCATTAATAAGAGTTGAATAAGTAATGACATTCGGGTCACAACCCTCCTTCAACATCCGATCAAAAACCTCAAATGCCAAATTCATGTTACCATTTCTACAATGCCCAAGAATGAACGACGAATAAGTAAAATCATCTGGCAACATATCAAACTGAAAAATCTTGCTCAAAATCAACTCTGCTTCCTGAACCTTGCCCTTCTTACACAATATATTGATTACTGTATTAAATGTCAACAGACTTGGTCGAATCCCACTGTTTAGCATCTGAGTATACACATTTTGAGCTATGCTAACCATCTCAAACTTGCCCAACTGAATTAAAAGCGTATTATAACTGTACAATGTAAACACAAAACCAATTTCGAACATTTCATTTAAATAATCGGTTACCCATTTAAGCTCTTCCTTGCTCCTACAAGCTTTAATCATCAAAATCCTCACATGGTCCGCAGAAGCGAAACGCTGTTCGCGCACAAGCCTATTCAGCATTGATGAGAAGCAGTTCATATCGTGCTTGTAAGAACGTCTCTTAGAAACCCAGTAGAAGAATCTCAACGCCGAGTCTGTGTTCTTGTGGGTCTCAATAATATTTGACACGTGATGGGTTCTAAGCTCGAGGCTCAGGCAGTTGAGCTCTGAGTTCTTTTCCCATTGAGGGTCACACAAAAGGTCACAGATTTTGGAGACCAAGTTTGTTAAAGGATTGGAGGGTGGATGGTAGAATTGGGTGAAAAGTTTGGTTCTTGATGAGCATTTGAGAAAATGGTGGGAACCCAATAGAGTGTGGATGGTTTGGAGGTGAAGGAGAGATGGGGTTTTGAGGGGCTTTAACATTTCGGGCTATGTGGATATCTTGAGGGGTTGTGGAAGAAGATGGTGAAGTTAGGGTTTTTTGCGTGTTTTCAGAGACCTGGGGATTGAGTAAAGGGTTTGGTTGGTAGGCGAAGGTGGTGAGTGGGCTCGCCGAGTTGGTGAACGTGGTCATTGGAGAACCATAGCTTAGCTAAGTAGAAGAAGAGCTGTGAAGAGGGAAAGGTCCGTTAGACTGTTGAGTAATCTAGGGTTACTTTACTCGTAGATGAAAAGAGGGGAAAAGACGAGAAAAAATGTTAAAAATTTGAGCAAATTATAATTTAGTACCTCAATTTTGAAAACTTGCAAAAAAGTATCTCAACTTTCATTTTGTATCAAAATAGTACCTCCGTTAGTTTTTCCGTTAAATAAACCGTTATCTGCTGACGTGGCAGAGGTATTTTCGTCATTTTCTCTAAATTTAAAAAATAATAATATTTAAAAAAAAATTTAATAAAAAAATAATTAAAATTTCTTAATTTCATTAAAAAAAAAA